>JAPWTK010000357.1:0-487241 GCA_029963805.1 Aromia moschata | reverse complement strand
ATTTTAAATTGAAAATAGAAAAAAGCAAGGGTTGTCGATATTTTCTAAAATTGCTAAGCTCACTATACAAGTATACTTCATACTTCAGTAAACTGTTAGTTCGTGACGTTTTAGAAAGTAGTTTGAAAATATTAAAAAAAAAAAATACATAGATATAAATTTATTAGTTAGCATTGAAATAAAGCGTTTAAAATTGCTGGAAAAAATAATTTTAAATTAAAACAACTTTATGTATCATAATCATAACCTAGTATAAAACAAAGTCGCTTCCCGCTGTCTGTCCCTATCTATCTATCTATCTACTACATATGTATGCTTAGATCTTTAAAACGGTTTAAAGATTTTGATGCGGTTTTTTTTAATAGATATAGTGATTCAAGAGGAAGGTTTATATGTATAATACATGCATAATATAGTAGAGAAACACTGATAATTTTAGAGGTTTCTAATGTGATGTCGTAAATAAACACATTTTTTGCGCTTACATTGCAAACGCTGGCTGAACCCTACGAGATATATCAAAATAATGTACCACAATATTGTACACCTTAAAAAGGTCTACAAAAAAGTCCGCGATGGTATATGTCTATCTTTTAGGGATAACCCACAATAACCATTTTTTATATTTCCGTGCGAGCCGGGGCGGGTCGTAGTGTTACTATACTTAAGAAAATTTTGAAGAGCCGGCAACGCGATGCCAGCAACACCGATGCCGGCAACCAGCAAATGCCGACCAGTATACTATAGGATTGCTTTATATGCCAATACATCCAAATATTTATTCGGTCCATTGTGCCATAAAATTTTTACGACGTCGTTAAAATGATTTACGACTTTAGGAATTAGGAACTTATAGTGGGTTCATGCAGAAATTTTTAGTAATAAGAATAAGAATAGTAATAAGCATAAAAGTTAAACCTTCGTTTTTATAATGACCCAGTTCATGCAGTAAACATAATTTTTAGTAATAATTTTAAAAATAAGGATTTGCTGCATGAACTGGGTCATTATAAAACGAAGGTTTAACTTTTTATGCTTATTATATTCTTATTCTTATTACTAAAAATTTCTGCATATTCCACCATTAAACTACTTGTTTTAGACGCCAGTGACGTGTATTTCAGCTAGGTTTATTAACACAGACAATTTTTTGAGATTGTCTGGCTAAATAGAACATTATTTACAGCAAATTATATTACAAATATTAAGAGTTTTGTATGCAGGCTAATTTTAATCTCCTATATTGATTTGAATAAAAAAATTATTTCACAATTTTGAATTTATAAAAGATATATGCACGCCCATGGAATCATAAAGTTGCACCGCTTTTTTTGTTCCCCAGGCGTATTTATCATTTTCAATTAAATTAGAACCACTATACTCGTGAATGTATTCGATAAACGACCGCTTCGTGAGTTCTGGAACAAATATACTTCTAATTTTAATTGAAAATGATAAATACGCCTGGGAACAAAAAAGCGGTGCAACTTTTATGATTCCATGGGCGTGCATATATCTTTTAAAAAATTCGAACATTGTGAAATAATTTTTTTCATTCAAATCAATATAGGAGATTAAAATTAGCCTGCATACAAAACTCTTAATATTTGTAATATAATTTGCTGTAAATAATGCTCATTTAACCAGAACAATCTCAAAAAATTGTCTGTGTTAATAAACCTAGCTCGAAATACACGTCACATGGCGTCTTAAACAAGTAGTTTAAGTTCCTAATTCCTAAAGTCGTAAATCATTTTAACGACGTCGTAAAAATTTTGGCACAGTGGACCGAATAAATATTTAAGCAATATATTGGATGCGAAGCGCAACAGTCTATTGGATCGTTGGCCGGTGTGTAGTCTAATGGATCACTGGCCAGCGATTTCCAACCAGACAGCGGACGTTGCCGGCTCTTCAAAATTTTCTTAAGTATAGTAACATACATAAAGTTGTTTTAATTTATAATTATTTTTTTCCAACAATATTAAACGCTTTATTTTAATGCTAACTAATAAATTATATCTATGTATTTTTTTTTAAATATTTCCAAACTAGCTTTCTAAGAACGTCACGAACTAAACAGTTTACTGAAGTATGAAGTATACTTGTATAGTGAGCTTAGCAATTTTAGAAAATATATCTGACAACCTTGCTTTTTTCTACCTATTTTCAATTTAGAATGGAAATAGAGTACATATGTATGTACGTTCCAGGGTGAGGTGACCAGAGGTCCTCTTTTACCCCGGACAAATCCTCTTTTTGACGTTATAATTTTTTGTCCTGTATATATTTCGCCATTGTATACCAAAAATCCTCTTTTTAGCTAGCAAACTAACAACATAAGAAATGAGCTATAAGAATAGTCAGGGATGACAGCAAGGTATAGGACCGATAAATTTAAAGTCTGTGAATAATCGAGAACGATTGGCTTACCACAGTACTAGGCAGTGTAGAATTTTCCGCGCGCGAGTCCGGATCTAGGGGATGAAATTGAGGTTGAAGTATGATAAAAAACCCATAGAAACTTAAACGCGGAAAATGTGACAGTACCATAGGAAGGGTTACACAAAACGCGCAGAAAAACGCGCAAGTCCGGGAACTAAGGGTGGAGTTCAGGGGTTAAAGTGTACGAAAAATAAAAAAGAATAAAAGAGCACTGATGTTCAAAATATTTTCTTGAAAATACTGTCAACAATAAATTTTTTTATTCTTTTTTTATTTTTCGTACACTTTAACCTTGAATTTCACCCCTTAGTTCCCGGACTTGCGCGTAGAATTTTCCTACGCGTTTTGTGTACTTCTATGGTACTGTCACATTTTTCCGTGTTTAAGCTTTTTGCGTTATTTTTTTTCACCCCACACTTCAACCCCAAATTTTACCCTCACTTCCCGGACTCGCGCGCGGAAAATTCTACACTGCCTAGTACTGTGGTAAGGCAATTATTATCAGACATTAAATTTATCGGTCGTATATCTTGCTGTCATCTCTTAGACTAGAAAACGATCGTCCGTTCTCCGTTTATTACTATGTAGTATGTAAATATTGCTCACGTAGCGCACATGAAATAAATAGTTTCTGATTGCGATATTTGAAATTTGTGATATTTGTTTTTTACTTACATTTAAAAGTTTTCAAACAGAATTTAATTTTTGTTATCTCAATTTTATTATCATTTCCAATGATTTTTTTGAAGTGGTGACGTTCTAAAGTGAATTAAAAGGTGCCCTACTCTAGATCCCCTACTCTAGATGCCCTTAAAAATATTAAAGGTGCCCTACTCTAGAAGAGGAAAATGTAAAATATCCCAAATGGAGAACAAGGGCGTAGCCAGGGGGGGGTACAAGGGTCAAGTAAAAAACCAAAATACTCGGGGAATGCGGTTGCCGTTGCTTCCAATACGTGCGTGAAGACGAACAGCTAAAGATAACGACCAATTTGATCCGATGATACCCGAACGGTACCATGGATGTCATCATGCGAGGATAAGTAGAGGTACATGCGCGATAAAGCCGCGTGTTAATTCGGCTTGCTCGTAGGCCATAGGAAATATAATAGCACTGAATTAAAATATTAGAGAATAACGAAGACAATTCGTTGGGTCACACGGTGTCAGATGTAATAAGCTAAATATTAAAATTGAATATACAGAAGGAACTACAGTATCGATGATTAAAATAAAAAAAGAGTTATGTATGCATAACATACAATACAATTAAGTTTTATTTTAGAGCGGAATAAAACGGGCGATACAATTAAATGCGACGGACAAAAAATAAAATAAAAACTTATACTAAAATACCAAAGCAACGTCTATAGTGTAGTTATGCGGATCTCAATAATTTCTATTCACACCCGAATCCGTGAACTCATTCCAATCACTAGAACTTTTTTTGAACTGAACATTCGAGGGTCTTGGATAATTAACTACTTTATGTCAACATACTCCAGAGACACCCCATCGGATGAGCATCAAAACTTTTCTTGCACTCCATATGAGAGGAGTTAGATAATTACATATGTCGGATACAAAAATATTCGTCTGAGGTAAATTCACCATAATTTTCTTAAAAATGTATGTCAACATACTCCAGGAGACACCCCCATCGGATGAGCATAAAAACTTTTCTTGCGCTCAACATACGAGGGTGTTGGATAATTACATATGTCGAGTCCAAAAACATTCGTCTGAGGCAAACGCACCATAATTTTCTTTCGAAAATTTATGTCAACTACTCCAGAGACACACTCATCGGATGAGCATAAAAACTTTTCTTGCACTCCACATACGAGGGAGTTAGATGATTACATATGTCGGTACACAAAATATTCGACTGAGGCAAACGCACTACAATTTTCTTTCGAAAATTTATGTCAACATACTCAGACACCCCCATCGGAAGAGCATAAAAACTTTTCTTGCACTCAACATACGAGGTGTTGGATAATTACATATGTCGAGTACAAAACATTCGTCTGAGGCAAACGCACCATAATTTTCTTTCGAAAATTTATGTCAACATACTCCAGAGACACACTCATCGGATGAGCATAAAAACTTTCTTGCACTCCACATACGAAGGGAGTTAGATGATTACATATGTCGGTACAAAAATATTCGACTGAGGCAAACGCACTACAATTTTCTTTCGAAAATTTATGTCAACATACTCAGAGACACCCCCATCGGAAGAGCATAAAAACTTTTCTTGCACTCAACATACGAGGGTGTTGGATAATTACATATGTCGAGTACAAAAACATTCGTCTGAGGCAAACGCACCATAATTTCTTTCGAAAATTCCTCATATGTGGAGTGCAAGAAAAGTTTTGAAGCTCATCCGATGGGGTGTCTCTGGAGTATGTTGACATAAATTTTCGAAAGAAAATTATGGTGCGTTTGCTCAGGCGAATATTTTTGTATCCGACATATGTAATCATCCAACTCCCTCTCGTGTTCAGTGACAAAGTTTTTATGCTCCTCCAAGGGTGAGATGTCTAGATATGTTGACATTTTCGAAAGAAATTATGTTGCCTCAGATTATCTTTCTGTACCCGACATATGTAATTATCTAACTCCCTCATATGTGGAGTGCCGAAGGTCATCCGATGGGGTGCTCTCACGATGTTGACATAAATTTTAAGAAAATTATGAGTGCGTTGCACTCGAATATTTTTGATCCGAGATGTAATCATCCAACTCCCTATGTTGTGCAAGAAAAGTTTTTATGCTCCGATGGGGGTGTCTCGAGTATGTTGACATAAATTGACGAAAGGGAAATTATAGTGCGCGCCTCAGGACGAATGTTTCTGTACCCGACATATGTAATTATATAACTCCCTCGTATGTGGAGTTACAGAAAAGTTTTGAAGCTCATCCGATGGGGGTGTCTCTGGAGTATGTTGACATAATAGCTTAACCCATCGAACCCTCAAATGTTCAGTTCAAAAAAAGTTCTAGTGATTGAATAGTTCACGGATTCGGGTGTGAATAGAAATTATTGATCCGCATAACTACACTATAGACGTTGCTTTGGTATTTTAGTATAAGTTTTTTTTTTATTTTTTGTTCGTCGCATTTAATTATCGCCTGTTTATTCGGGCTCTAAAATAAACTTAATTAGTTACTTCAGGTTTATGCATACACATAACTCTTTTTTTATTTTTTTAATCTGTTAGTTCCTTCTGTTGGTCATATTCAATTTTAATATTTAGGTTACATCTGACACCGTGTGACCCAACGAATTGTCTTCGTTATTCTCTAATATTTTAATTCAGTGCTATTGTATTTCCTATGGCCTACGAGCACGCCAGTTACTTCACGCGGTTTTATCACGCATGTGCCTCTACTTGTCTCGCGTGGTGACATCCATGGTACCGTTCGGGTATCATCGGACTAATTGGCTGCTATCTTTAGCTGCTGTTTTCACGCACGTGCTTCCAATGACCTTTTTTTGGCTTTTTTGTCTAATCTGCATTGGGCGCCCCCAAAGATAAATACTAGCTACGCCCTTGATGGAGAAGACCTAAAATATAAATAACCATAATTTCCTTTTGGTAAAAAATTTGTTTACAATTTCGTAACATTGTCACTTCTGTGACACAATGGAAAGTATGCTATTAGTGATTTGATAACATTTGTTATAATGTCAATCTTAGGTACTGATTCCTAGAGCCGATAAATTGGCCGAACCCTAACAGAACCGTATTAAGGACAAGCTAGTAGTATCGGTTGTTGCAAATTAAAAATAATCGCATTTTCGTAAGGAAACATGGAACCCACGTCGGATTTTAGGGAGTGACTACTAAACATAAATGTGGACTTTTCAAAAATATCTGCCCCACCAGAAAATCTTGGAAACGGCTTGAAAAACATTTGCGAAATATTTTTTCCTCAATCGCCAAGTAAATACAATCTTTTTATTCTTGTTACTTTTCGGAAATCACGAGATCTAATAAAGTTTTAGGAATTCCAATGCTTATTTTATACCAGCATTTCGTTTTATTGACATTTAAAACAAGTTTTAAATTATAATGAGTTTTATACTTGATTATTGAAGAAACCTCCAATTCACAAATATTTTTCCATTTAAAGTTTTTTTTGCAATTATAGCCTTTCTATTTGGGTGCAATAATATGATGTCGGTCCCATGTTTTCTCGAGCTACCTACATCTTAATGCGGTCCTGTTAAGGTCCGCGATTTCTTCGAGAGATCCATGGTCCGCCTCATGTTTTTGTGGTACGCTCAGCTCCAGTGCTCAGTAGCCAAACTGCAATGGAAGAAGTGCATTTGAACGCCTGAAAAGAAGACAAAAGATAGGCGTTCACGGATGACTAGATAGAGGGATAGAGGACGAAAACCATGTGTTTAGAACAGCTGTACTGCAGACAAGCTGGGTAGGTAGGTATACGTTTATTATTTATACAATAGCTAGGTTTATGTTCGTATTTCTGTTAACACCCCAAAGAATTCCAAGGTAGCAATTCTACCCCGACAATTCTAAGCAGATTTTGTTAAAAAAATCAGTTGAATCAAATTAAATTTAAAATAAAAAAAGAATAAGTATATTAACTTCCGATATTTCCAGAAGTATAAAAACCATTACTCCAAAAGTCACCATTACTTTAGATGTATAGAACATCGCCCAGAAACCCCTACGTATTATTTGTAGTTCTCCCAAAACATTTACTACACTCGCCGTGAGCACCCTGTATAAAAGAGTTGTGCGGCCAACGTCAGTGTTTTTAAAACCTACTTGGATATTCAGAGCCTCCGATTTCACCGGAAATGTTGTCGGGTTAGGATTTTCAATTGGGACGCCCTGTATGTTATTGCATATTTGAAACACTCACAATTTACCCATTTCAACGATTACAATTGAAAACTAACAGAGGATTAAAAAATATTTGAGTGCTAACAACTCACTTATTTTATATACCAGTAAACTCAAAACTTATAAGGATTTAAATACGCAATAATATATACAAGGCGTCCCATCTGAACGTGGTAAGTTGCTAGTACTTCCGTTGAAACTGAAATTATAAAAATGTCGTTTATATACAATGTACCTATGGGTACGAGGGTACCAAACATAACCGAAACAGCATTGCCGTGGGCGGAGCTTGTGTAGTACTCATTTCTGCCTTGTCGACCTGACTTGTTCTGTTCGTCTGCAGTGATGTTTTGCTAGCGCTGTTTGTTCTTGTTTCGTTTTTTATGATGGTAAGTTTAAGTGAACAACGTGCAGCTGTAAAATTTTGTTTTCTACTCGGTAAAAATGCTGCTGAAACTGTTTTAATGTTGAAAACAGCTTACAAAAAGATGACGCTATGACAAACCTCGTTCTGGACGTCCATCGTTCTGGACGCCCAAAACGACGAAAATGTTGAAAAAACTCGAGAGCCTGTGTTCACAAACCGTCGACAGACAATAATTGATCAACTGTCAGAGATTAGTGGGTTATCTTGGAACTCGGTTCAGCGAATTTTAACCGAAGATTTGGGAAATGAAAAGGATTGCTGCCAAGTTTGTTCCTCGGGCTCTGATTGACAATCAACAAGAATGTCGAGTTGAAACTAGTGTTGCGAAAATTCCGAATTAAATAATTCGACTAATTCGATAGTTAATCAAAACTAACTAATTCGATTATCTAATTCGATATATCCAGAGATAAAAATTAGTAGTATTTATTATTTAGTAGTAGTACTCCGACGGGAAACGGAATTACGAATTATTGAACTGGTATACGCCTATACCTATCGAATATTTACGATGGAGGTCGAGTGTAGCCAAAGGGTCAAGTAAATGGAAATACTCGGGGAAACTGCGGTTGGCCGTTGCCTGTGGTGACCTTTTTTTTTATCTTTTTTGTTTAATCTGCAGCCGATCGGCTCCCCCCTAAAGGGTCAAGTAAAAACGGAAATACTCGGGGAATGCGGTTGTCGTTGGCTGTAGTGACTTTTTTTTTTGGCTTTTTTTTTTATCTGCAGCCATCGCCCCTCGCTATAATTTAAATTTATAATTCTACTAATAATAATTCGAATTATTAATTCGATTTTTAAATATGAATTATTACTACTAATTCGATAGTGAAAATAATTCGATTATTCCCAACACTAGTTGAAACGTGTTCTTTTGAAACAACAGCTTGAAACTCATTTTCTGTCAAGGTCATTACTGGTGCTGAGTCATGGTGTTATTGTTACGACCCAGAAATAAAGCCACTGGAACAGTCAAGTCAATGGAAAAGGCCATTGTCACCCCGTCTGATTGCTGATTCTAATTTGCTTTTTTGATGCCAAGGGCGTAGTTCATTCAAAGTTTGTTCCCCCAGGTCAGACCGCCAATCAAACCTTTTATTTGGAAGTTTTAAGAAGATTGCACAACAGTGTTCGTCAAAAAAGATTCGATTTGTGGCAGACAGGGAGACTGGTTCTTCCACCACGACAATGCACCTGCACACAGTCATCTCTGTTTGCCAGTTTTTGACTAAAAATGGCATGGTTCCGCTGCCCCACGCACCTTACTCGTCTGACCTGGCTCCCTGCGACTTTTCCATATTTCCACGCATAAAAAGAGGCATGAAAGGACACCGATTTGACAACATTGAAGAGGTCAACAAAAAAATGAGGAGCTGTCAGCCATTTCTAAAGATGACTACAAAAATGTTTCGAACAGTGGAAACACCGGTGGGACAAATGTATTAGTTGTAATGGAGAGTATTTTGAAGGGAATAAGGGTGTTTTGTAAAAAAATTGAAAATATATACATAACTTTTAAAAAATAATTCCGGTTATTTTTGGGTACCCCTCGTATATCACAAATTGAAACAAGATTTTTATTTACAGATGTACAATTTTAAACGTACGGTATAAAACAATAATTAATTACACGAATGGGGAAGAAAGAAAGTAATTAATTCATAATATTCCAAATACATTTTTTTTTGGTTTTGCAGCCCGTACCGGCCCCTAATCGTTGCTAAATTGGCATTAATTAAAAAAAACAAGCAAAATTCATCAAATAAAAAAGTGGACAAAAACCCGTGTGTGTCAGAAAAAAGAGCACAAGAGGACTAGGTGTCAGCCCTAGTACGCCGTTATCTTGTATCACCTGGTATAACATATACAGTTAGCAACGAAAATCGTGATACACCCACTTTTTGAATTTTGCTTAAATTGATTCGTCACTAAAAAAAGTAAAATTGTGATGTTTCCAAAATATCGCGAATAACTCCGAAGATATTAAATCCTTTTTAAAGTAATCGGACTTATTAAAGGGAAATCTTCAGAGTATACAGGGTGTCTCTAAAAGGTCCATACAAAATCCCACCACATATTCCTGGGCTCAAATTAAGTCTATTTAAGGCAACTTACCATGTTGCTCCGCTTGGCCGCTACGAGGCGCCAAAGTTCAACTTCTGAGATGGTTTTTTTGCTAATAACTTCAAGACCATTAGGGCGATTCAGCTGAAATTTTGTACAATAACATGGTTTTTTAGTTGCGAAAGCAATGATCCTCAAATCACCACCGAAATTAATCCATTGGCGTATTTATTTAAGATTCCGTGTTTTAGACCCTCCCAAGTTTCTACGCTAATGAAACTAAAGACTTGTTGACATGAAATTTCGATTAACTGACTAACTTGCTACAAAAAGGTACTCTTGATAGAAGTCGATAACTCTCATGGTTTAGGAGAAATTCGCATTTCAAAAAATTACGCAAAATCAATGAATTGATCTAGTTAAGATAGCGTTGAAAATTAATTGTCAGTTTTCAATTATTTGGTTTGCCAAGTGTCAAATTTTTTTCTGCTGTGTTTTTCTTTAATTAATTATGGCTGCACAATTCAGTAATGAAGAGTATACCGATATGATAGTTTATCATATCGGTATACTAGTTTATCATGTCGATATTTTGGGTTTTGTGAAGGCAATGCGCGTTTAACTATGTTATTGTCAATTTCATAGTTGGTCCTGTTATTCTTCCACAACGATTCACAGGTGACTTTTATTTGCAACACCTTCAAAATACGGTTCCCGATCTGCTGGAGGATCTGCCTTTACAACTGCTGAGGGATATGTCGTTTATGCACGATGGGGCCCCTCCACATTTTCAAATTGGAGTCCGAAACTACCTCAATCAGCAGTATCCAAACAAATGGATAGGTAGAGGAAATGATGCTCCAGTAGCTTGGCCCCACGGCCTCCAGACTTGAATCCGTTGGATTACTTTATTTGGGGACATCTGAAGACAATTGTTTACAAAACACCTGTAAATCATGAAGAAGAACTCTGGCAGCGCATTCAGGTTGCAGTTAATGATTTAAGGAATGACGAAGAAATTATGCGGTCATTTTTAATTTCCTACGTCGTGTAGATGTTTGTATGCATGTGAATGGTGAACATTTTGAACAATTATTGCTGTAAAAATAAATCTTTAATTAAGCTGTCCCCATGAAATTGATTTTACACGACAAAGATCCCTTCAATTTACATCTCTGTGAAGACAATGTAGAGCGATAGTCATGTGTGATTTATTTTTGAAATGCGAATTTCTCCTAAACCATGAGTTATCGACTTCTATCAAGAGTACATTTTTTGTAGCAAGTTAGTCAGTTAATCGAAATTTCAATAATGTCTTTAATTTCATTAGCGTAGAAACTTGGGAGGGTCTAAAACACGGATCTTAAATAAATACGCCAATGGATTAATTTCGGTGGTGATTTGAGGATCATTGCTTTCGAAACTAGAAACTATGTTATTGTACAAAATTTCAGCTGAATCGCCCCAATGGTCTTGAAGTTATTAGCACAAAACCATCTCAGAAGTTGAACTTTGGCGCCTCGTAACGGCCAAGCGGAGCAACATGGTATATAGGTAAGTTGCCGTAAATAGACTTAATTAGAGCCGAGGAATATGAGGTGGGATTTTGTATGGACCTTTTAGAGACACCCTGTATATTTGATTATCTAAGCCATTTTGGAAGTTTTTCCAAGACGCGAGAAATTTCTAAAATTTAACCAAGAACATCATAAAATCTCAAAACCGTACCATCCTTACCATAGTTTTAACTTTAGACATTTTGCATGCCTAGGAAAACGTTTTCCAAAATGTTTCAGTTAGTCAGATATGTATGTATATATTCTGAAGATTTTCGTTTAATTTGAGTCCAAGAACTTTAAAAAGGATTTAATATTTTCGGAGTTATTCATTTAAAAACATCGCGACTTGGACTTATTAAACAGAATTTCACGAGCTGTAATCCTATCACAAACCAAAACAAGAATCAATACTGCGGTACAAAGATTATCAGAATTTATGCAACCTTCAAAAAGTATCCGAACACTTTCGCTGCTGACTGTACTTATAATAACAAACAGGTAAATCATACAGCTTAAAATAGAACGAACTTTCAAGTATAATACATAAAGTATGCATAACCGCGTATTCTACGAAATCCACCGCAACATCTCATCGAAAGATGTTGATTAACGCCTGGACTATTGATCAATCCATTACCCATTACGCATACTGTGTCATAAGTCGTAATCATGCTCTCACTAATTTCATGGAAATTACCCAATCAACTGGAATACAAAACAAAAAAAAAACAAACAAACAGCAAATGAACGATCGCTGCATTTGTATTTTCCCCGTCATATAAGAGAGGCAGGAATTTCGATAATCGCCGTCATAAGTCATAAATTATTCCCCCAATTCGGAATACTGTAGTTGTTCTGCCAGCATTTTAAACGCTCAACCGCTACTACGCATTTAGAATTAGCAAGAGGTGAATTATAAATGAAAAAAGGAACGCGTAGAACCACACCCAGAAGTTGTTGGCGGCTCTCAGCCAGCGGAGTGGTTCAAGGGGAACTGAGGGGAGTCCGACAGCTCTGCGCCGCAGCACAGAACAACCGCATTCATCGATCGAGCTGGTTCCGGCTGTGGAATACAACTCGTATAAAGTCCCCCCATGTGGAACATGCTACGCTCACTAGAATATCCAGCGGATACGCTCGGACTAGTTCGAGGTTCAAGCGCCCCTGCTACGTTATCGCACTCCGCTCCCTCCCTCGCCGCTTCTAGAGAGAGAGAGAGAGGGCGAGAGTCGCCTCACGCCTAGCGAGAGAGAGAGTCGCAGAGTTCTCATTAAAAAATGCCTGGGTAAGAGAGCTGACTCAACGGAATATGCGGAGGCTATTTTTAAAACGCAACTTCGAAGTGCTGTAAACATGCCTGGGAAGAAAGTATAGGCGACGCGACCTTTGCACGGCCGGAAGGCAGTATCGATGTTGTTCGGTCAGGTTTGACGACGAACATGATTCGATATTATACCTGGCCGTACTGGATAAATGTATGTTGTGCTTTGTAGGGGAACAAAATGTATTTTGAGCCTTTTAACGTCGGGCTGTTAAATACCTAGGCTGTCGCGTGATCCGTCTCACGGTTTTTTGTTGCGACAGAATTCTAGAATTCGGCCAGGTACCTGACCTACGCACTTATAAGCTGACTTATCGCGATAATGATTTATCAGTAAAATTATAAATTCTTGGAATGCGTTTATACTGTTGCGGTTATTGCTCAGTACGTACTTGTTTTTGTGCTTTATCAACAGGCAGGCATGAAATAGGAAATGAGAGATGATAATGCGGAAAAATTTCGCTCGTAAAGTAGATATTGATAGTCTGGATGGATATAGAGTATAGTTAAGTCCATAACGTCGAAAAGAGGAATAAAAAAATACTTTTTCGACACCGCTGGGAATTCGCTGGTAACGGGTGCAGTTTTAGACAGGGCTGTATTAAAATATTTGTTGACACGAATAACGCTGTCGTTTTTTGTTTCTAATTTCGATGTTGTGGACTATAATTATAAACATAAAGCAGAGAACAATTTAAAATCCAACTCAAAGCATTTTTGGTCGTTTGTTAATAACAAGAAGGGTGTTTCAGCTATTCCAGAGAATATGACATATAACAGTGTATTCTATTTCCATTCTAAATTGAAAATAGGTAGAAAAAATCAAGTTTGTCAGATATATTTTCTAAAATTGCTAAGCTCACTATACAAGTATACTTCATACTTCAGTAAACTGTTAGTTCGTGACGTTCTTAGAAAGCTAGTTTGGAAATATTTAAAAAAAATACATAGATATAAATTTATTACTTAGCATTAAAATAAAGCGTTTAACATTGCTGGAAAAAATAATTATAAATTAAAACAACTTTATGTATACTACTATACTTAAGAAAATTTTGAAGAGCTGGCAACGCCTGAGCTGCCGACAGCCGCGAATGCACCAGCAATTGCCGACCATATGTACTATAGGATTGCTTTATATGTAATACATCCAAATACTTATTCGGTCCACTGTGCCATAAAATTTTTACGACGTCGTCAAAATGATTTACGACTTTAGAAATTCCAGGTGTTTAAGGCGCCAGTGACGTGTATTTCAGCTAGGTTTATTAACACAGACAATTTTTTGAGATTGTCTGGCTAAATGAGCATTATTTACAGCAAATTATATTACAAATATTAAGAGTTTTGTATGCAGGCTAATTTTAATCTCCTATATTGATTTGAATGAAAAACATTATTTCACAATTTTTGAATTTATAAAAGATATATGCGCGCCCATGGAATCATAAAGTTGCACCGCTTTTTTTGTTCCTCAGGCGTATTTATCATTTTCAATTAAAATTAGAAGGACTATACAAGTTAATGATCCCCCAAAAAATTGTTTACATTTACATTCAACCACTTCTAATCATACCATACAACATTTAGAATCTAATGATGAATCATCTGTGTTGACACTCAATAGAGAAAATGTGAACAATGCATTAAAGAAATTGAAAAATAAATTCACCGCAGGTCCTGATGGTATACCATCATTTATAGTACGAGATTGTGCAAACGTTTTTGTCGAACCTTTGATAATACTTTTCAACTTATCACTCCGTACCAAGGTTTTTCCGGACATATGGAAAGTATCAAAAACTTGTCCAATTTATAAAAAAGATGCGCGTACAGATATCCAAAATTACCTCCTATAACAATCATTAATAACTGTAGTAAAACTTTTGAATTGGCTCTGTATAGTGAATTAGCTAGCAATGTAAGCACACAGATCTCAGTCAGCCAGCACGGTTTTGTGCGTGGCCGTTCTACGGTAACAAATCTGGTATGTTTCACCCAACATACTATATCGGAAGAATTATACAACAATCGTCAAGTCGACGTTATTTATACGGACTTTTCGAAAGCGTTCGATAGACTTGACCATGGGATATTGTTAGGCAAGTTGTCCAACTTTGGATTTGATAACAATCTGGTTGTTTTGTGCATCTTACCTGAGCAACAGGAATCAGTATGTTCAATATCGTGGTTACAAGTCGGTCGAGTTCACCGTAATGTCGGGAGTCCCACAAGGGTCCGTTTTGGGTCCTTCATGTTTATCTTATTCATAAATGATATCGTGTCTGATTTAGAGTGTCACTGCCTGCCATATGCTGACGATCTAAAGATCTACAACTCAATCAACAGTGACATAGACTGTATGCTCCTGCAAACAGATCTACACAAGATAAGTACATGGTGTACTCTTAATCGGTTACCTCTTAATGTTTCCAAATGTAATATTATGACATATACAAGGAGGCACAGGTTGCTCCAATTTGTTTATAAGCTAGGTAGTTCGTCACTTAACAGAGCTGAGACATTTAAGGACCTTGGGATAACATTCGACACAAAATTGCAATTTAATCTCCACATTGATAAAATAGTGGTATCGGCATATAAAATTCTAGGCTTCATTATTAGGAACGCTAGAGATTTTCAAAACACACAAACTTTGTTGCTTTTGTTTAACGCTTTTATACGTCCTAAACTAGAGTGTGGAATCCTCATTACATGCTGATTCTATTGAAAAAGTCCAAAGGAAGTTTTTAAAGTTTGTAGGTTTTAAGGAAGACGGAACATATCCGCCAACAGGTTTCCCAAATAATGTTTTATTGAATCGGTTTGGAATGTATGATCTTGCCAAAAGGCGTTTTATAAGTTCTCTGGTGTTCCTGTATAAATTATTGCGGAAAGAAATTTCTTGTTCCGAGTTATTACAAAAAGTACAAACATACATACATGAACCTGTTGCGCAGACACGTTCCACTAATCTGTTTTATTTACCCACGCCAAGAACTAACTTGTTAAAATTTTCTCCTCTGTATGTTATGTGTCAAAGCTACTATGCAATCCAAAACAAAATTGATATTTTTGATTGTGAGCTAAAATGTTTAAAGAATGATTGTAATAATGTGTAGGTAAATATGTTGTTAATGGATGTCTCTTTAGTCTATGTACTCTATTATTTAATGTAATCTTGTTATATTTGTACTGTTGTTCCTGTCACGTAATTGGAACCTAGGGTTCTGTGTGACATGTGTAAAATAAAATAGAATAAAATAAAATAAACACTCGGTATCATGAACAAAAAAAACATGCCTGTTGACATTATCGATTTATTCACGTTGACGAAGGTTATATCTAGTATATATAATAGAAACCGTTATTAAAATTAATTAATCCATACTTATGTACACATAGCATTAATAGGTTCATACCTATATAATAAAAAACAACTTATTCTACCTAAGTCAAAATTCCTTTTTTATGTTTTGCATAACAGCCTTTTCTCTTAGCCTTTTTATAACCGAAATATCCGCAATGTCAACTTCACTCTCTTCTGCCCACCGAGTCACTATATCTAAAGCGTTTATAGCACTGTCTATTGAGATTTTTTCCATCGGTTCAGGAATTTCCTTTTTACTTCGTCAATTCTGCATTCCTCGATAACCTTATCTTCAAATTCATCGTCGCACTGATTCCATTCCAACTCGTGGGATTCTTCGAATACACCCTGCAGATTAAACGTTCGCAAATTAGGGCCAAATTAGTTCTAGATACGAGGGGTGATCAACAAGTTCCAGTACTGATTTTTTACAAATTCATTAAACAAACTTACAAGTTATTGGACATTGTCGCCTTCAAAGTACTCCCTTCTAGCTATACATTTTTCTTTCGTCCGTTTCTCGTTTGGGAAGACCTTGAGAACTCATCTTCTGGGAGGCTGTTCAGCTCATCCAGCGAATTTTCTTTCGTCAAATGAATCAAATATTTTTCACCGTAAAAGTCTCTTGAATTTTGGAAATAAGAAAAACTCCGCAAGGGCCAGATCTGGCGAGTACGGGGGCTGAGGGAGGACAGGTATGGCATTTTTTGTGCAATAATCGTGAATGAACAGGCGCGTTGTCGTGGCGCAGCACTCACTTTCCATTTTGCCACAGCTCGGGTCTTTTCCTTCTCACAGCCTCGAGTAAATGCCTCAGAGTTTCCAGGTAACGAAAACGATTAATTGTCTCACATCGTGGGAGAAATTCGTGGTAACACCCTTCCAGTCAAAGAAAACCAGACCAGATTTGATTTGACGAGCTTTTTTGGGTGCTGAAGAGGATATTGTCTTCCATTGCGAGGATTGGACCCTTGAAATGGCATAGATTTGACTCACTTGACGAAATTAAAGAAAAATCGCTGGATGAGCCGAGCAGCGTTCCAGAAAATGAGTTGTCAAGGTCTTTCCAGCAGTAAGCTTCCCAAATGGAGTACTTTGAAAGAGACAATGTCCAATAGCTTGTAAGTTTGTTTAATAAATTTATAAAAAAATGAGTCCTAGAACTTATTGATCACCCCTCGTACACAAGAAAGAAGAAGAAAGCTTCGTACACAAGAAAGAAGAAAGCTTCGTACACAAGAAAGCTACGTAAACCAACAAAAGGGTTATCAGTTTTCTGTTGAAGACAAACTATTCAGGTAATACAATTTCAACTTGATAGAAGCTTGTATACTGGGTGTTTTTGGGGATTTTTTTCTCTAGAACTTACCTGGGGTGCCAACGCAGTCGGAAGTCCGCCTGTTTCGGACGCTGGATTTTCGTTATCATGAAACGGATCCACGACTTCCGGTTGTGAGGTTGATTTCTCCTTTGATACTTTGTAAAACCGAATCCCGAACCTCCTTTTGAACCGCTGCAGCCACCCCTCGCTCGCCGAAAATTCCTTGTCACTCTCGCCGATCTGCGAATAGACCAATTTCGCTTTTTCCTTGATCATCTCTCGCTGACGGCGACGTTCTTACTTCGTTCGGCGAGAAACCAGTCATATATTTTTTTCTCCATTCTCGGAAACTCGGAGCTCTTCAGAGTCCGTCTTTTGCACGTGCCCACGTATGTGTCCCTCACGGCGATGGAGATCTGCTCCTTCTGTTGCTTTATCTTGCAAATTGTGGATTTCGCCACGCCGTATTTCTCGGACAGCGACGTGACGCTCTGTCCGTTTGCCAGCTCTTGAATCACGAGCGATTTCTCGTGGAGGGTCAGACATTTTGGTTTTTTAGAGGTGGTTCTGTTCAGTTTAAACATCTCTTACGGGGAATGTGCGACTACAAGATCCGGTAGGCGACGCTGAACTAACTCCAGCTGTCGATGTTTCGAATTTTTCGGTCGCTGGCACTCGTTTCTACAAGCGGAGGTGTACGAACGGTTCACGTTACACGGTGGCTCATGCATATTAATGTATATCGCTACCTGAGAGCAACAGTGAGATAAAGTTAAACTCTTTGTTATTAGATAAATTGCATTTCTGTGTTAGATATATCGAAATCAAATATTGGAATGATTAATTTTGATGTGACATGAATCAATTTAGGTAGAAAGAGTAATTGTATTTTAAATGGACATAAATAATATTGATTTTCACACTATACTCAAAATCCACTTTTTCGGGTTTATCTCACTGTTGCTTTCAGGTAGCGATATGTTGTTGTGCGTTGTTCAGACTTTCGCGTGTCTACCGTTTCAGTATCTGAATAGAGTATAGTCCACACGTCATCGAAATAATGATTTAAAAAAATGCTAAAGGCTGCCGACGTTGACTACTGGGGCAAAATGTACTAAAAACCATTCGTTTATTTTTCAAAACCCGCTACTAATGTAAGAAAAGGAAGTTTTTAGAAGTTGACCTTCAAATGACCTCCAAATAATAATAAAAATACTAAAGGGGCAACACAATTTTTATTTTACGAAGTACAAATAGTCAAAGTAACTACGATAGTCTCCAAAAAGATATTACAAATATGTGATTTACAGGCAGTACTTCGAAAAAGTAGGTCGGTCGGTCGGTCGGTACAAAAAGTTGCTTAAAATCATTCGTTTATTGTTCAAAGCCCGCTACTATTGTAAGAAAGGAAACTTTTTGAAGTTGACCTACAAATGACCTCCAAATAAAAATAAAAAAAATACTAAAGGCCGCCGTTAACTATTGGGGTAAAGTGGGTCAACACAAGTTTTATTTTACGAAGTACAAATAGTCAAAATAATTATGACCGCCTTCAAAAAGATATTACAAATGTGTGATTCACAGGCAGTACTTCGAAAAAGTAGTTCGGTCATGTAACCTGTACACAAGTTGCTGAAAACAATTCGTTTATTTTCAAAGCCTGTTATTAATATAAGAAAGGCAAGTTTTTGAAGTTGACCTTTAAATCACCTCTAAGGCGATGAGCAGGTGAAAAACTGGCGTCATTTTGTGGACTTTATGAGACGGAGCAACTTTTTTCGTACATAGCTGCTTACGATTTGCACGAAATCCTCAGTTCCTCACCTCAGTTAACCTTGGATCAGTTAGTGGTACGTTCTATTTGAACAACATCCTGAAGAGTCAACTACTGGTGAGGCGAAGTAACTCATCTCAGTTAAATTTTTTCCTCGAGTTCGTATCAAATCGTAAACAGCTCATATACAAGATGAGCAGTATCTACATATATTTGTAATATCTTTTAGCCTGGAAACTAAAATGTGGGATACCCTGCATATAGCAAAAATAGGCAGACACATATGTATGTATGTAGTTGGTAATAAATCAAATTACAAATAGAGCTGTGGTAAGATAGAAAATAATATTAGTTACAAAAAGGTACAAGAAAATAATAAGTATAGTTTTAGATTTTTTATTTAACGCTTCTCTTTATTGAAGTCTATGTACATACATATGTACGTTGCACCTCTTTATTGAATCTAGTATGATAACTGATAACTTTTTGAAGGTTGCCTGAATTCTGATCATTTTTGCGTTAGTGTTGATTTTTTTTGCGTCTGATGAGATTACAGTGAGTGAAATTCTAAGCCCAAGTTAAGGGTGATATCTGCGTTAATCGTGTGAAAACATATCGTACAAAAGTAAAATTGCGACCCGTCCTGAATATGAAAATTATGAAATCCGTTTCAAAGGTCTTGGACTCATATCCAAGGGAAATCTTCAGAGTATATACATACATATGTATCTGTCTGAACCATGGCTCAGTTAGTCAGATAGATACCCTGAAGATTTCCTTTTTAATATGAGTCCAAGAACTATGAAGAGGATTTAATACGAGGTGATCAAAAAGTTACAGAACTGATTTCTTATTATAAATTCCTTACAACAAACTTACAAGTTATTGGACATTGTCTCCTACAAAGTACTCCCCTTGGGAAGCTACACATTTTTCCATTTGAAGAGGATTTAATATTTTACGGAGTTACTCTCGGTTTTTTTAAAGGTCTCAAAGTTACTCTTTTAGCGATATATTTTCGCACAATCGACATATCGCCTTCAACTCCGGCTTATTAGACGCAGAATTTCACAAGTTGTTATCCAATCAGAAGCAAAAAAATCAACACTAGTACAAAAATTATCAGTTTAAGTATCAATTAAGCAACCTTCAAATTGGGTGTATGATTCTTATTGCTGACTGTATAGTAGGTGCTACCCACCTAGCTACCTACTAGGGCTAGAACAAGTCTCGGATACCCACGACCGTCTTCCAGGCGGCCGCGTATCGGTATCCCGTATTCCAGGTGGCCGTGGCTCGGCCAGCGGGGCGGGGGCCGGGACGACTGTGACGCGAAACAGGTTCCGTATTTATTTAGTCCTTTGAAGGTCGCAGGCCTGTAATTGTGCATTACTGATTGATATACTTAATTGATATTATAACGATGGTTAAAACGCCAGCCCCATGTGCTTATCAATTAAAAAAATTGTGCAGGGTTTTCTAGATTTGAAGTGTTAAAGCTATTATTGTGTACTGTGGAATATGCAAGTGTTACTTACATGTTTACAAAAAAGGACAATGTGAAAAAGCACGTAAAAGTCGCGAAAACGCCGAGAAAATAAAAGAAATGGAATCCCAAGAAGTGAATTCCTATATTAGGACGACGAGGTGTAAGAGTGTGACAACAGATGCGGGAAAAGTAAGAGAAAACAATATTACTTAGTAAGTCACTATTTATTCACTGCAGCATGCATGCTCAAGTTCGACCCTGGCATGTACCATTTGGTTCTAGCCCTACTACCTACATATGCATGTATATAGGATATTGGAAATTTGTTCCTGCATCGTAAAAAATACAATTTAAACTAGCAAAATACAACGCCGTAGCGTTGCTCTATAAACGAAATCGTGCTTCCTTTGCGAACTTTTACATTTCTAAATAAAAACTTATCGTCGCAAGCAACAAGCAACGAAAATACGCGACGGATCAAGATAAGTGTTGCGAACGACGATCAGTTATCGCCGTTATCGGCATTTTCGAATAAATATTTACTCGCGCGCCAGAGATAAAAGTTGTTCTCGCCACGTATAAATAATTACGAGAACAGCTGCACGGTGTTCAAGGCGAGAGAGAACCTCCGTACTCATTAACGCGCTCGGAATACTTCCTCATCCGATAAACAGACCCCGATCATAAGCTCTTTCAAAATACTCGGGCGATAAACGCGTTGTTCCAGGCGCGTCCCCTCCAAAATTACGACTCCCAATCCCACGTTGAGCACCGTCTCATTTCCATTCGGATTGTTTGCGCTCGCCGTGAAGCATGATAACGACCCGGCGCCCTCCCTCCGCCCCGTCGCTAGGCGACGAAGTTTCACGAGCACGCCCGGCCTCGGACAAAGGGAGTTTCGCGAGTTTCGTCATCCCCACCGCGCCGCGATGGTTTTAAATGGTTCAGCGCCAACCCAGAATCGTGAGCAACCTGACGAACCATAGCCTGGTTCCCCCCTCCCGCGCGCGCGGAGTTATCGCCCCCGCGCGCCCCGTCGCCAAACTAGACTTGGGTCTGTGTTCTCTGTTTCCCGTGCGGAGCGAGCTCGCTGCAGCTTG
The DNA here is from genome assembly GCA_029963805.1 of Aromia moschata. Lineage (NCBI taxonomy): Eukaryota > Metazoa > Arthropoda > Insecta > Coleoptera > Cerambycidae > Aromia > Aromia moschata. The sequence continues at coordinate 465,483 of JAPWTK010000357.1, read as the reverse complement.
AGAGTTCAGTTTGAGACCGTTCGCTTTTCGCTTGCGGACACACAATCGAAAATCGGCCGCGTCAAACTTGCCGGTTCCTGGCGTTAATTAATTATTAATTGTCGCAGTGTTGGGATTAGTGACGTTTGATCGGTGCAGCGCGGTGAGAAAATCGAGTCGTGACCGGGGCACTAGCTGTCCGCCTTAGCTGTTAACAATGCTTGTGAGTATCATAGCACTGGTTTTAAATCTTGCGCAACGCGTTATGGAAACGACGCGAATTGATAATGTGATTTTTTGCTGTCGCTTACGCTTTCACGTCGGTCCCGACTCGGTCTAATCCTGGCTTGTGCATTTTTAACGAGCATGTACATGACACAAATACCTGATTAAAAATGTTGCATTATCCAAACCTTGTTGTCGCCTCGTCCAAATTGTTTTGACGTTGTTTCCAAGGCAACTTTATTACAAACTAATAAAACGTTACTTGATACAGAGTATCGAGAGGTTTTATGGAAAGCATTATCGTGCATGGACGTGGACAGTGACGGATTGGCCCCGATCGCGTAGGCAACCAATATCACACGTGATGTGTGAATATTTTTTTATTGTTCTTTATAACGAGCCATTAAAAAACGGCATCAAAGTTGTCCGAGCAAAAGCCGTATTTCTATTCTTAATCTTAAGTTTATAACCTTCCTGAATTGTCAAGGGCGTCACATTATGTGATGGGTACTTTTACCGGGTATATAAAAAACAGGAATAAAAAACTGTATTAAAATGGAACAATATTTTCGAAGAAATAAGACATTACTAAACTTGTTATAAAATGCCGGTATGAAATACAAATTAGAACTCCCATGAGTTCAAGAGATCTCGACATTTCGAAAAAGTAACATAATAAAAGGACTGTACTTATTTAGTGATTGAGAAAAAAATATTTCGCAAGAATTTTGTAGGCCATTTCCAATATTTTCTGTTCGGTGAGGCAGATATATTTTTTTTGAAAATTTCGTTTGTTTTGAAAGATTTTTTTTGCTATTATAACGAGCCATCCAAAAAAAAAAACGTCATCAAATCAGGCTATGAACGAGAAAGATGGAAATAGCTGTTATGTCGAAGCTCTAAGCGAAACTTTGTTGTCAAACTTTTGACAAGTGGCTGTCACGATTGTAAAATAAATAATAGCTGCACCTAATGCAACAGTTTTGATAATTAAATAAAACGTTATTTAATAGAGACTATCAAGAGGTTTTATGGAAAGCATTATCGTGCATGGACGTGGACAGAGGCTGACTGGCCCCGATCGTGAAGTCAACCAATATCACCCGAGATACAATATTTTTTATGCTTGTTTATAACGAGCCATTAAAAAAATCATCAAAGTTAGCCCAGTAAAAGCCGTATTTCTATTCTCAATTTTAAGTTTATGACCTTATTGAATTGTCAGTGGTGTGGCATTATGTGATGTATTTCATTTGTTTTGAGTTTTTTTTTGCTATTATAACGAGCCATCCAAACAAAAAAACGTCATCAAATCTGGCTATGAACGAGAAAGATGGAAATAGTGGTTATGTCGAAGCTCGAAGTGAAACTTTGTTGTTGTCAAACTTTTGACAAGTGGCTGTCACAACTGTAAAATAAATAATGGCTGCCACGTTATGTAACAGCCTTGACAATTAAATATGGTTATAACTTATAAGTTTAAGATTAAGAAAACAAATAGGTACGTCTTTTTTTTTTTTTGTTCGGCCAACATTGATGAGTTCTTTTTTTGATGGCTCGTTAGCATTCTATTTAGGTTAATAATCACTCCCTAAGATACGATGTGAACCCCATATATGATAAATACGAGAATTTTTAATTCCACCGTCACAGCTACCTACTTCCCCTTAATACGGTTCTGTTAGGGTCCGCCAATTTCTCGACTCTAATCATGAGCCAGGTTGAGAATAGTAAATAAAGTTTTCTGAATCAAAATTTCCAATTCAGTGGTTTAGGTTTGTTTAATTTGAGTTTCATTTTAACGCGTTAAATCTGCAAAACTATTTGTGAAAATTAAAAAAAAAAACAATTTCATAATCTAATAAGATCTAGAATTTAAAAGGCCCCTGTAATGTTTGTAATTATTATCCAATTTGAACGATTTTTGTTCAAAATGTGTTATTTTATGTGACAGTGACGTTATCGAACCTAAATACGGCCCTGGCATGTAATAATAAAATTGTCCCCTAGTGTGAGCATTATTTTTTTAATTAGGGTGAAGTGGGGCAAGTGCGTATCCGGGGCAAGTGCGTTCGCTTCTGATAAAAGTCTCTAAAAACTATTAACTTGTTTGAAAATGATTTTAAAACTCCCGCCAATATTAGATGCAAACCGCACAATGTTATGTTGGCACCAATGAAGAAATATTGTAAAAGAAATTTACCCTCGCGAGTAGAAAATTGCGTTTATTCAAGGCACTTGCCCCATAGTCAGGGCCGGATGCACGGCGGGGCAACCGGGGCGGGAGCCCCGGGGCCCTCATGCGTTGAGGGACCACAAACCTTGGATTCAAAAATTTGATAACGATAAAAAAAATTTAATTTTTAAGAAAGTAATGAGTAATGATATATACCAAATAAGGGATATTTTCATGTCAAATCTATTCAGTGGTGGAACTACAAAATTTAGACCTCTTGCGAAATTCAATAGACGCAAAATTCAAAGTTTATTTATTGGATACGGGGTAAAATGTACACCGGTTAAGGGGCAAAATGGCAGCTAAGTACGAGATGAAATGCAAGCTTTCAAAGGGCAAGATGCAAAAGGTTCCAAGCGCAAATTATTGATTGAAAGGGCCTCCACTTTCTTCATTGCCCCGCCACCTCTGCATCCGTCCCTGCCCTTAGTTTACATTAAGGATAAAATATAGAAATAAACGCAGATAACGCACTTGCCCCACGCCCTGGGGCAAGTGCGTTTCATGTGCCCTGTAAGGCATGGACGATGTGCCTCCTTACCCTGAAGCACGAAAGATTTTCTTTCTTTCAATAAATTAAGCTTAAGAACCAAGTAGTTCATACAGCCCAAAAATAATCGGATCATGTGAATGACATTCGCGCAGTTATGAACTAAAAGTCAACTATACGAAAAAAGGGGTCGCACTTGCCCCACTTTACCCTATAGACGATTTGAAAAAGTATATGATATTAACGAAACCACAAAAAAAAAATAATTATTTACAACATTACACGCCTACAGAAACAGCGAACGGATAAAATGTGCAAGCTACTGCCCTGTTTTCTCAAGTCACCTGCCGTTCTAGGCGCAAGAAACGGTAGGCCCTACATTATATGAATGTTGGGTGTAATCGGAGTAAATAAAGTAATAAAAACCTCGCTTGATGCATCTAGTATTGAACGTTTGTGAATTTGTGGATAATTTTATTTTGATTATTTGTACTTAAAATAAGAATTACATTGCCCTACTTTGCCCCAGTATTTTTTTTTATTTCTTATTTGGATATAATGACCTATACATGCAGTAATCAGCGGAAAACAAACGCATATCCTTATTCACTAAATTAAGAAACCACGAAGATCGTACCGGTTTTTTGCGCATATAAATATATTTTGCATATATATAAATGAAGTTACTTTCAACCCTGAAGGATACTTTCAACAAAGATTTGTAATGGATCGAGCACGGATTGACAAAGAATAGGTGTAATTGTCACAATTTCATTGCATCACATTTGAATTGGTCTTACTCAGGTACCTTTAATACATTCTGCTCACTGAAAAACATTCACTACGATAAAATGAGTAAGAGCCGACAGTTTTTCACATGACTGTATTTTCTCTGTGTGTTCAATTTCATATTTTTTAGACTAAAGTCATTACTAGGATCCGGAAAAATTTACTATAGCGCATGGTAAACTACATTTAACTATACAGAGCTCCCGCAACGGGACCGGCGTACTACCGCGTACTACACGGTAGTCTATAGGGTTTAATGCCCCGAAGTCGGTACGCTGTGACTTAAATGGTTCGCCGTCCACACCCCAAAATCAACCCCCATGTCGAAATTTGAATACGCAAGATTTTGGTGGCAATTTCAGAGACCTATAGGATCGACTAAGAAGGACGCTGTCGGGTAAAAACTCCATCACGGTACACATTAAGCCCTCAATAAGTTCTGTGTATTTGGTCGTTGTCCCATCTCTTCAACCCATTGCCTGACCCTCCTAAGTCACCCCTTCGCATTTACACAGGGTGTTGTGTGGTTTGACCTCTGTTGGGCGAATCCATTGATCCTAATGCTGCCTAATAAATTGGTGTGTCGTGCCACAACTCACTTTCACCCTGTGACAACTCAAGCACCCCTCCAGGCCACACCCACACCTCACCCCCTCTGGTTCCGCCCCTGTAGAAAGCTGCGTGGGATGTCGTTTTGTCTAGAATTCATGTCATGGCATTACTTGAAAGCTCTTGAAGTTGGTGGAACACACTGCGGACGGCCGATTGAGCGCCAAAAGTGATATTCCAACTCCAACCCACCCCTGAAAATTTGCCGCCCTAAAGGGTTGTAAGCAGGTCTTGATGCGAGGGGTGAGCTTTCTTGAGCGAACCGTTTAAGTCACAACGTCCGCAAGTCTCTAACTCGAATAGAACGCAAGTGGCGCTAATCTAAAAAGTGTTACGCTAATTTTGACGAGCAGTTTAATTTAATTAATTAAATTAATTCTATCCGATTAATTCGATAAATCCAAACAAGTATCACTATACAGGGTGTCCCGGAAGGGGCGGTTCGTTGGTGAAGTTTGCGCACGTCTGCTCTCTGGGAATCTGACATTTTTCGTCAACCTAAAACGGCGCCGCTGGCGCTGGTACCTACCCGAAAACACGGACGCTATATGTAGGATTTTAGTCGCCAGGCCAAGATGTTTGTTTATGTTTATAAAATGAAATGTATAGTAAGCTAATTGGATATTGAAAGGGTACTGTTAAAAAGAGAACACAACACAGAACACAGTTAAGGTCTTGGGTCTTGGGTCTTGGGTCAGTTAATCAGTTAGTCAGTTTGACTCTTGATTTTAGGAGTGTTTTATTTGTGAGCAAGCCAAAAAACAGTACCGCCGTTTTTTTTTTTTTCGAATTCGGTTAGGCGATATTGACGGCGTATTTATACTTTCAGCAGTGTAAAACTTAACTAAGTGCGTTAAAAAGCAATTTTCCAAAGGTTTTAACCTCTTTTTTGTTTGTTAAATTCAGCTTTGATATACATACATAGGTATATACCTACGTATGTATATAAAAAAATGCCACGTGTTAAATTTTTGAATGATTGTATATTTTTCAGGCCAACAATGAAAACTTCTGCGCGTATAGATTCAACGGCTGCAGAGGCCAGTGGTAAGGATTTTTTTTGCAATTATTGGAAGTACACGGTGTTCCACGGCGGTGGGCCAATATCGATATCTCGAAAATTTTCGAATTAAAATTTCAATAAAATTTTCGATATAGGCCCACCGCGATGGGAAAAATCTGTATAGCAGTGGCGGCTCGTTTTTTTTTGGGAGGCAAACATATTTTGTAACAATTTTTGTTTCCTAAATTTTTTGTGATGATAAACATTGTTAGCAATATGCCGCTGTAATGTTAGGAGAAGGGCCTCTACTTGGTCAATAAAATATACTAAGTACATTTGCCTAACTGGTGTAGAGTTTCCGTCAAATTATTTTACAATTAAAAGATGCAGTGAAATAAAATACGGATTTTTTCCAGGACTGCGTCAATTATTAGATTTGACGGGCTGAATTGATCATTTTCATAATATTGTGTTTGCCTAATACCAGTGGCGGTGCGTGATATTTCAGTTAGCCATATCTTGAAAACGACGCATGGGACCCACTTCACTTTTTAGGTGATGACTATACACCTCTTACAGAAAGGATTTATAGTGAAAAAATCGTCAGCAAAGTTTGCGAAAAAATTTTCAAAAACACTGGAGTACTCCCTGGGTTCCTCAGTAACGCTCTGTGGGATATTTTCAGTATTATTTTAATTTTGGGAAACAAAATGTTCCTATAAAATTAAAATTAAAATGGCCATAACTTTTTTGAAAAAAAAATATTTTGCAACAAATCGAAAACGTCTCCTTATATTTGTTTCTAGATTATGAAAAAAAAAAATACTGCAAATATTCCACAGAGCGTTACTGAGAACCCAGAGTGCTCCAGTGTTTTTGAAAATTTTTTCGCAAACTTTGCTGACGATTTTTTCACTATAAATCCTTTCTGTAAGAGGTGTATAGTCCTCACCTAAAAAGTGAAGTGGGTCCCATGCGTCGTTTTCAAGATATGGCTAACTGAAATATCACGCACCGCCACTGCCTAATACAGTGGTCGGCAAACTGTGACCTGTGACCCTTTTGACTGTGACAAAAGACCACGTATGGACGCTAATGGTGATTAATATCGTGTATAGCATAAAAAAATAGCGCATGAACTTTACTTAACAAAGTGTTCTTTTGGTGTTCTTTCCTTTTCGGTTCTACATATTCATGCTAACAATCTTTTCCGACCGTGAACCTCATCAAGAGTAAATTAAGAAGTCTTCTTATTGATGAGAACTTGGGATCGTGCCTAAAATTAAAAACAACATACAAACCTAACTTATCCAAACTTTTCGAAGGAGATGCAAGGTATTGTTCACATTAAATATTTGCCATTTGTCAATAATTGCCATAAATATTGACATTGTTATTACTAAATTTTATAGATAATTACTTACAACTCAATTTATATCGATAAACAAGATCATTATTAAGCATTATCATGATATCATATTAAGACTCAAAAGCCTTAAGACTTAAAACTAAAGTTTATTAAGTTAATAAACAAAGTACCTATGTACCTATATAATTTAAGTTTATATTAGGCTCTCAATATATATCTCAATCGTTGTACTTTTGATGTTTGGCTCTATTGCCTAATGAGTTTGCCGACCACTGGCCTAATATATATAATTTACAAACACAACTAATATGTACCTAACTTTTTGAATGTGTCAACTGAACGGGATAGAGGTTTAAGATTTTATCAAATCCAGACTTTGTCCAAACATCTTCTTCGCGATTTGAAAATAATACAGACGGCCAACACAATAATTTATTTAAAGTTAAATAACCACTTAGCCATTTGCATTTATCTAAGCACGTATTAACAAAACTACGAGCCGTTAATTAAAGTTTTACTTAGATCTGGCAGTGGTACTCTTAAATCTAACAAATAATTTATCCTTATAAGACAGGCGACTAAATTTGTACTTTATATGATACTCAACAGTATCATTGCAGGTTCGAATATTTATTTGAGTGTCATGACAACTCGTATTGTTATTTTTATGAAACAACCTTCTACACTCGCCAGTTACCTCCATTATAATTTTGTATAGTTAAAATAAAACAACTCGTAACTCGAATAACCCGTAATTATAATGATTGGTGTTCGGATATTGACATTTTTTGCATTAATCTCTTATCCTTTAAGAGATATAATATACTACATATTATATAATTATTATTATTAAGATTGTTCTTGTGTATGTTATTAAGTTGTTTCCATTACTTACCTATTTATAATAAGGCATTAGTGGTTGGTTCTTTGAAGCTTGTATTTGTTTGCATTCCATGTAAAATTTGGTAAATAAATAAATAAATAAATAAATAAATAAAACGTTCAAATAATGACTTACGTAAGTAATATGGAACACTTTCCATAATTATTATCTCTATACCACTCAAAACATTCAAAAAAGCCGGCAAGAATAACGGCACTTTCCAACAAAAAATTCCAAAACACAGAACAATAAAATATATTAAATTTTGTATAGGTTAGGTTGTTAGGTTCATGTGAAATCAAATAACTGCTTTCTGCACTGTCACGTGTGAGAGATGGGAGGTGGGTGTGTTTACCTCCCCTACGTAATTCTTTAAATGACCTTTAATGCCACTGGAGTTAAGGATTAAATTTGTTAGCAACACAGGATGGCGAAAGCGCGAAGCCTCCAATTCCATAAGTACATAATATTTGAAAACAGTGGCATCGGAGACTTGCCACCACGGCAATAAACTAGGCGCTGGGTCGTTTATGAGGGGCTAATAATAATATGTTGCAAATAATGTTTTTACCCGATATATAAATTTAAAAATGAAAGGTAATTAAAGTATTATAAGTAGTACATACATATATTAAATTTAAATATAAAAGTAGGTTTATATAAAAAAACTTATTTGTAATTTTCACTGAGGAGGTACTGCCTCCCCTGACGAGCCGCCACAGCTGTATAGGTGCCTAATAACGAAGGCATAATAAAAATAATACATAATGGAGTTTCGGTTCTCTACGGTCTATATACAATAAATATATGATGTGGTGTTCACGACCTCAATCGCTTCTCAATAAAATTGTGGACTGAAATCCAATTTATTTTTTTCTCTTATTAATGCACTACAGAATTTTATTAAGGCTGTGGAAATACGTAATGGACGTCAATTGAAAATAATCAAAATAAGAATTAGACACGATCACATCCATACTAAATATATGTAGCAGAAGTTTAAAAAAACGTCAGATTCTAATTGTAAACTACGATAAAAAGGTAAAATATGTTGTTGGTTTACAAATATTTCGTACCAGAATAGGTTTGAGAGCAGGCCCATAAAATTAAATCGTACCGTAATTAGAAAAGATATAGCTTTAAAAAAAAAAAAAAAACTTATGTTTGTTCTCTTAATTTTTTGGAGTAGTGATTTTGTGATTTTTTGGAGTAGTGATTTTGTGATTTTGTGATTTTTTCTATCGCTAACCGTTTGTTAGCGTATAAAGTGGACTGTATTGCTAATCTCCCTTGACTTTGTCGTATCAAAGACTGTCTAGAACTCCTGTAGATTGTCTGTTTTACGTACATATACAGTCTTGTAAGCATAGACTTTTATGTTTTTGAAACATATAGGGCTATTTTTGACGGTCTCCTATGTATTTTTTGCGTGGGAACACAATGCGTGGGGTCCGTAGAACTGAAACCGTCCGCTAATTTTTTAAATTAACAATTTGTAAAAAAATGTGAGAAATGAAAATACATGTTCGCTTATATCTATGTTCCTTGGCATATTTTATATAGCATATTCATTTAAGATGTTGTAGCCTATTGAATTTCCAAAATTTTAAAGCCCACCTCGAAGTCTCCAAGTGCTATTGTTAACTTGCAAATGACTGCTGAAGTTGAAAAAGTGCTTTTTTCACTATTTTTTAACTTCGAAAGTAGGGCGACTATGATAATGAAATTTCTAGGAGGGATTGCTATTTGTAGCATGAAGTTACAAATAAAAAATTCAACTCGATCGAATTTTTTTGCAAGCCTTATTACACTAGCACACAAAAAAAGTGATCATTGGCTGACCAGACCCATCTAGGGTTATGTATTTCGATGCGCTGGATCCGAATTTGAGGTCAGTTTAACCCGTACACCCTCAAAATTTTGAGTAAATTGCAAAAAACGATAAAAATCGCTATAAATATCAAAAAAATGCAGTTATGCAAGCGAGAAATTTTACGAACTAGATCAAGTATGTTATTATGTGTTTCGATGCGCTGAATCCGAATCTGACGTTGATATAGTTCGTCAACCCTCCAAATTTAGAATAAATGGCAATAAACCGCTTGAAAATCGCTAAAAATCGTGAAAATTGAACTTGCGAAAACGAAAGAAAATTTTCGAACTAGATCATGTATGTTTTTTGTGTATTTTGATGCGCTGAATCCAAACCACAAGTTGATTTAGCTGATAGACCCTCCAAAAATTAGAGTAAATTTAGCGAATAACCGTTGAAAGGTGCTAAAAAATCGTGAAAAATAGCAATTATGCAAACGAAAAAAAAAATTCTTAAACTAAATAAAGTATTTTTCTTATGTATTTTGATTCGCTGAATTCAAATCCGAAGTCGGTTTTGGCTTGTACACCAAGCCAACTTGTTGCCAACTTTAAATAAATTGCGAAAAAACGCTAAAAATAGCAATCATAGTCATAGAGTAGATCAAACAGTAGATAATATCAAAAAATAGTATTGTTCTTACTCACAGTAATAAACAAACCATGATTCCTTTCAAATTATACTATAATATCTATAGATTGTAATTAGAATGAAAAAAACGACCTTCCTTGATTTTACACTGTTCATTCGCTTGTATCGAACTCTTTTTTCTTCGATATGTTCTATGCAGTAGGTTTCTCTTTCGTTTTCTATTTTCTCGTTATTTCTCTCTTTAAAGTCCAGCAAAAATCGGCCATCATATTTGACATTCCATATTCCTTTGATACCAATTCTCCATTTCACTTATGTCTTGATGAAATCGTTCTTATTCTTCACTGTAGTCGATACAAGCGAAGAACAGGGTAAAATCAAGGAAGGTCGTTTTTTGTTTAATTTTAAATTACAATCTATTGATGTTATAGTATGAACATCCAAAAAAAACGTCATCAACTCTGGCTATGAACGAGAGGAGATAGAAATAGCGGTCATGTCTAAGCTTTTCGGTTATGTCAAACTTTTGACAAGTGACTGTCACAATTTGTAAAATAAACAATAGCTATCATATGATGTGACAGTTTTGACAAATAAATAAGGTTATAAATTCGAATAAGAATAGAAATACGTCTTTTTTTCTTGGCCAACTTTGATGACGTTTTTTTTGGATGTCTATATAATTTGAAAGGAATCATGGTTTGTTTATTACTGTGAGTTAGAACAATACTATTTTTTGATATTATCTACTACTTCATGACTATTTTTTACGATTTTGGCTATTTTTAAAGTTTTTCGCAATTTATTTAAAGTTGGAGGGTGTACAAGCCAAACCGACTTCGGATTTGAATTCAGCGCATCAAAATACATAAGAAAATACTCTTATATATTTTGATGCTAAATACTTGATTTAGTTTAACTTTTTTTTTCGTTTGCATAATTGCAATTTTTCACGATTTCTTAGCAATTTTCAGCGGTTATTGCGAATAACTTTGAAGGGTCTAAGAGCTAAATCAAATTGGTTTGGATTCAGCGCATCAAAATACACAAAAACATACTAGATCTAGTTCGAAAAAAAATTTTTCGTTTTCATAACGTTTTCATAAATTTTTACGATTTTTAGCGGTTTTTTGCAATTTACTCTAAATTTGGAGGGTTGACAAGCTAACTCAACTTCAGATTCGGATTCAGCGCATCGAAAGACATACTTGATCTAGTTCGTAAAAAATCGCTTTATCGCTTGCATAACTGCATTTTTTGCCTTTTTTAGCGATTTTTAGCGTTTTTTTGTGATTTACTCAAAATTTTGAGGGTGTACGGGTTAAACCGACCTCAAATTCGGATTCAGTGCATTGAAATACATAACCATAGATGGTCTGGTCAAAAGTAATGACCACTTTTTTTGTTTGTGTGCCGGTGTTAACAATGACGCCATTTCTTTGTTTATTGTACGATATTGACCGGGTTTGTCTAGAAAAATCATAAATCTCTTCAAGTTTACGAGACTTTTTGAGATTTTTTGAAAAATTTTAATTTGGACCAGTTGTACAACGTTTTCACGCGACTACGTTTTTTGACGCGACGTATATATTGTTTTAGCGTTGCCGCTTCGAAATTCTCGGAATTGTGACTATAATATCGTGACGCCCATTTTTTTAAATACGCGTCTTGAAGCGTACTTTCAAGATATTATAGTCACAATATGTTTCTAGCCCTAGCCCTATATGTTTCAAGAACACTTTTTTGATGATTTTACTTCCTGCCTTCTGGACTAAATAACGTCGGCGTCGGGTTGCTTCTCAAGTTGCCCCGTCTCTATATACATATGTATGTATGTATATCGCACTTAACGCACTTCTTTGAAACTAATGTTACTTTATCCTTAAAATTCCAACAACTATTGACATGATACATTTTTATAATTTTGCGTAAACTTTTCTAAACCGTGGTATAAGTAATGGCATTTAAAGTCGTTTTGATATTAGTATTTGCTATGTTTAATTTTCCTGAAGAAGTTTTGCAACTTAGGCCCTTCATCCTCCGGCGCAACGCGACTAGATCATATTTAAAAAATATCACATGATAGTTGAACGGGGTCGCTTCACAGTCGGACATACGCTACTGAACTGAACCTCGTCCACTGATGCGACTGCAACGCGACTTGTGATCAACTCGCAAACGACCAACTCCCAAACGACTAGCTTGTCAGTTGCGTGCAGACTCTTTAGCGACTCTTTAGATACATCTCCTCCTGTTTGCATCCTTCTCTCTGATTACTGGACGAAGTTGTTCGGCCAGCTCATTAAAGAGTTCCCTTGACATCCTATAAAAACTTCTGAAGTTTGCATTGTCTTTTGCAAGTTCTTGCGCTACAACAAAAGCTGAACGTGATTGGTTGTTCTTGATGAAAGGATGAACCCAAAATCTCCGTTTTCTTTTATTAAGCTTCTGCAGATACCAGTACGTAACAACTGCATTACGATTACCGGCCATTCTGATACAGACTGATGAAAGAACTTTCTTGTGGACTGTTGTCGCAAGAGAGTTGTTTCAGTGGACGAAGCAAAGCAACGCAACTCCCGCCCAACTATCCTAAACGAGTTGGATTAAAGTTGCATCGCAGTTGCGTTGCGCCGTGGACGAAGGGCCTTCGACGTCACTGATATTCGGTCTTCCTGATCTCGGGAGGTCATTTACTGGCCCTGTTCTTTCAAATTTGCTAATCAAATTGCGGTATTTTTCTTTTATAGTAAAATTCTTTTATAGGGGCTTAACTCTCAAACCCATTCTCGTGCGAAATCTTTGTAAACCAGCAGTGTAACTTCTATCACATTAATAATAACATATTTTACGTTTTTATTGCAGATACAATTAGAATTTGATTTTTTTTAACTTCTGCTATATTTAGTATGGATGTGGTGATTATTATTTTGGTGATTTTCTTTATTAAGGAAAAGTTTAAAAAAATGTTGTTCAATTTTCTGGCGTACTTTAGGTTTTTGTTAAAACAGTTCATTTGTGTTCAAAGATGTGTAATGAAAAATATCGTTCATTGCACCTCTATAAATAAGTTTCGTTGTTATTTTCCATAGAATAGAGCAAGAAGACTAGAACTAAGTGGACCGAACTCGTTCGGTGTCATGGGCTCATATCTGTCCGCCTCCAGAAGGCGCTGTAAGCAGTGCTGTACTCGACGTCACGTGATGAGCAGCGGACTACATGTAAACGTCATGGAAAACCATAGCATGGTTTTCTATGACGTTTATGAATGTAGGCTGTCAAAGCGTGTGCTTACATGCCGTTTGGCTTTAATAAAAATACAATCCGAATGTTTAATAAATATGGTTCGAAAATGCTGTGCTGCATTGTGTGTATACAAGAAGCGTTCCCAAGCGTCAGATTAACCGGACATTATTTCAAATTACTGATGTATGTATGTATGAAACGAAATATTTTCCTTTGTTGTATTGTTAACGTTGAAGCACGTAACATGAAATATTTTGAGTACATTTTCATATTGATAATTACGAAAATTGTTGTTAGCCCATACTTGGATAACAACAAATTAACGAAAAATATCAGGCGTCTGCCACATGTCTTCGCATCATGGACATTCACACGGACTTTAACCTCTAACGCACACAGATTAGTACAGACCACGGTATACGGTTTACCGTGGTACAGAACTGCTTACAGCGCCTCTAGAGGCGGACATATTCGAGCCCGTCGCGTTATACAGCGAAAAGCCGCAGCTCTGTCTCCTTAGTTCTAGTCTTCTTGGAATAGAGATAAAAATCATCGCCATGGAAATATGAAAAACCGCACGAGATAAATTAATCTGTCAGCCGACTTTCAACATTTCCAGCATTTAAGGTTGATCCATTTTATCGCGTTAGCTGTTTACGAAACTTCCATAGATTAGATAACGCCTCACGAGAAGTGGGAGTCACAATAATTAATCGCTAATCACTAATCAGCGTTATCTTTAAGCAAACACTTGGCGTAATCTGGCAAAGGTTTCGCAGTTTTTAAATTACTGTCTTCAATTGGGAGTTCGCGTGATAGTTAGATAACGGCACAATTGTGAAGCAAATTAAGCCAAAGGCTGCCAAAACTTGCTGCTAAAGTTTGTGACATACGATAGTTTTTCGTCTACAACCAATTAAATAAAGAAAAAAAATAATTAAACAAAAATTATTTTAAAAAAAAACATTAAAAAAAACATATTCGAATTATTATATTTGTCGAAGAATTGCCATTTATCTTTCGTACAAACAGTGGCGGTGGGCTATAAGGAGCGCTGGTGCGCGCGCACTACCGACAATTTAGCATTAATAATTTTATTTAGTAATTAATGGATGCATTCTTAATTTATCGCCTTGCCGCATCCCTAGCGTTAATACCATCTCAATATTATTTGGCAGCAGCGTTACAAATCCACTAGACGCTAGGTCTCTATCTCCAAGGCCACTGGTTTCCGATCGTGGCACGGGAATCGACACGCGCAATACGAAAAAGCGGAACGACCATCGCGCTTCCGTACAATACGAAAAAGCGAACGCGTATTGTTACTGCTTGCCCCTCCACAATTACGAAAAGGAGTGGGCGAATCCTATAGATATGATGTGCGGAGTTTAAGAGCGCACGAGAGTGATCGATTAGTTTGTGAATTGTTTTCGTACACAGCTGTTTTATCGCTCACGTTTTATAAATATAAACTCGGGTTTTCGGTTAGAATCTAGTTTGGAATAATGAATTCTATTCAAAACTTATTAAAAACTCCATTCTCTAGCTTGAGTTTGGAGGAATAAGTGCAAATTAAAACTCTAGGTAGGCCCACTCCACAAATTAATTTAAAATTAGCCGTGAAAGGAAAAAATAAACAATTTGTAAGAACATTTAATAATGACTTATTTAAAAAACATTTGTGGTTAAGTGGATGCGATGTATTGAACGCAGTGTTTTGTTTTCCGTGTTTTTTGTTTGGCGGAGAAACACCTTGGACCAAAACTAGAGTAACGGATTTAAATCACATAAACGAGAAAATAAAAAAACATGAAAATTCTGCTGGATACATGAATAATGTTTTGAATTTAGCCATGCTAGGCACTGCAAATATTGCGACGATGCTCGATTCTGCTCATCGACGAGCAGTGGCAGCACACAATGAAGCGGTTTCAAAAAACAGGTATGTTTTAAACATTATTATTAACTGTATTCGTTTTTGTGGAAAATTTGAACTGGCCCTAAGAGGACACAATGAATCGGAAACATCATCCAATACAGGCATTTTTCGTGGGTTGATTGATTTCAGTGCCGAATTAGACGAGGCTATGAAGTATCATTTACAAAACGCGGCGGCTTTTAAAGGAACTTCTAATACTATACAAAACGAGCTACTTCAGTGCATGCTTGGAAGTTTGTCACGATGAAATAACCATTGAAATTAAAAAATCCACTTTTGTTGCTATAATAGCAGACGAAACTACAGACGTTTCTACAATTTTTCAGTTGGCTTTAATATATCGTTACATGGTGGGTGGAAAGCCTGTAGAAAGATTCTGGAGTTTTTTAAAACCAATAGGATATGATGCAGAGTCATTGGCGGAGTGTTTAAAAAGTGAACTAGACTAGATTATCGTTATTTTTATATATGGTGCACCCCCAATCTTAGGATCACGCACTGCCACTGCGTACAAATGAACTAAACAGTGGAGGTTTTTAAACTTCAGTGTCTAAGTACATACAAGTTCTGTTCGCAGAGCCAGTTTGTGTTAGTTGTGATAGTTTCCAACCGTCAGTAGTGGTCTCCTACGAGTTAAAGAGTCAAAAACAAATTCGTCCAATATTTCCTCACGGTCAGTAAACTAACAGAAATGCTCTGCGACCAATGAACCTGACCTTTTTCTGAAGTTATCAGTGTCATCACATCATACGCTCTACTTTTGAAGGTTACTTAAATTCTCGATAATTTGTACTACGGTTTCGATTTTTTTTGCCTTTGAGAAGATAATTTGCTTCGTCTAATAAGCCCGAGTTGAAGGTGGTGTGTCGATTGTGTGAAAATATATCGCTAAAAAATTCAAAATCACAAGTGTTTTTACCGTGAATAAATACGAGGGATGATCAAAAAGTTCCAGGACTGATTTGATGAGTTTGTTAAGCAACTTATAGGTTGTTGGACATTGTCTTCTTCAAAGTACTCCCCTTGGGAAGCTATGCATTTTTCCCATCTCCGTTTCCACTTCTGGAAAGACCTTGAGAACTCATCTTCTGGAATGCTGTTCAGCTTAACTAGCGAATTTTCTTTAATTTCGTAAAACAAGTCAAATATCTTCCTTCAAGGGTCTCTCGAGTTTTGGAAATAGGAAAACTCTGCAGGGGCCAGATCTGGCGAGTACGTGGGCTGAGGGAGGACAGTTATGGCATTTTATGTGCAATAATCGTGAATGAACAGAGCCGTTGTCGTGGTGCAGCACTCACTCCCCATTTCGCCACAGCTCGTGTCTTTCCTTCTCACATCCTCGAGTAAATGCCTCAGAGTTTCCAGGTAACGAAAACGATTAATTGTCTCACCTCGTGGGAGAAATTCGTGGTAGACAACACCTTTCCCGTCAAAGAAAATCGTGAGCATGACCTTCACATTAGATTTGACTTGACGAGCTTTTTTGGGTGGTGAAGAGGTCTTCCATTGTGATGATGGGACCCTTGAAATGACATAGATTTCGCTCATTGGACGAAATTAAAGAAAAATCACTAGATGAGCAGAACAGCATTCCAGAAAATGAGTTGTCGAGGTCTTTCCAGCAAGTGGGAACGGAGGTGGGAAAATGTATAGAGAGGAGTACCTCTTTCAAGGAGACAATGTCCAATAACTTGTAAGATCGTTTTATAAATTTATAAAAATCAGTCCTGGAACTCTTTGACCACCCATCGTATTAAATCCTCTTCAAAGTTCTTGAACTCATATTAAATTCAAAACTCTACCATCCTTACTATAATTTTCGTAACAATCACTGTTCATGAAATTTTAATAAAACACGACGAGTTGTAGAGGAATGTTTATTTCTTCATGTTGTGTGACGTAGAAGACTTTTTTGAATTTTCATGATATTTTCGGTTCAATTTAGAAATTTTTCATGTTTAGAAATTTTTTTTACGAAATGTCCCAGTTAGTCAGACATATACATACTCTGAAGATTTCCCTTTAGCATATGAGTCCAAAAGCTTTGAAAAGGATTGTGAAAAGTATCTGATTTACAGACTTACAAACACGTGATTTACTGTTCTATGCATATTCATTTTTCTTGTAAATGCATACATACATACAGTGCCGGAAAAAAAGTATTCGCGGATAGAGCGAAACGAAGAACAACGCTTGCATACTTTATTCAGAATAGACAAAGAACTGAATTGTATAGGAAAAATGTTAAGCTTTATTAATCCTAAGTTTAACACATATGACAGAAGTATACAAACAACAATTTTAAATTGAAACGTAACAAAAATATTAATAGTGTTAAATAACATAGAGAAAAGAGTATTCGCGGATTTAAGAAATTTACATATTTGGAGGACATCAAATCGATATCTAATATTTGTATGCAGACTTTAGCTTGAATAACGGCTCGTAATCTTCTAGGCATTGAGCTCACAATCTTCTGAGTGTATTTAGATGATGTTTTGTGCCATTCTTCTAACAGAGCAGCTTTCAGTCGTTGTCGATTTGTAATGTTATGTTTCCTTACTCACGGTAAGCCGTGTGTTTAGGATCAATGTCCTGCTGAAAAATATAAATTGTTACCAATAATTAAGTTTTTTTGCACTCTGTTGTAAATTATTCTTGTAAAATGTTCAGGTATACACGATGGTCCATGATTCCATCAATAAAAACCAGATTTCCAACTCCGGATGGACCATGCACCCCCAGAATAAAATCCACCGCCACCGTGTTTGACAGTCTCATTAATGAACAGACGCGTATGTTGGAGATTCGAAACGGGGAGTTCAGTTTTTTTCCGGCTTTCGCCACACTTTTCTTCTACCGTCGCAATGAAATACATTGGATTTAATATGGAAATAGAAGAAAGTGTGGCGAAGCTTAAAACTGAACTCCCCGTTCCGAATCTCCAACACACAGTCAAACACGGTGGCGGGGGGATTTTTATTCTGGGGGGTGCATGGCTTCATCCGGAGCTGGAAATCTGGTTTTTATTGATGGAATCGTGGACCATCGTGTATACCTGAACATTTTACAGAATAATTTACAACAGAGTGCAAAAAACTTAATTATTGGTAACAATTTATATTTTCAGCAGGACATTGATCCCAAGCACACAGCTTACCGTGGGACAATGGCTTATTTATACTGTACCTTACTTTCTACACATCCCTCCCAATCCTCAGACTTAAAATCCCATAGAAAATCTATGGGATGATATAGACAAACGAGTAAGGAAACATAACATTACAAATCGACAACGACTGAAAGCTGCTCTGTTAGAAGAATGGAACAAAACATCACTTAAAATACACTCAGAAGATTACGAGCCGTTATTCAAGCTAAAGGTCTGCACACTAAATATTAGATATCGATTTGACGTCCTCCAAATATGTAAATTTCTTAAATCCGCGAATACTTTTTTCTCTACGTTATTTAACACTATTAATATTTTTTTTATGTTTCAATTTAAAATTGCTGTTTGTATGTTTTTGTGATATGTGTTGAACTCAAGGGCGTAGCCAGTAGTTATCTTTGAGGGGGGGGCTCAATGCAGATGAAACAAAAAAGCCAAAAAAAGGTCAGTAGAGGCAATGGCAACCGAAAGCCCCTGAGTATTTTGGTGTTTACTTGACCCATTGGGGGGGGGCGATCGCTGCAGATTAAACAAAAAAGCAAAAAAAAAGGTCACTACAGGCAACGGCAACCGCATTCTCCCCGAGTATTTTGGTTTTTCACTTGACCCTTGGGGGGGGGGCGATCGCCCCCTTGCTCCCCCTCCCCTGCTACGCCCTTGGTTGAACTTAGGATTAATAAAGCTTAACATTTTCCTGTATAATTCAGTTCTTTGTCTATTCTGAATAAAGTATGCAGGTGTAGTTCTGCGTTTCGCTCTATACGTGAATACTTTTTTCCGGCACTGTATGTATGTTGGTTGTTCTGGGGGTGCCATACGTAAAAATATCTATGTACATAAAAATAAATCTTAAGGCCTAAGCTAACCGTAGTAATGTTTAATTTCATTGTAACCCCCAGCAACTGATGCGACCGAATACTTTTAGTTGGAGAACCAGACGGCGCTAGCTGCTTAAAACTTGTTACGTCCCCTGCTGCGTCTGCAAGGAGAGTTATGCTGTTACTCCAGGCTGTGTAAAATGTACATACAATACACCTTACAGCTGATCATGTTCCGCGCTGGGTTCGTGGTCTTCTATGTTGCTCGGTCTCGGTACGTTCACCGCCGATCTATTTTAAGAAACAGCCATGGTCACGTAGGAGCGCTACAAGTTTACAGTACGGTGTAACTTCAACGGAGTTGCATTACATCGCAGACAAAAATAAACATACTAGTCCAATCAACGAGCGAAAGCCCCCATGTAAATTGGTCACTAATTGTTATCAGCAAACAAAAAATATGGTCGTATTGAGAAATAAATTCTAAGAACGATAGCGTTTTTTTGCGACTCGAGTTTTAATGGCGAACATAACCAAAAAATTCGCAAAAAGTAAAAAAAAAAACGGTTTTTTGCAAATAAAAAAAAGCTTCAAGTCCTACACAAGAAAGTTAAATTAGAAAGTTGTAGGTCTTAAAAATGCGCGTCGAATGAGATGCGAACAAAAAAAATCGGTTCATAAACATTTGAGAAAATTTGAAAAAACGTAAAAATTCGCGTTTTCGTATTTTTGCTGTATAAATTCCAATTTTGTTTGAACAGACTTCTTGTTAACTAGAAATACAGCCCAAGACAAGCGGAAAATGACCCTTTTTTCAAAAATTCAAAAAGTCTTATTTTTTCCAGTTATAACGATTTAAAAAAAGACGTTTTCCAAAATCAGCTTTTACAGAGGCAAAAATGATCGTACAGAAACGATCGTGGGATCATTTTATTCGCGAAGATTTGTACTTTCGTGCTATTAAAAAACCAAATCGCTTTTATTTAATTTTTGCATAAAAAAATGCGTTGTAAAATTGTATAATTTTTTCGAACCGGTTTTTTTCGAATAAATTTTTTAATTTTGGTTTTACATTTTTGGCAGTTTGCATATTTGAAAACTGCCATTGAAAACACGCATTTTTTAAAAAAATGAAGGTCCTACGACCTCAGGGAGCCGAGATAATTTTTTTTTTAATTCCTGACAGCGGTGTATACGTCCGATTGACTTCATTTTTACACGAAATAGATCTCAGACTTTTACTTTCTTAAAAAAAATATTTCAAATCATTTCGCATAAATTAAGTTGACATAATTGTTTGTGAAAGAACAACGTTGGGTGCGGCACGCGCTAGCCAACACACGGCGACAGAGTGGACGGACACTCCGCTTGGGCGCATCGAAAACTAAACACGATTTCATATCGATTGCGCTCCCAAAATTATCTTTTCCTCAGCTTCAAAAAAAATTATCTCGGCTCCCTGAGGTCGTAGGACCTTCATTTTCCTTTTTAAATGCGTGTTTTGAATGCCAGTTTTCAAATATGTAACGGCCAAAAACGTAAAACCAAAATTAAAAAAAGTTATTCGAAAAACCGGTTCGAAAAATGATACAATTTTTATGCAAAAATTAAATTAAAGCGATTTGGTTTTTTTATAGCATGAAAGTACAAGTCTTCGCGAATAAAATGAGCCCACGATCGTTTCTGTACGATCATTTTTGCCTCTGTAAAAGCTGATTTTTTGAAAACGTTTTTTTTTTAAATCGTTATAACTGGAAAAAATAAGACTTTTTGAATTTTTGAAAAAAAGGGTCATTTTCCGCTTGTCTTCGGGCTGTATTTAGTTAACAAGAAGTCTGTTCAAACAAAATTGGAATTTATACAGCAAAAATACGAAAACGCGAATTTTTACGTTTTTTCAAATTTTTCTCAAATGTTTATGAACCGATTTTTTTTGTTCGCATCTCATTCGACGCTATTTTTAAGACCTACAACTTTCTAATTTAACTTTCTTGTGTAGGACTTGAAGCTTTTTTTTATTTTGCAAAAAACCGTTTTTTTTTACTTTTTATGAATTTTTTTGGTTATGTTCGCCATTAAAACTCGAATCGCAAAAAACGCTATCTTCTCTTAGAATTTCTTTCTCTATACGACCATATTTTTTGTTTGCTGATAACAGTGATAACAATTAGTGACCGGTTTTCTCCCCGTTGATTGGGCTATACTTTTATACATGTTTATAACGAGCCGTTCAAAAAAAAAAAAAAAACGTCAACGAAGTTGGCCGAGTAAAAAAGACGTATTTCTATTCTTAATCTTCAGTTTATAAGCCTTAATGAATTCCTCAAGACTGGCACATTATGTAATGGGTATGGGTACTTTTACCAGGGTATATAAAAAACACGAATAAAAAACTATTAAAAAGAAACTATATTTTTGAAAAAATAAGACACTGTTAATGAAAACGACGACCTGCTAGTATTAGTCGAGGAAATTTAGCACAAAAAAAAGAGCCAAACCTCCTCAAAATTTTCCGCAGTAAGATGGATTTTGACGTAATTAGGCTCGTTGGATTCCTTGTAAAATTTAGAAAAAATGTTACCTATTTTTTGTCATATACAAATCAGAAACTGCATTACTGCACCTAAAAAATGCATTTTTGGGGTGCAATTTTTCCAGCCAATTAAAGAAAAAATCATAATTCGAGAATACATTGTCGAAAACGGGCTGAATTTGGTCACTGGGGGGTTTTTGGGGTCGTTGATCACGAATCTGATGTCAGGAATTGACCCAGATAAACCTGGGGACCAGGAAAGGCTCCGGATGGTCACTCAGGCCCATCCCGAGGTTTCCCCTCGAATTCGGCCTGAAACTAAATGAAAATGGTCACTCGGGGGTTTTTGGGGTCGCTGATCATGAATAAATTGTTAGTTTTGTTGTCCGTTACACCTGGAGGACAGGAACCCTGGTCGCCAGACCCATCCCCGAGGTTTTCCTCGAATTCGACCTGAATCTAAACGAAAATGGTCACTCGGGGGTGTTTGGGGTCGCTGATCATGAATATGACATCAGTGTGGTGCCTTGTCACATTCTTACTTATCTCCAAAGTTTAGTAATTAATTTTGTACAGTCACGAACTAGAATTAATTTTTTCTAAATTTTACAAGGAATCCAACGAGCCTAATTACGTCAAAATCCATCTTACTGCGGAAATTTGGGAGGTTTGGCTCTTTTTTGTGCTAAATTTCCTCGACTATATTTATATACACTTGAGTCAATAACGTCCTGCAGTATCCACGGTCTTCCATTAATTTCTTTAATTTTATTGACAATGCGTTGTTGAAGTTCTTCCATATCGCCAACGGGAGTTTCAAATATTGAATTTTTTAGATAACGCCAGAGAAAAAAAAAATAATGGGTCAAATCGCAAGATGTAGTGGGAATTTGGGGTGCGTGTTCAAAACTAATTGCACGATCTTCCAAAAATTCGCTTCTGTAATCAATTGTTTCCCTAGTAGTATGCGCACGAGCTCCATCTTGTTGAATATAACCACCTTACAATTCGTCGTCATGCAACATTTGTACAAAACGTGTTGAGACTTCTAAACGGTATATCTCTGCATTCAGTGTTATGTTAACAAAATAGGTCCAACAATCCTTCTTCTGCTCACAGTTGTCTACACTCCAATTTTTTGTGGATGTAGTGGAGTTTCAATATAAAACTGCGAGTTGTCTGCACTTTAAAGTCTCATATTCTGAGAGTTAAGACAGCCCGATCGATGGAACCAAGCCTCATCAACTTTTTCGAAGACAACATCGTTATTGTTAAAATGGTTTATAAACCATTGGCAGAACTGTCTCAAAAAGTTCATCCGCTCTGAGAATTTAATGTGTGGATTGTATACGGTATGGATGGAGCTCTAAATTATTTTTCAAAATTCGTTGACACCAGAGTTGGGTAGAATATGACTAAATGATTAATGACTAAAGTAAAATGAATAAACTTTAACCACGACTAAATTGGTCATAAGATTTAGTCACGACTACGGTTTAGTCATGATTAGTTGTTAGTCATACCAATGATTGATGGTTAGTCATGATTGAAGTTTAATCATTAGTCATGACTAACCATCAATCATTAGTATGATTAACAATTATGACTAACAGTTCCCACAATTGAGGGCTTTGGTGCAATAACGATCCACGTAAAAATTGTAGTTTTTAGAAAAATAAGAAAAACTATTTGACGCTGTTTCTGTCATTCGTAAACAAACGTTATTAAAAATCTATTTGAATCTTTGCAATGTGTGTTACATCTTCTTATTTGTTGCATATGAAAAATAAGTTGATACTGAAAAAAAATTGTAATCTGTTTCACTTGGATCATTATTGCGCCCATATAAAAAAAAAGAATTAAAACTAATTTTATTGCAAATAGTACTAATCAAAATCAAAGACTACATTGAACTAAAACATTATGTCACTAACTTGTGTTAAAAAAAATCTCCAAAACTACTTAAAAATAAAAAAATATCTGCTCAATCTTCTCATTATCCGCCGATTGGTCAGCACCCCTCTTTAGTTTCCGATAGAAATCTAAGTATGCCTCGCCTATGTGTTTTGTAATAGACATCACACTGTCATATTTTTACTTTTGACAGGTAGTGGTGCGTCATATGCTAATGGAGCATCAAAAGACACGATATTATCATTAGTCTTTTTAAATAAACAGTACTTATCCATTGAATCTTCTGAATTTTTGTGAGCTTCACAAACAAGAACATGATCAGGATGATCTGAACTATAAGAAAATATATGATACTTGCTTATTGTGAGGGGCTTCTTTTTGTAAACTGCACTTTTCTTAAAACTTGCATGAAAATGTGTTTTGAAATCAAAAATCATGTTTTGAAACATTCGGACTACTTTAAAATTTTTAGAACAAGTTTCAACTAACCTGTACCACTCTTCTGGGATATAAGACTTCTCTTTTGCGTTTCTGTTTCTCGGTTAGGGCAAAGTCCCTATCACAGGGTAGGAAACTAGACCTCTCTCCGGTAAATGATGAACAATTTTATCTAAACGACCTGATTTTACAATACTTAAAAAATACTGCACCATAACAAAATTCTTGTTTTGTCCGCCGCGGTTGTCGGAAAAAACGTCCAACGTTTTTGCATCATTTCGAAGCTGATGTGAATAAAGTCATGTTATTGACACTGCCTCTTTGGCCCCTTTTTGGCAGTAGTTTCATCCTACATATACCATTCGAGCTTGGTTATCAGAGCAAGTGTGGACACCTTGGTTGTAGTAAACCCATAACTATGATACATAAAATATATCTCCCACAGTAAGAACGGGAAAAGGAAGATTCTGTTGATAATCCATGCCTACTACTTCTACTGTTTTATTTTGTCTAGATACTTCGGTCTTCTCCTTCAAGTCTTTATGAGACTTGAGAGAATACGAATAATAAGAACTTGTTAGAATGATTCGTGTAAAAACGTGTATCGTTATTGCTCTCAAATAATCTTATTCACACAATAAGTTGTAGTCATATTGGGAGCAAAATGGATACACGTGTAATACGTATCTCCTTAGTGCACCAAATTAAAATAAATATACATTAGCTTTACAATATTGTTTGGGACAAAAGAGGTACATAAAATTAACTCTCGCGCTTGTGCCTTCGCAGTTTAGATTCTGTGCACCATTCTTGCACCCAACAATAGGATGATTGACAAGTAACGATGCATAACTCATTTTAGGGCAATGTGGCGTTTGCATCCTTATTGCACCAAAGCTCTCAATTGTCAATTATGCTTTTACGTTCACGCAATTGGTTCAGTATTGTTCGGTTCACTAGACATTTCGGTCTGGTTGTGCAACAAACCTCGGGAATTTCATCACTAGAAGAGGGAAATAGAAGGGGGAAATACAGTAAAATCCTCGGTTATGCCTAAATTCATGACATGATTGGGGGTAGGGGGCGGGGGAGTGAATAACGAAAAAATATGATATTTTCGCTATTGCCAACCGATGTAGTGATCTGTACACCACCTAATGGGACGTCCCTCTAATGCTTGCATTACTTATCAATATGATTTAGTTAACTCTACTTTTTAAGTTTTTAATACTTATTTTTTAATTCTTTAACTATTTTGTTTTTTTATATAATATTTTCGTATTTTTCAATTCGTAGTTTTTTTACAACTTTGTTCTTGACACTTTATTTCATTTCCATTTTTTTTTTAATTTTTTGTGATTAGTCATGGCTGATGATTGGAAATGAATTCCATTATTTAATTTACAGTAATTGTGATGCACTTCAAAAGTCTGGCAACAACAAAGTTTCGCTTCAAGCTTCTACATAACCGCTATTTCCATCTCTCTCGTTGATAGCCAGATTTGATTATGTTTTTTGGTGAATGGCTCGTTATTATTTTCTTGGCAGATATTGCGCGTAGTAATAATTTAGACCATTTGGCAGGGTGGATGTGCCATGCAGTAATTCTTCGTTTAAAGGTAAATGTTTGACTCTATTAATGGCAAATTGGACTATTGGGAAGGGTGACATATCCAAAAAACCCAATTTATATTTAGTATTTCAGTTTGAGGGTACGAAAAATGAGTTAACTCGCTACAATTTTTTTAACGGTCAGTTACTAAGAAATGCGTAAAAAAATAATACTATTAACGACTTTTATTTTATAAAAAATGTTATATGTTTCTAAAAAAATTATATAAATTATATTATTTTTAAGAGATTTAAAGTTTCTGACTTTTAGATTCCACTTAAAAATTTCCAGTTGCGCCTTATTTCTCATGAGATATCCATTTGCAACCCCCACATTTTTTGGCACGAACCGCCACTGGTATTTACCAAAGTCACGTCACAGTTCTTAATGATTTCGCCTAATCCGCGATTGAATTCTCATCGGTTTGTCTATTTACTCTGAATTCTAAATGTTTCCTGCTCCATCTGAGCCTAACGGTTTTACCGTCAGAGTACTTTGGGAGGAATTTCGGCAGTTGCCGACTTTATCGGACTTTTGAAAGAGGGCGATACCATGGAGGTAACGCCACGCCATAGTATTCTAGTGTACATACAGTGCCGGAAAAAAGTATTCGCGGATAGAGCGAAACGCAGAACAACACCTGCATACTTTATTCAGAATAGACAAAGAACTGATTTATACAGGAAAATGTTAAGCTTTTATTAATCCTAAGTTTAACACATAAATATACAAACAGCAGTTTTAAATTAAAACATAACACAAATATTAAGTGTTAAAAATAACATAGAAAAAAGTATTCGCGGATTAAGAAATTTACATATTTGGAGGACATCAAATCGATATCTAATATTTAGTATGCAGACCTTTAGCAGATAACCGCTCGTAATCTTCTAGGCATTGAGCTCACAATCTTCTGAGTATATTAGGTGACGTTTTGTACCATTCTTCTAACAGAGCAGCTTTCAGTCGTTGTCGATTTGTAATGTTATGTTTCCTTACTCGTTTGTCTATATCATCCCATAGATTTTCTATGGGATTTAAGTCTGAGGATTGAGGGGATGTGTAGTAAGTAATGTACAGTATAAATAAGCCATTGTCGCACACGGTAAGCCGTGTGGTTTAGGATCAATGTCCTGCTGAAAATATAAATTGTTACCAATAATTAAGTTTTTTTGCACTCTGTTGTAAATTATTCTGTAAAATGTTCAGGTATACACGATGTTCCATGATTCCATCAATAAAAACTAGATTTCAAACTCCTGATGAAGCCATGCATCTCCAGAATAAAATCCCACCGCCACCGTGTTTGACAGTCTCATTAATTAACAGACGCGTCTGTTGGAGATTCGAAACGGGTTCAGTTTTTTGGCTTTCGCCACACTTTTCTTCTATTTCATATTAAATACAATGTATTTCATTGCGACAGTAGAAAAGAAAAGTGTGGCGAAAGCCGAAAACTGAACTCCCCGTTTCGAATCTCCACCTCGCGTCTGTTCATTAATGAGACTGTCAAACACGGTGGCGGTGGGATTTTTATTCTGGGGGTGCATGACTTCATCCCGAGTTGGAAATCTGGTTTTTATTGATGGAATCATGGACCATCGTGTATACCTGAACATTTTACAGAATAATTTACAACAGAGTGCAAAAATAATTATTGGTAACAATTTCTATTTTCAGCAGGACATTGATCCTACGCACACGGCTTACCGTACAATGGCTTATTTATACTGTACCTTACTTACTACACACATCCCCTCAATCCCCAGACTTAAATCCCATAGAAAATCTATGGGATGATGTAGACAAACGAGTAAGGAAACATAACATTACAAATCGACAACGACTGAAAGTTGCCTTGTTAGAAGAATGGCACAAAACATCACTTAAATACACTCAGAAGATTGTGAGCTCAATGCCTAGAAGATTACGAGCCGTTATTCAAACTAAACGTCTGCATACTAAATATTAGATATCACTTGATATCCTCCAAATATGTAAATTTCTTAAATCCACGAATACTTTTTTCTCTATGTTATTTAACACTATTAATATTTTTGTTATGTTTTTAATTTAAAATTGTTGTTTGTATATTTTTGTCATATGTGTTAAACTTGGGATTAATAAAGCTTAACATTTTCCTGTATAATTCAGTTCTTTTTCTATTCTGAATAGAGTATGCAGGTGTTGTTCTGCGTTTCGCTCTATCCGCGAATACTTTCCCGGCACTGTATTTGTTGATCTGCGTGTAAATCTTAAATTTCACCGGATGATTTTATGATTGCAGACGTCGAATCCGACGACGACATCGCCCCGCTGAGGTGCTGGGACTGTAATGTAAACTTCACGACCAAGTACTACCTGTACGCCCACCTGTTCCACCACATCAAGCAGCCCGTCGTGGTGCTCGAGCGGTCGCAGCCGCCGCCGCCGCCGCCCCCGCTGAAGCTGACGCTGAAGCACGCCAGCGGCACCGGCTTCGAGATCGTCGGTTCGCCTACGGAGAGCGCGCCCGCGTCGGCCGTCACCCTGGCGAGAGCACAAGGAGGAGTCGGAACACGGCGCCGACGCACCCGTGGGACCGGACCTGGGGGACTCCTTCGAGGAGGAGGAGGGCAAGTTCGCCGACGACGGCAAGGAGACCGAGCTCCTCGACGACGATGGCAAGCTCGAGGAGGAGGCGCGCGTGAGCTTCTCGCCCAACTTCGCCAATGTGGACCTCAACTCGCCGGCGAACAGCGAGTCCTCCGGCGCCGCGGAGAAAGCGACGGACGGCGCCAACTCCGCCAGCGAGAGCAATGCCTCGGACTACGGCCAGCGTGCCGGGGGCGGAGCCGACGCCGCCCCCCGAGCCCTCGCCCGACTACCCCAAGATCCGGATCAAGACCACTGGACTGCTGAAGGAGCCGCTGACCATCACGGAGATCACCGACGACAACCCCGACGGGGATCCCAACTACAGTGAGTATTTATCCCAAATTGCATTCCTTTATCTTTAACTTGACCCCGAAAATCAAGTCACGCGGAGTCAAATCGGGTGACCCAGCCGGCCATCCAACGGCGACGCGTCCATTGAGGTTGTAAGGCGCATACCCTATACTTAACGCCATAATAACACTTCACAGACACCCCGTATTTTGCGTCGTTATTTGAAACTTTTGTGTTTTAGTTATGTTGAAAAAATTGTAAATGAGGCAAATACAAAGCATCTACAGATACTCACAAACACAAAAGTATTCGGCCACCCTTCTATTTCTAAGAACGAATGTACAAAACACAAATTGACAATTAAGTGAGACTGCATAATATGCGTAAATACGTTCCTCCATTACTCCTTGACTAAAGAATAACTACAACGTAGACGCAGATAAAACATGAAAACTAGACTGTAGTAGGTAATGCAAGTAGAGATAGTAGGGTTCTTGGCCATAGTATTAGTGTGAAAGGTTACATATTAACTGGTATAGACTGCGTGCCTCTATTAGACAGTGTACCCTGTCACGCAAATAACATGCCAAAAGTACGCGAAAATCACCGTACCAGAGAGACAGCATCTCATCTTATCGCAAAAAATATTGCACAGCGTAAAATTAGCAGAGACACAGGCATACTCACGGAGTATAATAAAAAAATATGAAATCAGTAAAACGGTAGTAAATACAGCACGATCACGGCGACCCAAAACAAAGAGATGAAAGGCAAATTCTCTAACAAATAAAAGAAAATCCAAGTACTAATGCTAGAGAACAATACAGAACAATATGTGCTGAGATTCAGGAGGAGTACTGGAAAGAATATTAGTACTGAGACAGTGCGTCGACCATTAGGAAAAAAAGCGCTACCAGCCAAGCCTAGTTGCCCGAAGGAAAACCCTGGATTAGTAAGGTCAACAGACAAAAAAGACTCACGTTTGCTGACCAGTATGTGAATGAGCCTGAAACTTTCTGGGATCAGGTTATATTTAGCGACGAATGTAAATTTGAGATATTTGATTCGTCCAGACGACAAATTGTATGAAGAAAACTTGCTACATCATTAAGTAAGGGAAAACTTAAAACCTACCGTAAAACACGGCGGTGGATAGATCATAGTGTGGGGCTGTATGGCGGCTGCGGGAGTGGGTAACCTTCATTTTATTGAAGGAATATTAAACCAATATTGTTATATTAATATATTCAAGCATCATTTACAGGCCAGCGCCGAAAATTTGGGATCGGGCGAACATTTCATCTTACAACAAGATAATGACCCCAAGCACTATGCCCGTAAAACGCGGGAATGGCTGCTATACCATGTACCGATAATTGAAAACACCGCCGCAGTCGCCCAGTACGAACCCTATCGAGCACTTATGGTCACATCTAAAACGATCTCTGCAAAATAAACGAATTACCAACCAATAAAGAGAGTTAAAAAATCATCTCTCAACAGAATGGAGTAATGTGACCCCGGACGTTGACTGGGTGCATTCAATGCCAAATAGGCTGAAAGCTATTCTGAATTCTAAAGGATACCCGACAAGATATTAGATGTGCCGTTTTAAATTGTTTGTACCTTTCCTATTTTATTTTTTCCTTTGGTGGCCGAATACTTTTGTGTCTTATAAATTGGACATTATCGTGTTTTGTCGGCAGTTTTTAAATTGTGTCTGTTTTTGTCTTTTTTTTATGTGGTATAATAAAGCATAATGTTAATATATAATTGTGTTAATTTCTCTTGTTTGCCAGTTAGTGATAACTATGTCTTTGTATGTCAATTTATTAGCAATATCTAGGGTGGCGAATACTTTTGTGAGTATCTGTATAACAAAACTATTCTGTACATTCTGATTCCATTAAATTGTCTGTCCAATATCTGCGTAACACTTTTTTAGTTTTTTTTTATTATTCCATAAACTCGTTTTTTGTTACAACATTAAAAAGAGCTAGACAAACTATGAATAAAATAAAAACTCAACTGATCTCATATTAAAGTTGTCGTACAGCGAAACGACATATAGGCAACTTCAACGTAGCATGTGATGGGAGTCGTTTCAATTCGTGATTTATTGCAGTAGTCTCGTGATAGCTGGTGCTGTTGTACAACCTCCGCTATATGTAATATAGCGGAGTGATATTTCATAATAAACCGCAGCAACCATCTGTACACGTCTCTTTTCTGCCAAGTTTGCTCATAATTTTGAGCGTCATTTTATCGAATTAAAACGATAAAATAAGGTAATACGAAAAAACAACGAAATATTAAGGAAGGGCTGTTAAAAATAAAGTAGTTTTAATCGACTTACAATCTATTTTATAAATCAGACAACGTGGATTTTTAAGAAATTCATTGAATATATTTAAAAATTTTATTTAGTCGTGCGCCTTGCTGAGGGGGGGTGAGAGGGGGGCAAAACTCATTCTCCTGTTGACCTTTCCAGACCAGAATTCAAGCATGTAAGACGACGCCATCTCTGGAGGACCCCCTGAAACTACGGACAACGACGACAACAACATATTGTCGCTTTTCAGCAACAATGAGCGAGCCAAGGACCTCGGGTTTCACACTAATGACAGCGAAGTCATTTCGCATCAACCGTCTGGAGGAGAGAGAATAGGGTCGCAATGGTTAGTATTGGAATAATGTAAAATGAACAATTTTTAACGATAGCAAAAAGAACTTGATTGACAATTTAAAAAACTTGATTGAAGAATTCGGCATTCACTCGCCTCCGAGTGGCACGCGCGTATTTGCAGCAGGGTTGATCGAGATTTAGAGCTGAGCATTACCGCTACACTCCCGCTCTTTTTCTTCCCTTTGCAGCAACTCTACAACCCTCGACGTCGCAAAGCCAGAACCCCTTGGACTCCCTGACCGGCCTCCCGATGCAGGCGTTGGCCCAGCAGGTTTCCAGGCTGCAACCCTCCGGAGGCAGCGGAGGCTGCACCAGCAGAACGTCCTGATAAACATCCAGCAGTTTCCGTCAGGGCCGCCGCCACCGTCTCACCAACCTCCGCCGATGTACCCGCACTATCCTCCGCACCCCGGCCAGCCGATGCACCAGCCCTACCAGTACCAGTGAGTAGGCGATTTTCTTTCATGAATTCTTGTCGGGTAAAGATCAGAATGGATTATAACAACCATGGAGACAATAAAAATGGATGTGGCAATTTGTTTGTTTTAAAAAGCACTTAATGTACCTACAGGGTGATTGATGAGAATTGACCCCCCCCCACAGTTGGTCGAAATATAGCGAAACCCGGACATAGCATTCTAATTGTAACAAAGCCATGTTTTCTCGTTCAGAAGTGTATGATTTGTTTCTAACGTCTTAACGTTTTGTTTTTTTTTTTTTTAAATATTTTTAACCATTTCTAATATTTTCTATTTTTTTCACAGTTTTTGTTCTTTTATTTATAACTATAGAGCCATCAAAAAAACGTCATCAAAGTTAGCCAAGAAAAAAAAAGAGGTATTTCTGTTCTTAATGAATTTATAACCTTATTTACTTGTCAAGACTGTCACATCATATGACAGCCATTGTCTATTTTACAAATCAGGCGTCTAAATTCAAAACCCGACAAGTCACACATATTCTCAATTTGACTTTTTTACGCCATTGTGTCTGTCTCTAAGGTGCCTACATATACTAATACTTTTTTAGTACAAATTCCGACATCTAATACTGTAAATTCCGTCTTAAAAATTAGGTTTACATGCAAAAACCGACACGTCCATATGGATTTTTTGTTCAAATTCCGACATGTCCAGGACATCCAATTAAAGACAAGATATTGGTCATGTGTTGTTGACATTATGAGACAGGCTGTTTTGTTTTCATTCTGTTTTAGTTTTTGATGCGATTTAGAAGTGTAGAGTATGGTAGTTGTTAATAATTATTATTTAAGAGAATCGTGTGTGAAACCAGCACAACTAAATTATGAGGAAACCCTCTCATTCTTCAAAAATGCTTTTGACAGATCAAACGTTAATTAAAATACCAACCCAACTTTAATACTAACCCTAGTGGAAGTTAGAGAAGATGAAGGGGAAAATACCGCAGTTTTTTGTTTAGAAGATTTAAATTGTGATATTTAAATAATATTTGTTATAGTTGCGTTATATAAACGATGTTCATTATATTTTTAGTATTTTTTTGCTTTTTGAAACCATAATTTTGTGTAAATACCCGAATTGTCACTAATGTTAATGTGCAAATCCCGACGTGTCCAAAATTTAATCTCAAATAACAATCAAATAGGTGATCACAGATTTATTTGATTCATATTTTTGGTTTGTAACATATCGAACAAAATAAATGCCATGACTCGTTTATTGATAAAAGGAAAAGTAGAAGCTACAGCCGTTTTTTGTCATTTCCTAAAATTCGTTTCAATGAACTTGTCGGGTTTTGAATTTAGACGCCTGAAATTATGATAGTCACTTGTCAAAAAGTTTGACATAACCGAAAAGCTAAGACATGACCGCTATTTCCATCTCACTTGTTCATAGCCAGAGTTGATGACGTTTTTTTTGGATGTCTATATATATTATTATTATACTTTTTTTTGTGTTTTAACTTTGTAACAGTGTTTTTATGTTATCTTTTTGTGTTTATAAAAATTGCACTGTACACTTTACAGTGTCTTGTAAGTCTAATTCAACCCCTGAATCTCAAGAAACGGCTTTAGATATGGAAAAATGTTTCAGACAAAAGTTATACGATATTAAGGGGACAGATGATAAAAATATGGACTTGACCTTGAGCGGCCTTTTCAAGGCCAGGCCAATGTGATCTATGTTTTCTTAAATAAAATTCTCCATTTTTTGTTGCATATTCTTGTAGCTCTTGTCAAGACGTTTTCAAAACACTGCCTACTTGTTACCTTGGTGCACCATTAGCTACCCTACTGTCTGAGTAGAGATAAACTCTTGGTTTCCGACTTCTTTTCAACTCCGAGCGCAACAAAATCGCAAGAGACTGCTGTTTATGCCGTATAATGTAACAAATGGTACCATAATTCGAGATCCGGACTCTGATTATGCATTTCAGCTCATAGAAAAATGCATATTTCTTGAAAAGGGCAAAAGGGACGAAATAAAAATGAACATGTAGTTTCATAGAAACTTCCTCTGAATTCTCATAATAGAAATTTCATGGCAACTTGTAGCACTTTTCATACACCTCGAAAAGTTTTTGGATTTCATCGTCGAAAATTCATTTAAACAGTATTAAATATCCTCTTTTTACTGAAACAAGTTTTAAATATTAATAATTGTTTCTGATAGGTTTTACAAATAAAAAAGGGAATACAACAGAATATTTGCAAACAATAGGAGCGTTGATGTGTGGCATTGCTCTGAATTGGTGGTATCAATATACGTTAATTCTCCACAATTTCTATATCTGCCTGTACAGACTGTACATTTTGTAATGCCGATATCAATAACAAACATTCTTGGCCTTCTTTTCCATTTGAAATTTAGTTGAATCAATCTTGAACAATAATTAGAAGTTTTGAAGACGTTTTAACTTGAAAACAAATTTTACTTTATGTCCGGGGTTTTCTATGGACTCGCTCCCACTGTACCCCCCTTTATCTCCGTTAATATTTCCGATAAAAATGTTGATGTATTTTTTATAATCTCTTTAATGTAGTACTCGTTGTATAGAGTGTAAAGAGGCAGTTGACCCGATATGATTAGGAAAGAACACCTTGTATGTTTTTCTAAAGATGGAACCTCCCATTTTTTCCCGATATGGTGATAAAAACCACAACGATCAATATTAGTTACGCAATTTATTTGAAATTTTCACGAGATGTAAAAAGGGCGTGATTAGTTTCAATTTTCAACAAAAAATCTTCTACTACCGATTGTCGTTTGTTCCGCAGGCCGCCCAACCACATGTACTACCCGCCGGCGCCGCCCGGCTACCGCCGCAGCACGTGCCGCCGCCGCCGCAGCCGCGAGAATGGGCCAGCTGGGGCGGCCGCCGATGGGCCAGCAGCCGCAGCAGCTGGGCAGCCGCCGCCAATAGGGCAGCAGCCGCAGATGCCGCCGTCGACGCAGCCGCAGGCGGCGGGACAGCCAGGCGCCCCTACCGGCAGCCGATGCCGCCGCGCCAGCCCGCCTCCCCGGCGGCCGGCGCCGCGTATGCCCGGAGCCGTCCGACCGCCAATGGGCGGGCAGCGCCAGCCGCTGGCGAGGCAGCGCGCGCCGATGGTCCGCCCTCGCGGCATGACGGCCGTGCGGGGCGGCATGCGGCCGCGCATGGGGGCGGCGCCGCCGCCAACGGCGTACGGCCGCAGCAGTCGCCGGTGAAGAGGACGCCCGAGCAGGCGCAGCGAGGTGCAGGCGAAGAAGAGCGCTTCGACCTGCTCGCGCCGGACAAGGACGACGACGACTGCCAGGTAATCTGCATGCAGCCCGAAGAACACCGACGGCGGGCTGCCACCAGATCCGAGAGCGTCCAGAGTTGCGATATACCTGTATAGTATAGTAACACATCACTCAATAAATTCGTAGGATGACTAATAACAACAACTTTTAGGCAAGAATTCGCCTTTATTCATCGACATAGTCTGCTTTGAGAGTGATCGTTAGTTCCAACGACTTTTTTTAGCGGCCTTTTAAACCGACTGAAATGACCGTCTAAAAGGACCTTTAAGGGCCTTTTAGGCAGGTCATTTCAATCGTCAGTTCAGTTTCTGTTCCCGTTTCATTTCAGTTCAGAAGCGTGAGGTCCTTTTACCACGATCCGTTCAGTTCTCACACTATTCCTAGTCGTTTCAGTTCTCTGTAGAGTGTAGTTGTGAAAATTTGAGTTGCTCGCAAAAGTTCATCAATTAAAAGTGTTCAACATATAATATATTGTTCATTCTGGTTTAAAAGTGTACATTTGTGGTATTACACAATAACTCATGGATGAAGACTGTCTCATTGCAACAGCCTTAGTTTTGGTTCTGAAGATAGTGTGGAAGAAAGAAGGCAATGGAGTAAAGCTTGGCTTCTGAAAAGAAATTCATTGTCGCATGTAAATTTAATGAAGGAACTTCGCTTAGAACCATGTGATTGGTTGAATTATTTAGGTATGAATGAGGATTCGTATCCTGTTATTACGCCTTGTGACTCCTATTATACAAAAGCAGGATACCAATATGAGGGAGGCTATTACTTATCATGAAAGGCTAAGTGCGACATGAGATTGATGAGATTTTTGGCAAGTGGAAGCACTTACCAAAGTCTTAGGTTTCATACAGTGATATCACCTCCAAGCCTAAGTAAAATAATACCTGAAACGTAATGCCATTATTGCCATACTCAAGGATTATATAAAGGTAAGTAATGGTCTTAAATTTTTTATTTGGAGATAATGAGAAAAACAAGTACTTTTTATCAAATCAGATTTTTGTAAAAGTAAGCACATTATTTGTCAACAAATTGAGAAAAATAGTCTGCAACAGATGCATGGTTTCCTTGTATCTCAGGAGGTGATATATTCGTGGGAAATTGGTCTCGCATTGGTTGCAGAGTGGTTAAATGGGCTTGGGATGTCTGGGGTTGAAAAATGCCCCAGTGCCGACAGCGACGGCAAAAAATATTGTTATGATGGCTGCGGTGTTGAAAAGTGGCTCTGTGGTTCTTTCAAGAAAACTGACATGACCGAACGGATAGAGGATGACGCCCTTGTTTACACAGGAATTCTGAGAACTGAAATGAAACAAATAGGTCTATCCATCCCGTCAGTTCTCAGTCTCCGTTTCCGTTCTCCCTTCAGTTTTTACTTTTTACACGTAGGAAAAGCTGACCGTTCGACGGAAACTGAAACTGAACTGACGACTGAAATGACCATCTAAAAGGACCTTAAAAGTAAAAACTGAAAGGGAGAACGGAAACGGAGACTGAGAACTGTCAGGGATGGATAGACCTATTTGTTTCATTTCATTTCTTAGAATTCCTATGTGTAAACAAGGGCGTCATGCCTCAATCCGTTCGCTCACGTCAGTTTTCTTGAAAATCTTGTAAGGTGCAGGTTTAGGTCTGTGTCACTATGTTCAAGGATCACGATTTTGTTGTCAAATTCATTGACATTTATAAAAGTTCACCGTGTTTGTGGAAAAAAACAGACACACGCTATCACAATGTGAACATTAGGGAAGCTGCCTATACACTCTCCTGTTAAAGAAGTTTCAGGAGTACGATGAAAAGGCTACAAAGACGATGGTCAAATCCAAAATTAATAGCCTACGCTCAACTTACAATAACAAAGAATTTAAAAAAGTTAAAGTCAGTGAAAGAAATGCAGCAGGAACGAAGTTGAGAATGAACTTTTACGTGCAACTCAACTTTTCGCAACTACACTCTACAGAGAACTTAAACGACTGGGAATAGTGAGAACTGAACGGATCATGTAAAAAGGACCTCGCTTTCGAACTGAAATGAAATGGGAACGGAAACTGAAACTGAACTGAGAACGGATTTGACCGTCTAAAAGGCCTTTTTTTTCTATGCCTTTCTTATTGAACGATTTGTCCAACCCTTCAAAATATGCTTCAGTTTCAGCGATCACTTCCTCATTGAAGCCGTATCTCTTTCCGGCGAGCATTTTTTTGAGATTTGCGAGCAAGTAATGGTCACTGGGGGGCTAAGTCTGGAGAATAGAATTCGAGGTGGAATTCGTGTAACTTTGCCATTGTTGCGATCGGCTTGTGACACGGTGCACTGTCTTGGTGAAAGAGCTCTTTTTTATTTTCTTCATTTGGGGCCGTTTTTTCGCGATTTCGTCCTTCAAACGCACTAATAATATGTCATATTCATTACTGATCCTTTTCCCCTCTTCTTCTAGGCGATTAATATTATTATACCATACGCATCCCAAAATACGGACGCCATAACCTTCCCAGTCGACTTTTCTGTTTTTGGTCACTGAATGGTTTTCGCCGGTAGCCGTTCAGTCAGCTGACTGCCGATTTGACACTGAAGTGTAGTGATGGATCCATGTTTCAGCCACATATCGCATGAAAAAATCCTTTTTATTTCGCCTAAACAGCTCCAAACAGAGATCTGAATCATCAACGTGTTGTTGTTGTTGGTTAACAGTGAGCAAAGGCGGACTTTGGTCAACTTCGAACAGAGCTTTTTTGTGGATAAAAAATGTTCATGCAATATAATGAATACAGTGCCTTCTGAATCTTTAAGGTGTCAGATGCAACTTCACTTTACGGTCTTCTAAAACGGTTTTGTGTACTTTTTTTTTTTATGTTTTCTGGAACAATTGCCGAATTGGGACGAGCAGAGCGTTCAGCATCGTCGGTGTTTGTACGGCCGCGTTTAAAATCACCAAACCACTTCTCTAACATTTGTCTTGATGGAGCAGAGTCCGAATAACACTTGTCAAGCCATCGCTTTGCTTGAACGGTATTTTTTTCCATTTAAAAGCAATGCATGGACCACCCTGAAATCAATCTCATAATATCGTGGGAAAATGATTCTTCGCAAACAAGACAGACACTGTCACGAAAGGTTTATTCCTGATTATCCATTGATAACCTCGAATTTGACCTTGACCATGTTCCTCAAGGTCATTTTTATAAACGTGGAACTGCATATTCTTGAGCCCGAAAATGAAGAATGGAAAAAAATTCGAGACAACGATAATATAATCATTTTGTCATCAGAAGGTCACTCCAAAGTCAAACATAGAAAATTGACCAATGAGGGTGGTGACCTCCGCAATTTGAAATGAGGGTAATCAAGGTCGTAACCGACTGTAATTTTTACCGCTCTTCAATTCCGGGGTCAAAAATAGGCGTTCCCGTTTGAAAAAGCGACCTTGACCTTCAAATGACCTTGAATATCATGTTCAAGGTCAATGGATAGCCGGGGAAAAATCCTAAAACTTCTGATTAAAACATTTTTTCTAAACATGCACTCCTGGCGAATTATTCTTCTGTTCCGACACTTTCCTAACACCCTGTATAAGGTTATAAAATCAAAATTAAGAATAGAAATATGTATTCTTTTGCTCGGCCAACATTGATTACTGTAAAAGAGACAAAAACAAACTTTTTCACTTGAGATTGTGGTTATTTTTCGACATAGAGAACTCAAATTTCGACTCGAATCAAAACATTTTTTTTCCCTGACCGGTGTTACGTATATATTTTTTTACAGGGCGGTACATCCGAGCCGTCCGGAAAGCAGTATTATGCACCTGTCCGATTCTATCACGCTGAGCGTTCGGAACCCGCCGCCCAAGCCGGCCAGTCCCAAGAAATCGGACGCGAAGGCCGTCGCGAACATTCTGGCGACCAGAGGAATTACCGTCACCGCCACGGCCAAACCCAAGGACAAACCCGAATCTCCCCAAAAGAATCCAGCGCTGCCGCAGAGTCTAAATCTCAACGGCGCCGTCAGCATCATACCGGCGGCGAAAAACGGAAACTCCAAGGTAGGTCTTGCACTTTAATTAATTATCAAGATCATCAAAGACGTGTTTAAATTTTAGAGCGCACTGATGCCAAATGGTTATAAAATTATTCATTAGTTAGAAATCATTTTGACTAGCATTTGGATGGATTCTTTGTGTTTGTTTGTTGTTAAATAAGTCATTTTTTCAACATTAAAAAAATACATGTTTTTAAAAATTGATGTATTTTAAGACATTGGTTGGTGTATAAATAAGAAAGTACAAAATGAGCAGGAAAAATTGGTAATCGAAAGTTAGTAGTTTTTTTTAAATAAAGAAAAATTAGTAGAAAAAGGCTCACGGAAGATGAAATTTTTAACAAATAAATTTTTGTGAAATATAATTAACCATTCGTTTAGGGCTGCTGCTACACGCTAAACCGATATAGTAGACTAGTTTTAATTACCATTTTAATTTTATATTTACCTTTCTAACAGCTACTAAGGGTAGCAATATACCATTATTGTCTTGTTCTTTTTCAAAATAGCGTATCAAATATGCTACTAACTCTTGGCGGCAGCTGTTTAACTGGTTTGGCATTTCGCAAACGGAAGTCTGACAACTATAACACTTTGACTGTTCGGGAATATAACAGTTTTTCAATGCAAAATAAAAGTTTGAAGCTCAGAAAAGACATAAACCGCTATTAGAGCCGATGTAACTGTATGTTCAGATTCAGAATGTTAGATACTTTCAAACTATCAACAAATGTCAAGCTATAAATACAACACGGCAACTTCGGTCTGCTGCCAACTGTATAACAACGAATATCAAGCATGAAGTTTAAAATTGAATAAACGTTCCATTATAGTTTTTTTATTTCAATATTATTATGCGGTGGTATCACAGCACTCATTTCATAGCATCATCGATTTTTAGTTCAGCAAATTTTTTAAGCGTTTGCCCGCGTAACATTTTATTATTAAGGTAATAACGACGATAAACATCTCGAACACACTCATAATAAAGCTAGAGTCTACCAGATGGTAAGGCGAAACGAAGCCAATGACCCGCCCGCCGCGCGCCGCTGCATTGCGGCACAATCGGCCATCCCCAGTCATGAGTATTAATAACTAGCGACCCGCCCCGGCTTCGCACGGGAATATAAAAAATGGTTATTGTGGGTTATCCCTAAGAGATAGATACATATACATCGCTAGATACAGAGATAGATACATATACATATCGCGGACTTTTTTTGTAGACCTTTTTAAGGTGTACAATACTGTAGTACATTATTTTGATCTATCTCGTAGGGTTCAGCCAGCGTTTACAATGTAAGCGGAAAAAATGTGTTTATTTGCGACATCACATTAGAAACCTCTAAAATTATCAGTGTTTCTCTACTATATTATGCATGTATGTATACATATAAACCTTCCTCTTGAATCACTCTATCCATTAAAAAAAACCGCATCAAAATCCGTTGCGTAGTTTTAAAGATCTAAGCATACATAGGTAGTAGATAGATAGGGACAGACAGCGGGAAGCGACTTTGTTTTATACTATGTTATGATAAAATATATTCCATATCTGTGGGAATTTGGCGATCTTTATTAGTTTTGGTTTGTTAGATTTTAGGTCCGGGAATAAACAACAGCCATTTGATTTTTGCCAACGTTTCGGAAATTTATTTCTCCGAAACGTTAGGAAAGATGGATTCTTCGTTACGGATTTTTTATAGGATGATTTACGAAAGGGGGAGTTGTAGACTCCGTCGGTTTTAAAGGTCGCAGCCGTATCTAAAGAGTACCTGTCATTTTTATTTGTAGTTCTAGTGACCTGTTTTTTCTTTTCTTTTCGGAAAACCGGGAGATTTTTTTTATACCCACAATTTCTTCAGTTTGGTCACTGAAGCTGGGCATTTTGAACATCCTTTTTTATGTGTGAGGTGGCGTCAAATATTAATTGAAATTATGTTATTGCGACCACGGAGATGTATTTGACAAAAACTCAAATAGTTGTTGTTTATTCCCGGACGTAAAATCTAACAAACCAAAAACTAATAATAACAATAATTTTTTATAATCCCTGTAGAATAATCATAGTAGTCCTATTATTTTTGGATGGAGGGAGGGCTATTATTACAATTCGCTGCAATTAATTTCGAATTCTATTGCAGGCCAACCCGAGCGCAGTCGCTGCCCACCGTGGACCTGACGGACGACACCGCCCCGGCCTGCAGGCCAATCCCGCCCTCCAGAAGCAGCGCACCGGCCTGCCGTACCGCTGCGACCTGTGCCCCGCCCAGTACCCCAGACGCCATGGGCCTGAGCAAGCACAGGCAGAGCTACCACAAGACGGCGGGCGGCATGTGCGATCTGGGCATACCCCTCATCAACCTCAAGCAGCCCGGCATCCTGCAGAAGCTCACCACCCTCGGCATCAACAACTACATCCCCCTGCCGTCGTCTGGCCCAGACGGCATGTTCGCGCTGCCCATCATAAGCACCCGGAATCCGGGCAACGTGGGGGGCGTTGGGGCCACCCAGCATGCTGTCGCTAGGCCCCGTCCGCAGCATACCCAAGCCGCAGGCCAACATGCACGCTGCCAAGCAGCCAAACAACCAGAAGTCCTGGTTGTGTTCCGTGAACACGCTGTACATATTGTATTTATGAGATGGATTCTCTTGCGTTGCGGATTTTTTATAGGATGATTTCACGAAGGGGCGTTTTAAGCTCCGTCGGTGTTAAAACTCGCAGCCGTATCTAGAGTGCTTGTCATTTTTATTTGTAGCTCTGGTGACCTATTTTCTTTTCTTTTCGGAAAACCGTTTTTTTTTTTTTAAATTACACCTATATTTTCTCCAGTTTGGTTGCTTTTGCTGTGTTGTTACTGAAGCTGGGCATTCAGAATGGTTTTCATGTGCGAGGTGAGGTCAACTGAAATTGTGTTATTGCGACCATACAAACCAAAACAAGTTAATAGAAATTTAATAGACTAGTATTTGATATGCTCGGCTTCTGTTAAATTTTGCTCTGTTTGTATGGCCAGAATAACAAAATTTCTGTTTATTTGTGAGCTCACCTCATATATAAAAATCAGTCAAATGCCCAGCTCTGGTAATTACATTTTTAAATGTTACAAAAACATGTGCGTTTTAATTAAATTGTCTCAAGCCTTTTTGATTCACATCAAAACAGAAAATCTATTTTATTATTTTCATTATGTTAGATTATTTAGATGTTTATTTATTCTAGAGACTGATTTATGTTTAGATGATTGTGCAATCATTGCAGAGTTCTTAAGAGATAAGTAGGTATTTTTTTGTATAAGGACTATTTTCATTCCTAGCCTCTCATAAACGAAAGGATGAAAATAATCGATTTCTAGTACGCATGTATTTTTTTGTGATAATAAATGATTTTCTATGAACTGGCGTCTTGTATTCTCGAGTCCCCTCGTTGCCTAGCACATGCTCCATTCAAAATCGGGTGTAACTCTGCAGGTAAGGAAATAAATAAGTTACCTAGACATCCAAAAAAGTCATCAAAGTTGGCCGAGAAAAAAAAATTCGTATTTCTGTTCTTAATCGAATTTATAACCTTATTTACACACTCGACATCCGCATATCCGAACTCACCATATTTCCGAACTTTTCTCGCCATATTTCCGAACTTGTACTTCCACACAACCGAACTTGTCGCTGTCAAATGACCAATGAGCCAGAAAAACCCTTTGCGCATGCGCCAGCAGTTCGGTTATCCTGAAGTGACGAGAGTTCGGAAATGTGGAATTTTGCGGAACGGAAAAGTTCGGATATGTGGATGTTGAGTGTACTTGTCAAGACTGTCACATCATATGACAGCCATTGTTTATTTTACAAATTGTGACAGTCACTTGTCAAAAGTTTGACATAACCGAGAAGATTAGACATGACTGCTATTTCCATCTCTCTCGTTCATAGCCAGAGTTGATGACGTTTTTTTTGGATGTCTATATTACACACAGTTTTGAGAATGTTTTGAAACTTTCACTTTCCACCACAGTGGTTTACTTTTCAGTAAACCACTGATTTAATCTTGAGCACAAATCCTGACCTACACTGCTGCAAATCTGCTTGTGCCACTGGAGTGACTGACTCCCGAATGGTATCGAAGACAAACGATTACCCATAAATGGCAGTTAAGTCCAGCTTACATTGTTGTTTTTTCAATAGTGTAGAGTCCAACATTTTTGAGGTTGTAAACAATTGTGAATTTTGTCAGCTATAAAAACCTATCATGCATGAAAACAATAAAAAAGGTGCGAATCGGAGATATATGTGTGAATAGGAACACGGAGTTAAACAGACAT
The DNA here is from genome assembly GCA_029963805.1 of Aromia moschata. Lineage (NCBI taxonomy): Eukaryota > Metazoa > Arthropoda > Insecta > Coleoptera > Cerambycidae > Aromia > Aromia moschata. Next base: position 422,017 of record JAPWTK010000357.1, on the reverse strand, counting down.
AATGTTAGTGTGTGTTGCATAGCAGAATACTTGATTACCAACACTAGAATGCTGACAAAAAAGTAATTTATGCAACAGTGAAATGGTTTTGGTACCTTTTTTGCCAGATAGGCTTAATAGATATGTGGTGAAAAGTCTATTCTAAAGAAAATCCTTTAAGTTGGGATGCATGAAAATAAAAACGTTGCTAAGATTGTTAGTCGTAGAACAATGAAAAAAAAGGGGAAATGTTTGGGTGGGATAGTTGTTGATTGGTTGACTTTCTACAATAGTGAATTTTATTAATTTCAGACAGAATTTTATCACAAGAGCATTTCCCTACTATAAAATCGACCGTTATAGAAATGATCCTTTAAAAACCAAATGAATATTTAAAATAACAGCATATTAAAAATACGTACAAATACAAATGGGAATCGAAACAAATGGAAAATCGGCTGTTTATCAAAAAACGACCTCTACATCTGCTGCGTGGAATTACCGTTCCAGGTGTTGCTCTCGTCGTCGCTGTCCCTCCGATCGCCCAGCCGGTGCACGTTCCCCTGCCTCTTGATCACCGTGGAATCCCTCGGTCTCTGGAACTGCCTCGATTGCTCGGGCCTAAAATGAGACACGCCGTCAGCCACGCAAAACATGAAACTCTCTTCAAAATATACCTTCCAGGCGAGGATTCCTTCCCCTGAAGATTTCTTTTAGCCTCTCTGCCCATACTGGGGTTACCCCCAAAGACGAATGTCCTCAAGGTACCCCAATATCTGAAATATGGGCGCGACGAGGGACCAGAACAGGTTCGTCAGCGTCCCGCCTTGGTTGGCCGACACGGTGCCTCGACTCACGGGCAGGACTAACACGACTGCATTCGGGGTCAGCTGCAAGTCCAAGAGGCTCTGCGAATAATCGTTGGCCGTGAACTCCCGCCTCGGGAATGTGGTGGAGAGCCTGAAATCGAGAAGGGAAGGTTCATGTTCTCCCTGATGTATGTGACGACCGTCTGCAGCGCGTCCGAGTTGGAGAACTCCTGCGTCGTCGACCTGCCGTCGGGCAGCTTGAACTGGAGACGTGTGGTGTACGAGTTGGGCCTGGGAGACGAAACAGGAGGCTTATTGACGACTTCCTGACGTTGGAGGCTTCGACCTGGACTGTCGCTCCGCCTTGTCCTGCGCTATCTGCGCCAGGACGCGCTCCCTGGCTAGCTGGTTCTCCGCGTTTCTCCTTCTCGCGCTGCTCCAGTATCTGCTTCAGCTCCTGGTCCTCCTGCCACTTCTTCATCTGTTGCACGCTCTGGCCCATCTTGCGACCGCTCGATCTCCTTCTCGATTTCTTTCTAAAAAGACGACGTGGAACCGAAATTAAAACACTCAACGAAAACGCCATTTAAACGTTACCTCCTTCTCTTCCCTCTCCTTTTCCTCTCGTTTTTTCTGTGCCAGTTCTTTGGCCCGTTCGATTTTCTCTTCGGGAGTTAGACTGGCCGCCTGTCCCGATCCCGAAGAAGTTGCGGCGTCAGTGTCTCTTCGAATGGTGCAGACATCGTTTTCGCAAACTATGTTGCTTGACGGACTGGACTGTTCGCTTTGGATTAGGTTCTGGGACAGTTCCCCGGCTAAAATTGTCGGATTAAGTCAGCTACGTGAATGAGAGGGTTGTTGAGGAATTTAGAAATAAAGCAGTTTACAATTTATTACAAAAAATTTAAAAAAACCTCTAATATTTGGATGAAATATCAGAGATAGTTTCCTCCTTTTAAGAGAAAAAATGATGTAGTACTAACAAGGCTTTTGTTTAAAAGTTTGTTTTACAGAGCAAAAATGCACTTACTGGAATGTACTACGTTAATGCCGGCTTTCTTCAAAACGTTATCGATCCCTTTGCGACAAAGACTGCAAATCGTTTACGTCCGTAACGATATCTAAAGGGGTCCCATTTTTTCCAATAAAATAAACTGATGGCACACTTGGTTCTTTAACTATAATCTGAGTCAAGGTAATATCGCAATTACATGAAATTAAGTCTATTCAACTGTTAATACCCTTATATAAACTGAATACGACTGTTTTAAAAGGATACAAATTTCGCTAAACTGTTGGTGTGGAACGGATCCAGCTGTAATCTTTATCGCAACAAAATTCTCGGTTTCCAGTTTCTTACTCACTTCCTGGTTATCAATTAGGTCTGTAATTTTTTTAGATTGGTCGTCTGTACCTAGGCGCAAAATTTTTAATCCGGTGAAAAACTGGTCCATTTAAAATACGTACCTTCGATGTACACCACGAATATTGCGCCTTTTGCTTTAGACACTGTAATGGCCTCGGCGATTCCACCGCTGTACCACTGCATTTTTTTCCTTTCAAACTGAAGTGATTTTAAAAGTAGATATTTTAATGAAAAATGACGTTGCACTGTGTATCACTTGACATTTCAAGGTTCGTGTTTTTCTCGTTTGACATTTACAGTTGCCAATTGTGCCAACCATGAGTCACCGAAAACGCCAACATGTCCTGCTTCATTTATTATGTACACTCGAACCCCTCTTAAGTCACCAAATCCATGCATCATCGTCCCGCTTAAGTCGCGAAATTGAATCTCTCTTAAGTCGCGATCATAACCTCAACTGTTTCGTGTTTTAGCTGCAAAAAGAAATATTTAGATATACCACAGCACTTGTTATAACGAAAAATGAGCCAACTGAACGAAAAAATCAACGTAAGTATACCCACGAGGTTCGAGTGTACATATACACTCGATTCCCTCTTAGTCTCCTTCGCTTAATTCACATTCCCTCTTATATCACCACGTTTTTCCCTATTATGTCACAAAACTTTCCCTCTTAAGTCGCCGCCTGTAAAAGTTTTAGAGCTACGTTTGGAAATTGGATCCTTGCATGAATATGTACAATTTTTATTGAACAAAATGATTGTGTAATACATTAAATATACACCTAACCTTTAAAATAGGTTAGGTGTCTGTTAAAAATATTTAACCTTTAAAATATTAAATTTTTTGAACCAATTTGAGCAAATTGAACTTTTGTCACGCAGGACTGGGTATAGTTGCGTTGATTTTTTCGTTCAGCTGGCTCATTTTTCATTATAACAAGTGCTGTGGTATATTCCGAGAAAAATACACCACCATATATTCTCGGGTATATCTAAATATTTCTTTTTGCAACTAAAAACATTTAGGTTATGATTGCGACTTATGAGTGAATAAATTTCACGACTTAAGCGAGATGATGCACGGATTTGGTGACTTAAGAGGGGGTTCGAGTGCCGCCATCTATATTACGATGGCAACATCTCCAAAAGGATTGTTGTTCGTCGTTATGTTTTAAAGCTGCTCATCTATTTGACGATATCAAAATCTATGAGTAATAAAGTTTTAATAAGTATTCTGTATTATCTTTCTGCTTTTTTCAAAATCAGCAATTTAAATAACAGTTTCGGGATTATTTAAATTTAAAGTTTAATAACTATATTGGACTATCGGGTGTTAGATTGCCATGAAAAAAACAGATAACTACATAGGGTGTGATATCAAAACAATGTTGATAACTCTAAAAGATTCCCAAAGGTTCTCCTAATGAACGGATTATACATTTTCAAATAAAGTTCCGAAAACTTGAATGTTCTCAACGGTTTTTCTTGCAAAAAACGCTAACAATATACAAGGCGTTTCGTTTAAAAACAATGTTTATATCGTTTTGTGAATTTCCGATGTTAAATTGTTACTTCTGATTGAATTTCTTATAGAGATTCATTTCAGCATTATTAAAATTTAGTCCCATCTACAAGCTTGTAAAATTTTAAATACCCAACAATTATGTAATTTTGTGTTGACGGTCCACATGAAATGTTATGATATGCAATCAATTAATCTTGCATTTCAAAGTGATTTATGTCATATAGGAGTATTTTAAATGAATAATTAGGTACTATTTCGATTTACCCAAAGTCGTTATGCATTTTTGTACCGAGCGATTATAGACATTATTCGCTATGCAATTATTTCACATTAATCGCTATGCAATTGTTTCATCTGCAGTGAATTTAAAATGAACTGCCTTGTCACGCAAATGGGTTTTCCTTATAAATATATAGGTACAGGCTATTCAATTTACATCGTTCCAATCACTAAAAGTCGTTCGACTGATCTGTTAAAAAAAGTATCGTAATCATTCAGTTGTAGACACAATACACACGGTAAGTCACTTCTTCACTTGATAACGACCTGGGAAAAATTATTAAAAGGTTATTAGAAAATGTATTGCTAGTTAGTTCTTATACTTAAAAAAAAACTATCACTGGTTTATTGAAGTATCTATCGGTCCTTAAAATGTGGTTTTCAAATCATTTAAACGTTTTAGCATTTTCAGCAGCGCAATAACAATTTTAAACATTGACCAAATTATTGCGTTATACCATGGAAAATATGGGGTGACCCAATAATTTTATAAATTATAGAACCCAAAATATTATAAAACTCTACCATCCTTACTACAGTTCTCGTAAAAATCACCAGTAACGACAAAATTGTAATAAAACACACTCTGTGTCCAGAGGGATAATAATCAGTCAATTTTTTTTTATGTTATGTGTGGCATACAGGGCTTTTTTGAATTCATATGATATTTTTGGTTCAACATCGAATATATGTATGTATTTCATGTCTACGATTTTTTTTTCCAAAATGTGTCAGTTAGTCAGATTGATACTTTGAAGATTACCCTTTAATATGAGCCGAAGAATTTTGAAAAATATTAAACATTTTCGGAGTCGTTTACAATTTTTTGAAAACCTCTAAATTTTACTTTTTTAGGAGATACCTATTTTTTTCACATAATCGTTGCTGACTGTAGGTCTACATCTAAACAATAACAATAATGTTACACAGATGTTACAAATCTATACCTAAACAGAGTAATGTTATTTACAGAGTTCATTATGAAGGTGCCGACGTGGATATCGAAGGAACTTTTCCAGAATGCTCTGCGGACATTTTTCGACAGCAATAACGTCGAAATAGTAACGTATACATCAAAAGATGCTGTGCCCGCAGGTGAAAACTACACTAGCGACCTCTTCAGGACTACGATTACATACCGCATGAATAAGAGGTATAAAAAAATATAACAACATATCAGCCTCCTATCCCAAGGCCAATCCAACATATTCTATGTTTATCTTTTTAGCTATCCGGTTGATTCGTTAGTACTGAGCCATTCCCTCGAAGCGCTTAGAATTTTCTAGACCAGTCTGGAGAGTCATGGGGTACAGGTTATGTAAAGCGTGCCCTTATGTACGTTATTAAGTCTCAAAGCGAAACTGTAATGTGCAACGTTGAAATGAGAGAAACTTCAAGTAAGGGTCAATATGCTTTATTATATGGATTTCATTTAAGCCATAATACAACCGTACACAGAGAAAGTACACAGAAATCTAGTGGTCTCGTATGGCGACAACGCCCCTAGTTTAGCAACATGCAAAATATGGTTCTCGGGCTTCCGATCTTGCTACTACAGCATCGACGATAAATCACGATCTGGTAGGCCACGTCAGCTGGATATCGAACGCTTGCGTACGATTATCGAAGCAAATACGTGCACTAAAATAGTACGTGGACTCGGAACGCTAGGCAAAGTCCAAAAGTTGGGCAAGTGGATACCACATTTATTAAGCGAAGCCGATCGGCCAGCATCGGAGTAACATTTTCACATAACTTATCTCCCGCAGTCTTCGTTTCGACTGGTTGAAACAAGCTTGTTACCGAATGTGAAAACTGGATGCTTTATGTAAATCAAAGTTGTAAGCGCCACTGGCTACAGGCAGATGCTCCAAGATGCTCCAGCACAATCGGTACCTAAACCTGAGAAAGGTAATGCCAGTTTGGTGGGGCCTTCGCGGCGTGTATCACTAGGAATTCTTGGAGGACAGCACCTCCGTCACTGTCGTTGTGTATCGTGCTCAAAGTTATACTACTACATAATGCGCGTCCCCATATAGAAAAACAGACACGCTTTGAAATCTTGCAGTTAGGTTTCGAAGTTCCGCCCCATCCACCGTATTCACCAGACCTATCCCCCACTGACTATCATTTGTTCTGCGCCCTCGGCAAACATTTAATAAATAAATCACTTGACGATCGTCAGTCACCATCTACAAATGGTCATACACGATTTTTTCACTTCACAACCGCTTCAGTTCTGGGAACGTGGTATCCGCAGTCCACCTGATCGTTGGCGACAAGTTATAGAGTCCGATGACGCTTATATTCTGAATTGAATTCCTCCTGTTTATAAAATAAATAACCGTGTCAGCAAGGCTCAATACTTTTGAATCAACCGGAAAGAATAAACCCTCGGCACTTTCAGATGTAAAAGAAATAACATTTTAGTAGCAAAACTGAGACGATGTCCGTCATCGTGAAGTGTGGAAACGAGGACGGAGGCGTTAAACAAGATATAGCGAAGAGCCTGCGCATCTTCGAGAAGGAAGCCGAAATGTTTGGCAGAACGTTCCCGGCTATATATAAAATTTTAGGTAAGTTTGTAAATATGTAAGTCAGTACTTACATATTTTACTTCGATACCAACTCGATACTTGTTTGTTTCAAAGGTTCAAATCAAATCACAAATCTAATTCCTTAAATACCACTTGCTAAGAACTTCCCTATGTGGCCTATCAACTTAATATACGAGGTGTGTAAATTAAGTAATGTGACTGATTTTTATTTTTTTTATATTCGAATAGAATTACAATTCAATATTGTCTCCCTCAAAATAACTTCCTTGGGAAGCCACACAGCACTGGAGACGGTTCTTCCATTTCTCATAGCAGTGCTGGAACTCATATACTGGAATAGCCTTCATATGGAGGGTTATAGCCTCTTGAATGTTTTTTATGGTCCCAAATGATGTCCCTTGAGGTGATTCTTCAATCTCGGGAACAGAAATAAGTCACAAGGACTCAAGTCAGGAGAATAAGAAGGCTGCGGAGCCACAGGAATGTATTTACTAGCTAAAAACTCGTTTACCGAAATGGCTGTGTGACAAGGCGCATTGTGGTGATGCAACATCCAGTTGTTCTTGATGTTTGGTCTCACACGCATAACCCTTTTCAAAGTTTTTCAAGAACCTGTATATAAAAGTGTTGATTTACTGTTTGGCTTGGAGACACAAACTCTTTGTGGACAATTCCCTGGCTATCAAAAAGCAAATCAGCTTGCATTTGATCTTCGACTTGCTCATCCTTGCTTTTTTGGGTCTTGGAGAGCTTGAAGTGTGCCATTCCATGCTTTGGCGCTTGGTTTCCGGGTCGTACTCAAACACCCAAGTTTCATCACCAGTTAGTTAGTTTCATCACACGTTTCATATAATGGGGATCATTTCCATCGATTCCAAAAAGTCAAGATACCTTTCTCTCATTTTGTTCCTGCGAAAGGTTTTTTGGAACCATTTTTTGCGCAGAGTTTTCTCATCCCTAATTCGTTATTCAAACTCTGATAAACTGTGATTCAAATTTAACTCTTCTCCGATCATTCTTGTCGTCAATCGACGATCTGAACGCACAATGTCCCGTATTCTATCGACATTTTCATCGGTTCTTGAAGATGAAGGCCTTCCGCTGCGTGGTTCATCTTCAATCGACTCTCTTCCTTCTGAGAATGCCTTAAACCACCGAAATACCTGGGCTCTTGAAAAAACACTGTCTCCGTAGGCGTCTTGAAGTTTGACAAAACTATCCGTTGCGCGGTCTCCCTCTGTACTCTGAAGCAAAACCTGACAGCACACCGTTGCTCAAAATTATTGTCACTCATTTTTGAAGCGCACTAGGAAAAACAGGTTTACGAAAACAATCATAAAGAACAAACAAATGACTCTAACAAGTTCAAACTTGTACTGAAGGTGCATTACATGTTAACCTATCGTCCTTCTAAGTGCCGTCTCTGCAGTGTTGCTAGATTGGGCGCTACGTTTCCAGTCTCATTACTTAAGTTACACACCTCGTAAGCCACGAGCCTTTTATAAATTATAACTAAAGCCGGCAGATCCGGGCGGCGGCACTCTGTCAGCGAATGGTCACTTTGTACCCTTCCGTGGCGTCGACATTTTCGTTATACGTAAAAATAAAATGCGATTTCAAGTAAACGCTTAGGACGGTAAATATAAACTGACTCGCATCGCCCGCCGCGCGTTCAGCCGGCTGTGAGTCATGCACAAAGCCTGCATCACGCCACTGGGCCGCCGCGCTGATAGCCGGCTTTAATTAAAACCCGAGAGCTCCTACACTTATAATCTACAAGATGAAAAAACAAATCAAATAAATGAGACCGCGGTTACAAATCGTTGTCGCACATTAAAATACATCAATATTATTAGTAGAATAAATTTTAAATCTGTAATATTGTCATTTTCAGGTGAATATTACACGCTGTCATCGAAATGCCTTCACGCCGCCGTCGATCCTCACGCAATCATCGTGCTGGAAGATCTGACAACGCTCGGATTCAAAATGCTGCCGAGACACGTCGGATTCGATCTAGAGCATTGCTTCAAGGTGGTAGAAAAGATGGCGCTCATGCATGCTGCATCGGTCATCATGTACGAAAAGGTATGACAACGCTCGGATAAAATTGAAATCAAAATATTGTAATAATTGTATTTTAACGCCACCAGGAGTTATACCAGTTTCAGAGCCGGGTCTGTACAGGTATCTTTTTGATGCATAACATTATTTTTCCCTTTATTGTATGCAACCAGTGAACCAGTGATATATTAAAAACCCCGACAAGAGCGACTAGATCAAGCGCGGTTATATCCGCCGTACGCGAACAAAAGAAGCAAAATTCCGGGGTTGAGGCGTGTGGAAGGAAACGCAAACCACGCCTACTTAAACAAGGGCGTAGCCAGAAATTATCTTTGGGGGGGGGGCGATCGCTGCAGATTAAACAAAAAAGCCAAAAAAATACAGGCAACGGCAACCGCATTCCCCCCCAGTATTTTGGTTTTTACTTGACCCTTTGGGGGGTGGAGCGATCGCCCCCGTCGCCCCCCCCCTGGCTACGCCCTTGCTACTTAAACAGGGCCGTATTCGGGAAAATCAAAAAATGATTTTATTTCATATATTGAAAAGGCACAAAATTTACAAGCATTTTAAATAGACAAATGAGATACATTAGAAAAGACCATCAGTTTTAAATGATATACCATATAACTGATAACCTCTTTAAACTAAAAAGTAATTCTGTATTAATCATATAGGATCCGTCATTGGTCAAGTATTATGGAGAAGGTTTATATGCCGATAACCAAGTGGTTCGAGCCTGGGTCGGCGCGGGATACAACGCCCTTATAGATGCCTGTTCCAGATGGCCAGGTAAATGATCATATTTATAGTTTTGAAAATTAAGTGTATTAAGAATAAGAGATAAAAGTGACATAAATTCAGAAAGAAAATATTAGTTTTCTCCAGATTTTCGAAAAAAAAAAAAATTAAAAAAAAAATTAAACTAATGCCCTGTATCTCAAAAACTAAACCATTTAGGAAAATACTTTATAAATATGACAATTTCTTTATAAAATCATTTGAATCTCCTTTAGTTCTTCGTGTTACTTATGAAACACCTAGAGTTGCCACCTCCATGAAAATGACCCGGCGACTCCGGGTTTCCACGAAGTATCTCCGGGCTCCGGGTTTCTTACGCTATTCTCCGGGTCAGCTTTGAAATTGAAATTTGTATTTATAAATTTATATAATTGTGAATCATTCAGGGTTTGTCCGGAAAGTAATGTCAGTGAGCTTTGAAAAATGGTTTTTATTGGTTATATGTGTACAAATCTTTAGAAACTTTCAAAATACATTCCTCCTGCGTCCACACATCGGTTCCAGCGGGTCTTCCATGCATCAAAAGCCGTTCATTCCTAAAGAATCCGACACAATTTCGTGAACAATGGTTTTCGTAATGTCTAATGTTTCGGAAAGTAAACGGACACTTAGACGACGGTCAGTGTTCAACAAGTCACGCACACGTTTCACATTGTCGTCGGAACTGGAGGTTGATGGCCGTCCAGCGCGGCTCTCGTCGTTGACATCTTCCCGACCTTCTGCGAAGGCCTTGTGCCACCGGAAAATTTGCCTGTCTGAAAGACAATCGACGCTGAAAGCCTTCTTCAACATCGGAATGGTTTCCGCAGCACTCTTCTCCAGTTTCACACAAAACTTGATCGCCATCCGTTGCTCAAGCGAACGTTGCATTTTTTCTTGCACCGGGTCACGGTAACGACTCTCAAAGAACGAGTGATGCGACCGCTACAACGACCGGTAGCCAACTGACGCTTGTTGGACCTTGTTGCCAGATCCCCCCACCACAATTCCAGCACGTAAAGCGCGAGCTGGTGCGTACAGTCTCGGGAAAAAAAATTCACTGACATTACTTTCCGGACAAACCCTGTATAGTATGTCGTATATAGTTCCATTTATATGTCGTTTAAAATATAGATTATTTGTTTTGAATTCTGGCGCGTTTCTGTCTCTAGAGGGCAGTATCGGTACATAGTGCAATCTAGAGATTTTTACTTTATTCGATGTACATATTTATTACACAATATTTTATAAACAATTTCAATTTTTTCAACTCTTCAAGGACACAGAATAGGAAGAAATTAATAATAAAACAAGAAGGAAATAAGAGCATCACCAAAAAAATGTAACCTAAAATGTTAATTTAATGTTAAATTAATTAATTAAAATCTATTTAATATCAAGACAACCCAATTCAACCATGTAGACTGGTATTCAACACAACTCAACCAATTATGTTCAATTGTGTTTCTTCAAAAACACAATTCGGCACAATTCTTCAAAAACACAAAACGCAATTGCGCGCTGCTTAACCCCCTCCCCCTCCCGCCGCGGACACCAATCTCCGGGTCAGCGGTCTCTCTGAGGTGGCAACTCTAGAAACACCCTGTACGCTCCTAAAACAATCATGTTTGATGTGTTCAATATACGCAGTTTTGATTCAAGGTTTCGAAAAATTTGGATACAAGCTCCACGCACTGGGAGACGAAGCTTTGGAGAGGGGTTTTCAGGCGTACAGGAGGAAACTAGGAGGCTTCCACGTACTGAACCACGGAGATCTGTGGGTAAACAACATGATGTTTTCGTATGACCACAAGGAAAAACTGAAGGACCTGAGATTTGTAAGTTTTCCCTCCAAAGGAGGCAAAGTTTTTACAAAAAGTATAGTATACCTCAAAGTTATAGCAAATATACAAAAAAATTACTCAAAAGCAGAACAAAAAGAGTCCCGAACAACCTCAGCGAAGTCCGAATTACACAGCTCAAACCTTATAAAAACTACGTGCCAAACTAAAGCACGATGACAAGACGTTACGATGACCTGTTAGTCCAGTTGCCAGGGATGTTTCTCATGTATTTTTTGGCAGAGCCTTAATTATTATTGAATCCTATGTATCTTTCCCGTAGAATACAATGGCGGGGGCCCGTACAGTCAAAAGTGTGAGCTTCATTAGTTATTTAACAATTTATTTACGTTTTTTTCACGTTTTAGCTTATACCTCAGTTCCCTGGCACTTTTTGTATGGCACATACATTTAGAAAGTTGTTCTATATTAAATTACCTAAATTTTAAGTCCAACCGGAAGTCGCTAGAGTTTTTATTTTATTATTGCAATTAGCGTTGAAAGTTGCAAAACTCCTTTTTATTTTGACATGTTTTTTTCTTAACGAATAAAATTCTTAGAGAGCTGAAAATTCTCGGAGAATTTGCTCTCAGTATTCTAAACAAGTGCTATTAATTTCACTGTGATCGGTTGTTAACTTTTCGAGTAAGGCTAAGCGCATACTGGAGCAGTGAGCAAAGCTGAAATGAGAGCGGAGCGCAATGCGATAAAGTGCAACGCGACGATAAACGAGTTTGGGTGCACATACTGAGGAGTTCAGTAATCGATTTTACATCGTATTCAATGATGGATTTATTATTATTTGAAAATTCTTCGTTAAAAATTTGGTATTTAATGAACAAAAAGAAGGCTACTAAATCCTGTCACATTCATAAGATCAATAAAAGTTGACACAGTCATGGAGAATTTCACTTCACTTGTATTATAGTCAGTTACGAGAACATCCTGAAAAGTTTCATTCGTATTTTAGAATGAGTATTATCACATTCGATCATATTTTGGAGGGAACAAAACATAAGTTATTGAAAAAATAGACAAATTGTAATCAGAATCCTATCGATCCTACAGAACGTGTTGCAGTTACATTACGGTAAGTTGTTGTGGGTCTTTTGGTCCCACAGAGCATTTTTTTACAAAAAATACAACTAATTAATTCTTCAATATCCATAATATATCAATCAATCAAAATCTTCAATAATCAAAACACACAACGATGAGAGCAGAGAAAACAAAAATGTTTGATCGCGTCGCTTTGCTCTAGTATACAAGCGTGCTTACATCTCCGACGCAAGCGTCAGTATGCGTGTTTGTTCAGACAGTAAAACATTGGTTTGTTTTCGTCGCGTTGCTCACTGCTCTCATCTCTGCTTTGCGCGCAGCTCCAGTATGCGCTCAGCCTAATTAACGATCGAATTTTTTTACAACTCTTAATTAACAATCGTGCCATTTCTTCCAGGAAGCTTCGATTTTGACTGGATAGGGCTAGAAAGATCACAAATCTCTTCAAGTTTATGACGCTTATTGAAATTTTGAAAATTATTAATTACAGCCGAAAAAAAAATTGAAATTTCGCAAAAATGTTAATTTTCAACGCTTTTTTTCCGTAAAAATCAAAAATAAACTCAATATTCTTTCATTTTTCGGCGAGCTACCCCGAATTAAAAAAATGTCCCGCTACGACAACAGCAAGCCGATATAATGAAGATTTTTTTCAGTGCGATCGATTTGAAGTGCCCGTGTTCGGTTTCGGAATCGATTTGCAGTATTTTTTTATTGAAAGTATAACTCTTTAACTGCAAACCCTGTACGTTTCAGTCCTCTACGTATTATACAACGGGCTTGGGAATTAAAAAATATGTATATATCTCCGCTCCTGAAGTCGTAGTGGGATATTTTTTTTAAATACGCGTCTTAAAAGGCACTTTAAAGATATTTTGGTAAGGAACTTCTTAATTTGAATACCGCAATGCTACAACGTCATATACGTTGCGTATAAAAAAGGTGGTCGCGTATAAAACCTTATAAAATCCGCTGTAATTAATATTTTTTCAAAATTTCAATAAGCCTCATACACTTGAAGAGATTTGTGATCTTTCTAGCCCTATCCAGTCAAAATCGAAGCTTCCTGTAAGAAATGGCGCCATTGTTAATTGAAAGTTAAAAAATTATATCGTTAATTACTCGAAAAGTTAACAACCGATCACCGTGAAATTTATAGCACTTGTCTAGAATACTGAGAGCATATTCTCCGAGAAGTTTCAGCCTTCTAAGAATTTTATTCGTTAAGAAAAAACATGTCAAAATAAAAGGAGTTTTGCAACTTTCAACGCTAATTGCAATAAAAAAAAAAATATAGGTAATTTAATATAGAACAACTTTCTAAATGTACGTGTATACAAAAAGTGCCAGGGAACTGAGGTATAAGCTAAAACGTGAAAAAACACGTTTTTTTTTGCATAAATTGTTAAATAACTAATGAAGCTCACACTTTTGACTGTACGGGCCCCCGCCATTGTATTCTACGGGAAAGATACATAGGATTCAATAATGATTAAATCTCCGCCAAAAAATACAAATTTTGGACGCTTTTTAATCCCTGACAACGGGACTGTGTGTGTATTCAGATTGCTCACTTTTTGTGCTCGTTTTTTTTTGCGTTTCTTCAAAAATGTTTCTTACCACACGCAAGTAGGGTAAACATTATTATAACATGGAGGTCTACTATAACTATACCCCTTGTTTAGAAATTAATATCCTTTAATCAACAATTAAATTGTGTTCGGTTCGTATTTCAGGTGGACTTCCAAATGAACATTTTCACCAGCCCAGCGATTGACCTGCACTATTTTATAGCCACAAGTACTAAAATCGAGGTGAAACTGGACCACATCGAAATTATCTTGGACCACTACTACGCCCAATTATTAGCTAACCTGGCCAGGCTACAGTACTCTCTAGAACGGGTCCCTACGAGGGAGCAATTCAAAAAAGACTACAACTACAGGGCGTTTTACGGTAAGTAGACAGACAGTTTCCACACTACGAGTATTGGCTACTAGGTATAGTAACGAGCCATGCGCCATGGCAAATAATAATAATAGCCACCCCTTCCCCGCACAGATCCCTGAGAGGACCTTTGGGGTTACTCTTCGGAGTAATTATAGGGTGAGTATTATTATTATTATTATTATTATTATTATTATTATTATTATTATTATTATTATTATTATTAAAAAAAAGGTCATCAAATCTGTCTATGAACGAGAGAGACGGACCTAGCGGTTATGTCGAAGTTTGAATCGAAACTTTGTTGTCAAAATTTTGAAACAGATGTCATATTTTTAATGAAGAACAGAGGCGTGTTTCTCTTGAAATTTATTTTAGAAATGGCAATAAAATCAATGGAAACGGCTAACCAATTGTCACGGGAATTTCAAATCAAAAGAGGGCGTGGCCCCACATTACGTCACAGATGCACCTATAAAATAAGATTTTCGCTAACCTTACCCACATCTACGCACTGTTTCACTATACAGTAAGCGGCACCCTAATGCGTACATAGCCGAATGAAGAGCAATTGATAATTTAACTTCTTTATTGAGCAGATGGAAACATGAGGTGAGAACCAATCGCGATCTAGTCGCTAGCGCAGGCGTATGAAAGGCATCCGGTCTGTTAGTAGGGCTGTTTGCGTTAAAATTTGAAATACCATTTTATATTTTATTCTGGTCTAGTGCCTGATTAAAGTGCGTTATTACGAACGAAAAAGTTCAAATAATCAAATGGTATTTTTGGTGGTCGGTCTGTAAGGGATATTAAAGCCATTTTTAACGAAAAAGTTCCCAATAGGCGAATCCGCGAGCGCTGTCGCAGTTTGAATTTGACATGCGCAGATGCTACTAACATGAACATGGTGATTACGTCAGATATCGGCGAATATCAACAGAGGCGGACTCGGGTCATTATTATTACAAAACGATAGTTCACAGAAAATTAAAACGTACTAAGGGGCTAACTATTACAAAATGAAGCCGTATTTAGGTGTGGTAATGTTAGTGGTCCCGAAACATAGCACTTAAAAAGAACTTACCCACGAAGCTCATAAAATTTCGACCTAAAATGCGAAGAAATTTGATTCACAAGTTATAAAGTTATAATGACAGTTAGATTTTTAATGACCAGTTATAAAAGTGGGGCATACAGCTTTCTTCGTCTCTTGTTAAACAATTGCGGTTTCCTTACAACTGATTAGAATTTACTTCATCAATTTTACCTTTAAACCGACAAAATATTCGAGTCTTACTTTCCAACTTTTTATATCCGCCAAACGGATATTTGGAACAGGTCTGCCCTTGAAGGAAGACTCGTTTTTCCAGGGTATACCTGTTTCAAATTCCTGCTCCCATAATACCTGTTTTGAGACAAGGAAAACTCTAATATTCCGTCAGATTAAAGGTAAAATTAATTAAGTAACACAAAATCAGCTGTAATAAAACTGCAACTGTTTAACAAAAGACGAAAAAAGTTGCAAAAATATGTCCTGCAAAATATCATACGCTAGTTAAAAAGTAATGTTACCCTTTGTATCAAACAATTTATGAGTTTTAATAGCTATAAGGCATTTACAAGTTTCCATGTACTTTTTATTGACATGTTCTATCCAATGCATTGTTGGCAAAGAATTAATAAAATATTCTATTCTATTCTAATAGGTAAGTCCATTTAAGTTTCATTTTTTGTGACCACTGACATTACCACACCTAAATACCGTCGTGTAATACTACGCTTCATAGTACGTTTATTCGAATATTCACTAATGTATTCTGATGTATTTTCTGTGTATCGCTTTGCAATAATAGTGACCTGAGCCCGACTCTGACCTGAGGTACGATTCGCCGCAACGTTGCTCTTTAGATTTCCGCTAAAAATACCCACTAAAACCAAGCCCCCCGGCCCAAGTAAATTCGCCTCACTATGACATAAAATTGTATCATTTAATATGTTGTTAATATCCACCTATGTATGTACGCATTAGGTTGCCGCTTACTGTATGTCAACATCATGGGACGCAGTTTGTATGGTTTGTTTATTTTGAGGTCTGATGGGTGCTGCGACGGTGCTGCCGTTCGTAAAGGCATCCAGCAGGAGCGACGCCAGTTTCGAGCAGGTGATAAAAAACGAGAGCAAAGACGGATTCCGCTACCATGCGTACAACAACGAGAGGTACAGGAAGCACATGGAGCACCTCCTGCCCTACTACGACAGTTTCGGAATCTTGGATTAGGTAGTTAATTTGTACGACTTATTAAAAAATCAGTTTACTATTATGCAGTATCTAGTACAATACATTTTACTATTAGTATATAGTAGTTAATGACATAATAAACATTTTAAAATGTCTTTTGTTTATTCTATGAGCAATTCGATAAAAACCTCATCAAAGTTGGCCTTATCGAAGTTGGAATTATCAAAGTTGGCTGTGTTATACTTGGCTAAAACATTAACCTTTTAAGGACGAGACTGGTCGATATTTCGACCACTCAAGTATCATAATATTTTTTGAGTGATTTTGGGGATAATATTTTGTTTTGAATATAGAAAATATAGTGTAACAATTTTAGGTAGCATATTTGACCTTGAAATAGTGATTTCAAGGTCG
The DNA here is from genome assembly GCA_029963805.1 of Aromia moschata. Lineage (NCBI taxonomy): Eukaryota > Metazoa > Arthropoda > Insecta > Coleoptera > Cerambycidae > Aromia > Aromia moschata. The sequence continues at coordinate 405,158 of JAPWTK010000357.1, read as the reverse complement.
AATTTTTTATTCGGTATTTCGACATGTAAATTGGTATACTCACGGTAATCAAGCACACAAAAGTTAGAGGCAAGGGGACTCACGATAATCAAGCACCCCAAAGGGATCAAATTTTCGCCACATCCACGCTGTTGATCATGGGTCATGCTGAGAGCAAAAACTGAAATATTTCTTGCAAATGACTCATAATAAACGTTACTATTTTACTTTATTTTACGTTACTATTTTTCTGCATCCAACGCATAAAAAACGTACAGATATCATTTCGGACAGAAAACAACGGATTTAACCTTGAAATGCAATTTTCAAGGTCAGAGATGTCTTCTGGGCATTTTTTTATTATCTTTTTCGTATTCAATTACTTAGGAATGCACTGTTAATTCCACAAATAAAATTTTTAACATGGGACTTTCCATCCCAGACGGGACTGGTCGAAATTTCGACCACCAACTTTGTCGGGCACGTGACGTAACAGATTCTTCGATTTTATGTACTAATATCGTGTAAAAAAAGTCCAATTTCAACGTAAAAATCCCCGTCCTTAAAAGGTTAAATATGTTCTCTCTTATTTAGTAAAATTGTGGAAATGTATTATTTTTTAAAGGGGACATAATACTCTACAAAGAGTTCTACATATCTGAATTAAAACTTGCAGCAATCTAAAATGGGTGACTTATTAAAAGAGACTTCTATCAGCTAATTTACTATACCAATTTTTTATCATAGTTTTCTTTCGGAATTTCATTTCTTTGCATTCAAAGGTGGATAACATATTTAGATCGTATGTAGATATGTTATATACCGCAATTGCAAAAGAAATTGCATACATTTACAGTATAAAAAGTAACACGAATAGCCAGTCAACCGTATTATTATACACTGTAAATACAATGAGTATCACCTTTTGTCTGATGGATTTTTTAAAATTCGTATAATACACAACTTCGAAATAAGAAATAAATGAAATAATTACAACTAGCCGACACAGTCACCGCTAGGATTTTCGCGTATTAAAATATTTACTTATTTCATCTAAATTAATGTCGTATTCGTTATCGTGGACATTATTTATGTACAGTGGAACCCCTCATAATTCACCTTCGCTTAATTCACATCCTCTCTTATTTCACCACGTTTCCCCCTATTATGTCGCGAAACCGTCCCGGTTAAGTCGCCGCCTGTAAAAGTTAGAACTACGTTTGCAAATTGGATTCTCGCATGAATACAATTTTTATTGAAAAAAAATGATTGTGTAATACATTAAATATGGACACATACCCTTTAAAATAGGTTAGGTGTCTTTTAAAAATATTTAACCTTTAAAATATTCCTTCAAGTGGAAAATTGAACTTTGTCACGCACGACTGGGTATACTTACGTTTATTTTTTTTGTTCAGTTGGCTCATTTTTCATTATAACAAGTGCTGTGGTATATCTCTAAATATTTCTTTTTGCAGCTAAAACACGAAAAAGTTGACGTTATGATCGCGACTTAAGCGAGACTAAATTTCGCTACTTAAGCGAGGTGATGATGCACGGATTTGGTGAATTAAGAGGGGTTTGAGTGTAATCACAAAATACATGAATACATACATCCTGGAGTGGGTACTGGAATCTTCGGCGTAGAAACAAAAAACTGGACGTTTTCCACGAAACACCGAACTACTATACTTTTCTCGACGCGCGTTTCGCCAACTAAGTTGGCATCTTCAGGAGAAGATTAAAACTAAATTCTAACCTACACACTTGCATTATTTATACTTAATTTGTTGCCACGGTTTATTAAACCGTAACATTTGTCTTTGTTTATCAGAGCAAACAGTGGACTGGTGGGTATCGGACCATTGTCCTTATTCATACTACTGTTACACTTAATGATTTGAAAACTTTTTTTACACTAAGTTTAGAAATCATTAAGTGTAACAGCAGTATGAATAACGACAATAGTCGGATACCCACCAGTCCGCTGTTTGCTCTGATAAACAAAGACAGATATTACGGTTCAATGAACCGTGGCAACAAATTAAGTATAAATAGTGCAAGCGTGTAGCTTAGAATTTAGTTTTAATCTCCTCCTGAAGATGCCAACTTAGTTGGCGAAACGCGCGTCGAGAAAAGTATAGTAGTTCGGTGTTTTGTGGAAAACGTCCAGTTTTATGAATAAAAAACACATATAATACTAACTAAACCCAATATATATACATATATATGTATATATAAACCCAGTCATTCACAACACTACACACACAAAGAGATACGGCCAATTTATGAATGTTAAAGCCCACCCTGTTTTCTTAAACTACTTGCTGTTTTGGACGCAACAAACGGTAGGCCCTACATACCATGAACGTTGGGTGTTATTGTGATTAATGAAATAAAGTAACACAATTATTGGTTGTTCAACGGTTAGGCAAAATATAAATATCCGCTAGAAGAACTGAGACTATCGGCCTGTGAAAAACTATACTTTTACTCGATCCGTTTCTAAACAGAATTAGACGCAAGAAAAACATTGCTTTCATATTTTAACAATTTTATGCTTCATCGGAAAAGAAATTGAAATTCGTTATAGGACTGAGATTGCAGCAAATTCATAGACATATTTAATCTTGTCTTAGCATAACTACGAGGTGGTAGCGGTTCCTGATTTAATCCAGCAGTGGATATCGAAGGAGTGAATTAACAAATTAATCGGTGAAAATGTACAAGGTGATGCGCAAATTATATGTATTTGTAAACTTATCAAGTATTATTGAGGACTAAAATTTTGTTTTGTCTTGTAGCTAACGTTGTTCATTGTCGTATTGGCAAGTTTAGTGACCCTCATAATAGGACATCGCCTGAATGACCAACTGGAAATAGCTGCGTCTGATGGTGAGTTTGTGTTTCGGAATGTGTGACGGAAATTTTGTGTTTCGGTTTCAACATACAGTGTGTATGAGTTAAAATTTGAGTTTATGATAAGATATCGGAAGCGGGAAAAATCCGAAATAATCTTTTACAAAGTTCTTGGACAAGTATTAATCGTAGGGTCATTTTGAAAAAAAAAAGAAAAGGACAAGTCATGAAACGTTTTTAAAGTTGGACAAAAAAAGATCATGAAAATTACTTAAGTCGCGATCATAACGTGTTTTAGCTGCAAAAAAGAAATATTTAGAGATATACCACAGCACTTGTTATAAATAAAAAAAAATAAAAAAAATAAGGGCTTAATATCCCTCTAGAAATCTCTGTGTTTTATTAAAATTCCATGTGTTTTTGTGATCAGCGATCAACAGTGATTTTAACGAAAATTTTAGTAAGAATAGTAGAGTCTTGAATTTTTATATTTCTATATAAATTTTGATATTTCTATTCGACTTCCACAAGAAAAACCTTGTAATTTACTATTATAATAAATATAAATTCGTTCGAAACGGAACGCCAATTTATAATCGAAATGTGTATTTCAGATCAAAATAGCAGGGTCCAAATTAAGGTTTATAGAGGCCCCACCGAGTACGATCAAGGTCAAGGCTTCGCCCCATGGGGATATTGGGTGAAACAACCGGCACAACATTAACTACACAAATGTTTTTTTTATATGTTTCTGTAAATACGTAAATCTTAGTGTAAATGTAAATAAATAAACGTAAGAGGAAGTGTTTCGATTCCTTTCATTTTTGTGTTATCTGTTCTATAGGTATAAATTAATCCAGATGATTTAAATTGTATTACACTCAACATCCACATATCAGAACTCCAAATTTCCGAACTCACGATATTTCCGAACTTTTCTCACGATATTTCCGAACTTGTACTTCCACAACCGAACTTGTCGCTGATTGGTTGACGACAAAAAACCGCGAAATTTGAAATGAGAAAAAAATTTAAACACAATAATGCGATTGTTATCAAACATTTCGATTGTCACAGAATTCAGCAAAGAGGAGAAATCGAATAATTTTCAGTTTGGGCATGTAATTAACTATTTATTTTCAAATGCACATTTTACATAACAATTTTTCAGTATTTGATGCAAATACTTCAAGTTACATTATATACAATCATTTTTAAGTTACATTTCTTCTTTTTAATGTAATTGCGATTTGAGGATACACTGCTTCAGTTTAAGAAGCATTTTGCATTCCTCTACATCACTCTCTGGGTCATGTTTGATCCAATCATTCAAAATTAATGTTGCAAGAATTAATCCCTTTTTTGATTGTTTTTTTTACGACATCATAGTTGTTGTTTCCATCATTTTCATTTTCGTGGAGCTCAGTATCGCTATCGTCCTGTATTGGGTAGCCTTGAGCAGCTGCAATGATTTCTTCGTCGGTTAAGCGTCGCCGTGTGTCCTCTGTCGAGTCTGCTTGAAGCCACTCATTTGTATCTTCCAGAGATATTTCTTTACTTTTGGGCAATTTATTTAATAAATTGCACGCTTCCAAAGTAGAATCTTGACATGAGTTCTTGCGAGGCATATCTCGATCAATTAGTTTTCCCCAAGCGTTTCTGAGAGTTTCGGCACTGACGTCGTTCCACGCTTGATATATTAAGAAGAGACAGTCCTTAATGGTCCATGATTTAAAGAACTCCGCCATCCCACAAGTATCGACGGAAGTGTTGCCAAGGATTTCACGTAAATATGCCTCATCTTGCATTTTCGTTTCAATGAAGATATGACACCCTGGTCCATTGGTTGGATGATAGAGGTGACATTGGGTGGCAGATAAACGACGAAACACTGAGGGTCAATTTCGTTCAAAATCTCCGCTGAGGGATGAGCAGGTGCATTATCCAAGATTAGGAGAAACCTGAAATAAACGCTGTTTCGTCAGCATTATAAATGTTATTGAAGGCGTTTAAGCCTAGGTAATATGCTTGAGCCTCTTCTGTGTCGGCCGACAACTTTTCTCCTTTAGTGTTTAGCTTTCTTATACCGTGACGATCTTTGAATCCTCAAAGCCACCCATCGCTGGCTTGAAAATCGGTGTCCTCGTAGAAATTTGTATGCATTTTTTTGGCAAACGCCCTCAGCAGCACACCTGAGACAGGTTCTCCAAGAGTTCTTCTTTGTAGAAACCAGTGAAAAACACTTCTTTCAAATGGCGTATCATAAGTACCGGTGCACTTTTTTGTGTCAATCCGTCCACTCAATTTTCGTCTTTTTTCAACTTCCGACAAGTAAATTTATTTTTTCCCAACAATTTCTGCCACTGACGATTTACAAATATTGTACATCTTACATAGTTCAACATTTTTAACGCCATTTTTTGCGTGATTTATCAGATCCAGCTTTTGCTCCAAGGTTAGCCTCTTAGCAGGCTCTTTTCTCTGCAAATAAACAGTACAATAATGTTTGTTTTGTATCACGGTTTTCTTAAAAATACATATTTTTTCATCATTTTTCATTTCAGTTTTAAATTATTATAGGTTACGTCAACAAAATGTTCAATAAAACAAACCTTTACTTTGAATTACAAAATAATTACCTGCATCACTCTCTCCATTGCACCTGACTTTTTTTTTTTTGTTTAAAAAAACGTTCTTTTATTAACATGTCACATGTATGTATGTATTACATTTGCATAAAAACCTCGAAAAACAAAGAAAAGTACATAGAATGAGCCAAAAAAAACCCTTTGCGCACGCGCCAGCAGTTCGGTTATCCCGAGGTGACGAGAGTTCGGAAATGTGGAAGTTTGCGGAACGGAAAATTTCGGATATATGGATGTTGAGTGTAATCCAATTTAAAGCATGATTTCTATCTTGATTTAAACCAATTGCTTTAAAGCAGCCCAACCCTGCTGTACAGAGTGCAACATCGAACAAAAACGAATGCTGAAGTTGGCCTCGATATTATTATACAGGGTGTCGTTAAAAAGGTATTCCCAAATAACTACCTTTTGGAAAGTAATTGAAGTGCAGGATATATAAATACAACATAATAAAATTAACGGATTTATATCCCCCTTTAACTCACTGTGTTTTATTAGGCGATGGAAGAGTTTTGAATTTTCATGATCTTTTCGGTTCAACTGGAAATTTTAATGGAACATTTTTGGAAAAAAAATCCTCCAAGTAAAATCCTCTATTAAAAACCACCCTCATTAGCAACTGTGTGCTAATAAAAGAGTAGTGAAGCGTCCTCAGAGGCCGAGGCCGGCCCTGCGTTCCCAACGGCCGACTCCGGACCTGTCCCCCGGTTCCTAATAAGTACTCTAATTGGGAGGAGCACCTTTTTGTCACCGATGTTTATCAACAAATTATGTAGGTAGTATTTGTTTACTGTCGAAAAAAAAAGCTTTTATCAGTACCTTTATCGAACAGCGCGCCGGATATCTATATATCTATCTTGGCGCGTTAGCACGTTTTCTCGATCGGTATTTCGGTGTCGCGCGAATCTGTAGCGCGAGGCGCATCCCTCTAATCAGATCTATTAGCACCATATTAATATTTCAACGGAGGATATTTCGGTGTTGGTGTTAACAGTGCTCAAGTTTACGCGTTTTCCTCGGCTACTGTGACATAGGGATATACAAGTATCGCGAACCTGGTTTGGAAAAAAAGAAACTATTGGGTAAGTTCACCACGCGCCAGTTTAGAAATAAATTTTATTATTAAGAAAATTGCTTGTTGAAAAAATGAACATCCACATATATTCGTCTTTTAATCCGGCAAGTAAATGTATTCCAAGTAACATGCGATGCAATCCTGAAATCCGATCAAGGGCGTAGCCTAATGGTCAAGTAAAAACCAAAATAGTCGGGGGATTGCGCTTGCCGTTGCCTCCAATGACCTTTTTTTTGTTTTTTTGTGTAATCTGCATTGGACCGCCCCCCCCCCCCAAAGAAAAATACTGGCTACGCCCTTGAATCCGACCTGCATATGCAGACTTAGTGTCCAAACTCAGGCCAAGAATTGTCACCAATTTTCAGAGTGGTTATTGGGTTATGCATTATAGTCAAAATATCTTTTGAAGAAACCTTCTTTACTGACAACGCATGGTCTTACCTCTCTGTTTATGTTAATTCTCAATAAAAGTGGAGCTCTGAAAATCCGCATCTTTTATAGAGAAACCTATGCGTTATCTATGGGGTCCGGAAAGTGTGTTACAACGCACTAGTCTTTCTGCATTTCTTCTCGTTAAACGTGTGCGGTTTGGCCTGTACTGCCTGGTTGTAGAAGGAAATGATCGTTCCACATCTACTGAAGTTAAAGTGCAAATTCAAAATAGACAGAAGCATGGACAGAAGACGACACCACGCAAATTATTTTCATTAATTTCGCAAAGTTGTTTGTGTCAATAACTGTTGCTTGTTGTCACTACCATCAGTACATTATTAATTTTTATCTACATAGGACAATGCACGTGTTACTGCTATTTTTATACTTTCAGCCGCTGTTTGCAAAACCCGTTTACTAGTTATAATTATCGGGGGCGAAATATCTGAAACACCTAAAATTCGTATCAGAACATTAACGACCTTATTACCGCAAAAATTATGTCAGCCATAGAAATTTATTGCATATGTCTTCTTTGATATTTCCCATGACACGTTGATATGTCTTCTGTAAATATGTTTTACGCAATCTATGGCTACTAGACAATGGAAAATCGGATACATATTTGGCAAAAAAAGTCTAAAGTGAATATTGTCGACCACGTTCCACAAAAGGCTACCGAAACTCCTCTTTTCTAAGAGTACCAGTAATATTTTGTTGATTTAGATATTCGAATCTAAATGTCTTTCACACTCTCGGTGTCTACGAAATATAAATCGACGATTGCAAGGAATATATGAAATATGTGATCCGTCTATTGTAAAATCGTCGTAATTTTCAATTAATTTTCTGTCAGTCTATTCACAAATGGTAACGACTTTGCCATTATTGCAAAAATCCACACAAAATCAGATAATATGTAAATACACTACACGAACTCTAAAATAAATAGGTACACGGAAGTGGCAGTCGGTCGAATTTGACATGCTCGTATTTCCGTAAGGAGACATGGGTCCCACCCCATATTTTAGGAGATGGGTTACTAGACATAAGGCTATAATGGCAAACAAAAAAACGGAGAAATTTTAGAAAATTACGTACTTTCAGGAGGACGGCGCACCAGTTCACGTAACTCTTGATAATTTTTTTTTTCGAAGAGTCGCAATATGCCAATTAGGTTTTAAAGGTTGTAGGTTAATTCTAGACGAACATACTAGAGTTACAAATGAATTTCAGGAGATCAACAACTCCACCCAAGCGTTCGCCAATATTTTCGATTATATGTATAAAAAGAAAAATGGGAACATGTTTGGATGTAAAAGGTGGACACATCAATTATTTAGTTTATTACTTTTAAGTTCTTTGTTGTACACTCTTCTGAATGTTGTCAATTACTCGTCAGAATAAGCAAGAAGACGAGGTGATCCAAATAACGCTAATAGCGGCTCTAACCAGATAATCAATCAGATTAACCGACGCCAAAATATTTGTTATTCGTTATCAGCGCATTCAGGTCTAATTGTTTTATTATTGTTTTAACAACGTCTTATCAACTTGAACGGCTTATTGATCTGTGCGGGGTAATCGTAAATGTAAATAGATTAAAGGAGCCCGTCATATAATTTGAAGAGAAAACGGAGCGAATTCTTCACTCAAACCGAAGTGGTTCCTGTTATACAGGGCGTCATTAAAAAAAATAAATAAACGGAAACTCGTGACTACCGTAAAGAAACGTTATTTCACTGGCGGATTTAAGATGGCTGCTGAGAACCGCTGGCGCTGTTCGCGCTATTTAAAAACACATATATTGGCCTGTTGTCGTTCCGCGGCGACGTAGAGAGTATCGTTTCGGTATCGAATTCGGTGGAAAGTTTAATACCAGAGTCGTTCTGAAGACGATCTTTGTCAGACAAAGCTGAAACGGAAAGGCTTGCGAGACCTATTCCAGACTTAAATACTGCACAGATAGGTCTTGTAAGAAACGATGCTTTAATAGAAAGTTTAATTAGACGTTTATAAAAAAAATGCATAGATTCGCGGTTGTAACATGAAAAATGCGCTTTTTTGTTCCCCTTGCTTACTATTTAGTGGTGAACAATTATGAATAGGCTTGGCCGATCCTGCCGCAAAACAGCGGCGCGCGGTAGGCGGGTCATTGGTGTTTATGTCGTCGGCGTCGGTATTACCTTAATAATGAACGTCACACGTGCAAACGCCTAAAAATCTACAATTTGCTGACAGAGTGAATAAATTCATAGGTGATTGGGAATATTTATTTTATGATGGTGCGACTGCATTGCGTAGAGTTTGTAAGGAGAAACTGATGTGTAGGGACTAGGCTGCAATAAAATAGGTGGAATCCTAGGTCAGGACTTCAATTTGCATTATTTAATTACGTAAATCAAACGTTCCTAAACAGTATTTTGCTACGCGTGTTAAGGACAAGGGCGTAGCCAGAGGGGGGGGCGATGGGGGCGATCGCCCCCCCCCCAAATGGTCAAGTAAAAACCAAAATAGTCGGGGATTGCGCTTGCCGTTGCCTCCAATGACCTTTTTTTTGCTTTTTTGTTTAATCTGCATTGGATCGCCTCCCCCCCTCCAAAGAAAAATACTGGCTACGCAAATTGGTTAAGAATGACGGCACACAGACGCCCCGGGATTCCCGCTCAGCACTCTTCACTTTTGCCGCCGCGGATTAAAGGAAAGCCAATTGCAGATTATATAGGCCGCCGCAAGTATATTGTAGGTGTTTCGCTGTTGTTATCGTCGCAGTACGGAATGGATAAATATCGAATATTAAGAGAAAAGCCCCTCTTATTAATTAAGTCGCGGATTCCGTTCGCATATAAATTACAAAATAATCAAAAACATTGAGGAATTTAAAACAGATGGAACTTTCGTACGTTGTGTATCGTGTAATAGTTTATTTTCAAAGTTATCAGTGCTGAAATAATTTCGATGAGGTCAATTCCGACGTAAAATATAATGCTTTTTAAGAGTGTGGCCTTCAAAACATCTATCTATCAAAACAAAACTACGATTTATTTGACAAAATAAATCTAGACTTGAGTTTTTTTATGAAACAGGTAATACCCGGGTTCTATACCAGAAAAAATCAAGTCCTCGAGACCTAAATTCAAAGTAAATGTCTTTATATTAATTTTAAAAATTTTTGGCAAAACAAAATGGCGGCCGAAATAAAAATATGTTTTGTATAAAATTCATTTTATAAATAACGTTTTTGGAAATTTCGATTTCGTGATTTTGAAGAGTATCCTTCAAAAAATTCCAAGACATTTTTGTTCTTGAGAAATTTTTACAAAAATGTATAGTTTTGGAGAAAAAAACTATTAAACCTTAATACATATACTTTTGTATACAATATACGTAATATATACAACTTTTGAAAAATTCTAAGGCCATCTTCTGAAAAAGCATGGAATTTTACATCGGAATTAATCTGATCGAATTTTTTTCAACACCGATAAAATTGAAAATAAGGTGACTGAAAATTATTTACAAAATCATTGTCTACCATATTTTAATTTTGTATTGCTTTCCTGAGTTGGGTCCTGATTCACCACGAGCTTATTGCCCCTAGTAGGGACAAACTCGATTGTAGTCGTCACATAAATAGTGTGGAACATAAAAATAAAAAAGAGGGTATGCCCTTGAGTTTATATTCGACTTACTTTTAATGTTGTGCCTGTGATGTACGCCTAAACGTACTCAATAAACAACCATTTCGTGAGTTCTGAAACGAAATACGTTCCAGAAATTCCGTTACTAGGTCGCACAGCTTACGTATAGAATTTCCATTCTAAATTGAAAATAGGTACTTATACGAGGTAGGATAAGGATATATCAGTTTACTAACACTTTGTATGGAACTAAATACGCGTTTCTATACTGATCCTTACCCTTATAGACCGTATCGTACTCAACGTTTACTTGACGAGATCTGTCAAAATAAGAAGTGGGCGGAACCTACAGTTCATTGGTCATTGCCGCCACCCTGGTGGGGGAAACACATCACGAGACACCACATAAAGCCGACCCAGTTGATTTACGTTGGCGGTAAAACACAGGTTATAACCACGCAATCTTTGACCGACTCTATACAAAAAACGTTGTTTTTGTGAGTGTTTTGATGCCTTATATTCTGTGCGTGTACAATAACGTCGAAGTGGGTTTTTAAAAGGTTTAAATTATACTATTGTAGCGGAATCCGCCGAATCGTACCGCCTGAGGTTAGACGGCGGGCTATGACTTCGCCGCCAGTAAACAAGGGTGACTCACCGACGGCCGATGCCGGGGGACGGCGCCTCGAACCTTCGGGGGAGCTTCTATACTGATCTGGGTTCATACGGCCTTTACTCGCGTCATCTAGGGTTTTCGGCGACAAGATAAAATAGCCGCAGTAACGACGGGAGAGCCAGTCTCTCTTTGAATTACTGAACGTCGCGGTTTTCGTACAACGCTCTAATATAAATTGTATAAAAATAAATTAGTGTAGTTATGTAGTGTTTAGTCCGTAGTTGTATTTGTTAAATAAATAGTGTTAGTTTAAAGTGCGAGTTTAATATTTCACACCTCACGAACCCGTAGTAAATACAAAACGTTACACTATATATAAATTTATATATTATAATATATAAATTTATATTATATTTAATCAATACCTCTTTCATAAACATGGCTTTCTGAAGGCGAAACGGATGAAAATAACGTAGCTTCATATATAACCAGCGAAAATGTCGAAACGGTCGAGTACGATGAATTAAAAAATAAAGACTTACATTGTCAAAGTCAGCGTATTATTTTAAACATATATGAATGCATAAAACGTGAAAATGAGAAAATGACTGATACTGAAATTATTAATCGAATTAATAAATTAACTAAAATTTCAATATCCACAATTTATCGCGTTGTTAAAGCTGGGCCTGTTATAGATCACTCTGAATTACGAAATCAGAAAAAGCAGAAATTCAAAAAATGTCGACGACGCGGGACGTAATTAGGCGAATAATTTATGATACGTATAAAGAAAACAAAGTCCCGACTTTGGAATTAATTCAACAAAAATTACATGATTACCCTGATTATAATTATAAATCTCTAGAAACATTACGTGGCATCTTAGTAAACTCTGGTTTTGAATATAAAAAAAAATGTTCTGACGCATTTTTAAATATTTTTAACATTACTTGTTTGGAAGTACACAACAATTAAAACATATTACTGGCCAAATGAACATTAGTATAATATACAAATAAATATAAATAATAAATACATGTATTATCCTGACTTTTTTTATTTACATACATATTGTATATGTATGTATGTATATTAAAAAAGTCATGATATTGTAACGTTTTATTTATTTCGGGTTCGTGAGGTGTGAAAAATTAAACTCGTACTTTTAAACTAACACTATTTATTTACACTGATTTATTTCTATACAATTTATTTTGAGCGTTGTAAGCCGCGCCGGTTTTCAAATAGAACTGAATCGTCCCGCGTCGGAACCCCGCGTTATATCTCCTTGCGGAGATATCTCGAAGCTTCCGGGCAGTTCGACTTCGCGAGCCGCCGCGATCTGTCGAGGCGCTTCCACATACGTCTATCAGACGACGCGGTCGGCTGGTATCGAGGGAGGCAGGGGCGGACTGGCCCAGCGTTCGTAACACTGCCCCCTCCTTAAAGACATTTCGTCTCGAATTGTATCGTCCTCTGGTCCGTGTCGATACCTGCAGAATGACCCATTCTTGCATCGGGAGGTCTGGTAGAAGAAGCAGTCCACAGTCTTCTCGTTGAGCGATCTCCTGGGGTTGTAACAGCATACCAGAATCTCAATTCCAGTAAACCGGAAGAGGACTTCTAGCATACTCCTGATCACCCTCCAATCCAGGCCATCTAGTCCGCTGGCTATCTTCGGTATCGCCAAACTGCTTATGCTCTGGGACAAGAGCACATCCCTCAGCTCGACTAGTGTGTCCCAGACAGTTTGATAAGTTGGTTTATGGTGCGATAGCTGCTTGGTCACCAAATAGAAAACGGACCTCTCTTTCTCCTGCTCGGCCGCCGTGATTTGAAGGACTCGTCCAACCTCTGGTCTTTGTCTGCGTAACTCCTCCAACTGTCCAAACGCCTTCTTGAAGGTAAGTGCAATCCCTCGGGACATTCGGAGGTCCGCTGCCACACAGTGAGCAAGACAGAAGTCAGCAGGAGTCTGGAACAGGTCACGTGGTTCTTCTCGCGTTACACCGTAGCGAGCTTTCTGGCCGTTGGAATGAAGCGACATGAATTCCTCGAAGGAGAGCTTGCCGTCTGGTGGACTGACGTGTCGAACTCTGGCTTCAGCTTGTTCGTCATTGCTTCCGGCGAAAGGGGCTAAACGGTTGAAGTGGACCACCCTGGGTTTTCCTCTTGGCAACTTCTGGATTCGGTAGACTACATCGTTAATCCGGGTGACGACCTCATACGGACCTTCCCAGGAGCTTTGAAGTTTTGGAGATAACCCACGACGACGTTGTGGGTTATATAACCAGACTTGGTTGCCGGGCTGGTACCTGCCATCGTTGGCGTTGATGTCGTAGGTCTCCTTCATGCGGTCGCTGGCGCCCTGGATATTTGAACGGACTCGTTCGTGGATGTCGTCCATTCTCTGGCGTAGAGTACTGACGTAGTCCTCTCCAGCCACGTCGTCCCCTGGTGTACAGCCGAACTTCAGGTCACAGGGTAGACGCAGTTCACGGCCCATCACGATGCTTGCAGGTGTTTGCCCAGTTGTTTCGTGGACTGACGACCGGTAGGCTAGCAGGAACAGGTGGAGAAACTGGTCCCAATCCCTCTGGTGGTCAGAGACTACTTTGGATAAGTACCGGTTGATGGTCCTATTCATTCGCTCCACCATTCCATCTGACTGCGGATGCAGTGCAGTTGTCCTCGTCTTACGGATGTCGAGTGTACGACACACATTCTGAAACAGAATCGACTCGAAATTTCTCCCCTGGTCCGAATGTAATTCCAGAGGTACACCAAATCGACAAATCCAGTCCTTGATGAGAGCGTCCGCCACAGTAGAAGCCTCTTGGTTTGGAAGGGCATACGCTTCTACCCATTTGCTGAAATAATCCATCACGACGACGATGTATTTATTTCCATTATCTGTTTCAGGAAACGGACCTGCTACATCGATGGCAATTCTTTCAAACGGACTACCCACGTTGTATTGTCGCATTGGAGCCTTCGGGTGCCGTTGCGGACCATTACTTGCAGCGCACACCACGCATTTCTTGCACCACTCCTTCACGTCAGTAGTGCAGTTCACCCAGTAGAAACGCTCCCTAACTTTTCCCAGCGTCTTTGTTACTCCCAGGTGTCCGCCAGTGCTTCCATTGTGGATCTCCTCCAATACCTCTGGCACTCTGTTTCTGGGGACTATCAGTTGTTTTCGCTCTTCGGTACCATCTGATTTCTCCAGAACGCGTTTTAAGAGTCCGTCGCTTAAGACGAGGGAATTCCACTGAGCCCAGTACGACTTTACGGTTGGTGAATACCGTGATACCTCCTCCCAAGTGGGTTTCCGATCTTCTTTCTTCCAATTCACAATTGGTTTCAGATTCGGGTCATTCCCTTGATCTCTCAGAAGCTCATCCGGCTGCCTATCATCATTCACCACCGTTAGTCTGCGTATTACGACATCCTTTTCAGATGATGGCGGTGCTTTCTTCTTTTCAATACGGCGACCACGAATGTGACGTACCTTAGCACCATTCCAACGCCGAATTGGCCTCTTATCCAATATCTCCTTGGCGACTCGCCTAATCTCTGCTTCATTACATGTTCCTTCTTCAAGATCTTCCTCCCTCTTGCGGATCGTAGCTTGACGTCTGCAACTTTCTTTAGCAGCTTCGAATTCCAAAGCTCGCGCCAAAGCATCCACCAACTTGCTGGGACGAGCGAGAGTCAGAGCTTGACGGGTCTCAATATCACGCAGACCATCTAAAAATGCCTGCACGGCTAGTCGTTCCATGACGTTCTCCGGCGTAGATGAATACGCCAAACGAACTAACCGCGCTATGTCCGCTTCGAATTCCTGCAGCGATTCGTTACTTTTCTGATAGCGGTTCTTCAACTGCGAATGGTAGACATGCTCGAGATGGGACTGACCATAACGCATTTCGAGGTGTTTAACTAGTTGATGGTAATCATCTTGTTCTTCCAGAGAAAGCGTCTGTAAAATATCTGTGGCGTCACCACGTAGCGCCAACGTCAGCGCTGTAGCCTTCTCTGCCAACGACCAACCATTTGCCCTCGCTGCAGCCTCAAATTGTCGTAGATAATTGACCCATGAGCTCTTACCATCAAACTGTGGTGGTTTCATACGAATTTTCGAAATTTCCACAGGACTGCTCAATTCGGGTTTACTCAACCTGTCGCTGTCGCTACCAGGTGACTTCAGAGAGGTATTGACCATTTGCTGTTGTTCCCCACTTTCTAAACTCAGCGTTGCAATTTTTCTCTCTACTTCTAGAAACTTATTGTGGAATTCTTCTTCTACGGTAACTAACTTATTTTCCATTTCCTCAAATTTTCCGTCCACATATTCGCCTATTTGTTTCTGGAGGCAACTAGAATTTTCCGTAATTTTCTTTTCTAAAGTTGTATAATTTTCCAGTAATTTTTGATCCATGTTTTCTATTAGTTTCTGTTCCATCCCTCTTAAGTTTCCAGACGTTTCCTCTAATTTCTGTTGCATTTGGGTGGCATTTTCTAAAAGTTTCTCTTCTAGATTTTTCTCCAAGCTTCCAGACGATTCCTGGAGTTCCTGTTGCATTTTGGTGGCATTTTCTAATAATTTGTTTTCCAAACTTTGCAACGCCGAATTTATATCACCGGCAATTTCGAATAAAAATATGTCGGGATTTTCACCTTCATTTTCCAGAGCTTCTTTAAGTCTATTTTGCAGATCGGCCTTTTTTCCTGTCGTCTCGCACTCCCGTTCTTCGAGTTCTCTTTTCAAATCCGCCACTTTAAGGTCCTTCAAAAATACCTGTCTTGAAGCCATTTCACTTAATTTATTTATCGCGAATTTATTTATTTAAATGTCTTTATTTTTCAGTTTTTTTTTCACACTCACACCTGACACCAATGTAACGTTTTATTTATTTCGGGTTCGTGAGGTGTGAAAAATTAAACTCGTACTTTTAAACTAACACTATTTATTTACACTGATTTATTTCTATACAATTTATTTTGAGCGTTGTAAGCCGCGCCGGTTTTCAAATAGAACTGAATCGTCCCGCGTCGGAACCCCGCGTTATATCTCCTTGCGGAGATATCTCGAAGCTTCCGGGCAGTTCGACTTCGCGAGCCGCCGCGATCTGTCGAGGCGCTTCCACATACGTCTATCAGACGACGCGGTCGGCTGGTATCGAGGGAGGCAGGGGCGGACTGGCCCAGCGTTCGTAACAATATAAAAGCGACGTTAATTACTTATTATTACCTATCCCTAAAAGTTATTATTCAAGCACGCCCATGGAATCATAAAGTTGCACCGCTTTTTTTGTTCCCCAGGCGTATTTATCATTGATTATCATTATCATCATCATCTGCATTGAGACCCCCCCCCCCCCAAAGATAACTACTGGCTACGCCCTTGATTCAAAGAGCATTAAAAAATACGCAGCTGCGGTTGTCTATTGACGAGACATTTCCACCAAATAAAAGCTGTTATTTTACAACTTAGGAGAGCCATCCAAATTTCAAGATGTGTCCGTTGAAACAGTTTTAAAAACTGTTCACATTAACTATGAAGGTTTGCTTGGTTGTTTAAAGAAAAATGCCGGTTTTACCAAATTAAGACGAATTTGTACTTCACATAATTTTTCTATCCATTTGACCCTTCAGTTCACTTGCAACCTAAAAAAATGTGGGTATTTTTAATCACCATCCGCCACTGTAAATAAGAGTCATAAGATTAACAATTAAAGATGCTAGTATTCGTTCTGTAAAAAACAAGATTTTTTAGAACGTTCTGTAACATTATCGTTGCCGCTCTTATTTACACACAAGGATATTATGTTTTTAAACCCATTAGCTCCAATTTATATCTGGCCAACTATTCGGCCAAATATTAAATTTACCCAGAACCAACAAATATCATTTTAAATTCATTAGGACCCGTACAAACAGCGACAGATAAGAAAGAGCAATATTTAATTTTGTATCGTAATAAAATATGCGGCGGGACTCCTGCCACGTTAAAAAATCGCGGACGATGGGCAAACACCCAGAAGCAAAATTTACAATTCACGCTACCATATTTCACATTAAATTGAGGCAGTATAAGTGCGACGGCAAACTTGTTTGGTGCAATATTTAACCAATTATTTACTCTGTGGTTTAGCGCGGCAGCGTAAATTATCCGGTCCGTAATTATGTTACTGGAAACCGACATACTATTCTTTTCACATTGTTCTCTGCTGTCGAATAGAAAACGTAAAGATCGGTCGTCGACGGGGCACGTGCAGTTGGGTCAATTTTCAGGGGCGTTATAGCGGGAGGCAGGCCTGCTAACGGGTTAGGATATTTTAAGGATTATACAAGGTCTCCGGAAATTACGCCGAGAGCATTTAATTGCGCATTAAAGGGGACAAACAAATACAATCTGCGGAAAAACAAAATTATTTCCATCGAGGAACAACATTTCTAGCAAAATACAAGGTTATCATTAGAGTTGGCCGAAATGTGTCGCGGGACATAGGCGTACGCAATAAAGCAATACATTCACACTCTATAACGATATATGTAAGTAAAACGTATCATCTTAATTAGTTTGACGACATAACAGTATTATCACAAACTGGAGAGGGTTCGTAAGAACTTTGTAGCATCAGATACGTTTCTATTGTTGTCTCCGAGAGTCTTGTTCGCTATTGTGAAAAGATATGTTTATAAACTGCTCGTCAAAATTAGCGTAACTTTTTTGATGAGCGCCATTTTCGTTCTGTTTAAGCTAGAGACTTGTGGTTTGAAAGTTCGAAGTCGCTACACTGTGACTTTAACGGTTCGCCGTCCACACCCCAAAAACCAACCCCATGTCGAAATTTGATTTCGCAAGATTTTGACGGCAACTTCAGAGTCCTACAAGATGGACTAACAATAAGAAGGACATTGTCTGGTAAAAACCCTATTCTGGCATATATTACGACCTCCCTAACAAGTCCTGAGCATTTGGTCGCTGCCTCACCCTTTCAACCAATTTCCAGTCCCCGTGATTCATCCCTGTGCTGTTATGCTGGTTTTAACATGCTCTGACCAGAGGTTGGCGGTTTCATTGATCCAAATGCGGAGCGTACTCGACATACAACCATTTCGTGAGTTCTGGAACAAATGGTTAGGTTAGGTTAGGTTAGGTTAGGTTAGGTTAGGTTAGGTTAGGTTAGGTTAGGTTAGGTTAGGTTAGGTTAGGTTAGGTTAGGTTAGGTTAGGTTAGGTTAGGTTAGGTTAGGTTAGGTTAGGTTAGGTTAGGTTAGGTTAGGTTAGGTTAGGTTAGGTTAGGTTAGGTTAGGTTAGGTTAGGTTAGGTTATGTTAGTTATGTTCCAGAGATGCCGTTGCCAGGTCGCACAACGTTACGTAGCTACCAACTGTACGCAATGACTTAGTAAACACATTTCCAGCAAATAAAAACTGTTGTTTTACAACTCAGTCCTGCCGAAATTGCAGACTATTAAGGAGAGACAGACCAAATTTCAAGATGTGTCCGTTGAAACAGCTTTAAAAACTATTCATAGTGACTATAGTCCAATCAATAGGTATAAACGTTTCCCAAAATATTTAACAGGAAACAAAAAAGAAAGATAAGGTTTTTTGTCCTTGGCGTTTTAACGGCGAACTTAACCTAAAAAAATTCGTAAAGTTGACAAAAACGGTTTTTCGTAAATAAAAAAAAAAAAAAAAAAAACTAAAGCTCGGAGAGAAGGAAGTTAAATTAGAAATTTGTAGGTAATAAAAAGATCTTTCGATTCATATTTTTATTAATATCAATTGCTGCGTTACTTTTCGAGATATGTCGAAAAAACTGTCAAAAATCGAAAATCGGCTATGCTTGCTCGAGGGATAATCCTAGAGTAACGAACCGGGGCTCATTTTTTTCTTAGAGAGTTGTATTATTAGGTCAAAAAAGAATGGTAACGATTTTATAAATTTTAAGTGCCTAAAGATGAGTTTCAAAAAATTAATTATTTTTCAGTCGCGTTTCTCTTAAATACCTTTTTCGATTTTCATTTTTCGAGTATTTTGGTTTTCGAGTATTCGATATTTCGATATTCGAGTATTTCGAGTATTCGATAACGTCTGTTACAGCAATCGATTGCTGACATTTTTTTACGGATTCTAAAAAAAAGTGTTTTTCTACGACTTTTTTGGAGTAAAATTAGTTTTTTTTTCAAAAATTTCTAGAGGGCGCTATTTATATACTACGGTGCCAATTTTTATAGAGATTGAAGTTGGGCAACCACGCGCGGCCGATCTAGAAATTGTATTTGCGCATTCAAAACCGTTCGCGCTTCTACGATCGCCAATATCTCGACTTCTGGACCATGGACAAAAGTCCTTCTGTACTTAATCTGGGGTAGCTCGACGAGATACAGATGAATATAGTAATTATATTTGTCTTGTAAGCAAAATAAATTACGAAAAATTGAGTTTTTCTTTTTTTTAATTATCCGCCATTTTTCGGTATTTTAACAATTATTTACAACAAAACAACTACAAACCAGTAAAACTCAATTCATTATTGTTTAATTATAAAAGTACTTTTTTTATCGTATGTTACATTAAAATATAGAAATATAAAAATATTGCGATGATCAAGTTTTACTTTCTTTTATTCATTAGAATTTATCTTCGACTCGAGGAAGAGGAAGAAAACGTGAATCCCAAGAAACCAATAAATCTAAAAGAAGAAGAATCGAAGATAAATTCTAATGAATAAAAGAAAGTAAAACTTGATTGGCACAATATTTTTATATTTCTATATTTTAAAGTAACATACGATAATTGTCTAAACAACTTCCAAGTACTTTTTATAATTAAACAATAATGAATTTAATTTAATTGGATTGTAGTTGTTTTGTTGTAAATAATTGTTAAAATACCGAAAATTGCAGATAATTAAAAAAAAGAAAAATTTAATTTTTCATAGTCTATTTTACTTATAGTCCTTCTATTTTTAATTGAAAATGATAAATACGCCTGGGGAACAAAAAAAGCGGTGCAACTTTATGATTCCATGGACGTGCATATATCTTTTATAAATTCGAAAATTGTGAAATAATTTTTTTCATTTAAATCAATATAGGAGATTAAAATTAGCCTGCATACAAAACTCTTAATATTTGTAATATAATTTGCTGTAAATAATGCTTATTTAGTCAGACAATCTCAAAAAATTGTCTGTGTTAATAAACCTAGCTGAAATACACGTCACTGGCGTCTTAAACAAGTAGTTTAAGTTCCTAATTCCTAAAGTCGTAAATCATTTTACCGACGTCGTAAAAATTTTATGGCACAGTGGACCGAACAAATATTAGCAATGTATTATATGCAAAGTGGTTTACCGACAGTGGTTTACGTTGTGCCACCAGCCTCCAGCAAGTGGCCGGCCAGCGCGTTGCCGGCTCTTTAAAATTTTCTTGAGTATAGTAATATACATAAAGTTGTTTTAATTTATAATTATTTTTTCCAGCAATTTTTAAAGCTTTATTTTAATGCTAACTAATAAATTTATATCTATGTATTTTTTTTTTAAATATTTCCAAACTAGCTTTCTAAGAACGTCACGAACTAACAGTTTTTTAACATTTTGAGAAATTATACATTGGGGCGTTTACCTATTGATTGGACTACTATAAAGGTTTGGATGACGCCTTACAAAAATTACAGAACAGTGCCTTGTCGTTAGCGGAGTCACTATAAATAGTGGACGAAGTAAATTCGCTGCTACAAAGTATAGGTGACGCAATAAATGAGCCAGTTAAAAATAAGTTCGAAAGTGTATTAAAAAAGAGACATCAGTAGATGTCGATCGGTCGTTCTCAAAATATACATATATATTTTCACCAGAGTGAACAAGACTCTCGAAGAGAACTATAGAAACTTATCTGACGCTACAAAGTTTTTACGAATCTTTTCCAGTTCGTGACGATTGTGCTGCAAAAGCCAGCGTTTGCAATGTAAGCGCAAAAAAATGTGTTCATTTACGACATCACATTAGAAACCTCTAAAATTATCCTTGAATCACTCTATCTATTAAAAAAAAACGCATCAAAATCCGTTGCGTAGTTTTAAAGATCTAAGCATACATAGGGACAGACAGACAGCGGGAAGCGACTTTGTTTTATACTATGTTATGATGTTTATAAAGTGTGAATTTATTGCTTTTGTTACTATATTTAATATTAGAACCTTCTTTGTATTACATGTATTATATTGCGATGCGTACGCCCATGTCCCGGGGCATATTTCGGCCAACTCTATTTATCACCTTATATTTATTAATCTTGTGTTATGTGCATGTGATGATAACTGTAATAAAAACTCACTTAGCTGAATGGAAATCTTACACTTGTAATAAACCGGACTAATTTAGTGTTTACCTTCGAGTCATACCACTCGAAAAATCTTCTAATCACATTCGCCCTAATTTTGCGAGATTTAAACCGAAATCCCTATCTGTTTTTATCGCAGTTTTACAAGTGCCGATAGGAAATTCGATAAACGAGTTTTTAAAATCTCGGATTATAACGTCGTGAACTTGGAAATACAAAACACAAGGAATTTTCCACACGTACACTAAAAGCGATAAGTTTGTTTTGCGCTTTAAGACTTTTATTCCTTTATAATTTTATGGCCAGATTGAAACTGCGAAAAAAATAAAGGCAAACAAATATCAGACGCTTCTAAAAAGGGCCACCGCCCCATGTTTAAATGTCCAAGGCAAGAATCAGTGTCGACTTTGGGCTTTAAAGGACAATGTTAAAATTAGCCGATTTTTGGCCGCTCGGGGGGAACGCATGTAGCCCAGAAAAAATGATTGATTCCTGTCAAAAAACATGAAATATGACCCCAGAATACTTCAAATGGGTGGGGAAATGTCAACTTCACCCCTAAAACTGTAAAAACCACCCCAAAACCGCTAAAAATAAATAATTATCGGTTTTGGTCGGATATCTCATATAAACCACAAATAACGGTTGGGGATGGTTTAAAAAATAATAACATTAAGTCTTCGAAATATGAAATCGATGAGAAAATGTCGCTTTCACCCTTAAAAAATATAAAAACTACCCCCAAATGTTTTATTTCCGATTTCTAAAAATTGCTGATCTCGGGTGTATCTTGGGAACGCTTGAAACACGGAAAAAACGATTGAATATGGTCAAAAAATATATGAAATTACTCCTTAATATATCACATGTTTGGGGGAAAGTCTATTTCATCCCTATATCATATATCTTTTGACATTAATATTACTTTTTTGACCCAGGTAAAATGATTACAACTGGTTCAAAAATAGTAAAAGAAGTATTCAGTACATCAATCTGACTGGAAAATTAAATATTAAATAAGAAATAAAAAATATATTAAATCAAAATCTAAACTATAAAAACTACTCTAATATCTAAATAATGACATTATTTCTTTACAAGGCAATTGTTATAGATCCCAATATAATTATGGATCTTTTCATAAGATTATGAAATTCTTAATAGCTGATAGAAGTAAAAAACAGCTATTTTTATTAGTTTAGGGGTTGCATTTATATTTTTAAGGGTGAATTCGACATTCCACTAGACAATGGATACTTTAAAGACTGGTTATTTTTATTTTAAATCAGCCCGAATCATTTTTTTCTAATTTTTGCACCCTTTGCAAGTATTTTTTTTGGTACTAAACATTACCCGATGAAAGAAAACAAATAGTTTTTTCTTAAGACTTTAAGGATGAAATTGATATTAACTTAGTCACTTGATATTTTAAAAACTCGTTATTTTATTTTTAAATCATCCCGAATCTCATTTTTTCTGGTTTATAAGTATTTTCTGGCAGAAGACAAAAATGAGCTATATTTAGCAGTTTAAGGGTTGTTTTTATTTTTTTTGGGGTGAAAAGAGACAGTTTTCCAGTCAGATTGATGTACTGAATACTAATATTTTACTATTTTTGAACCAGTTTTAATAATTTTACCTGGGTCAAAAAAAGTCCTTCTATTAAAGTCGAAAGATATGGGCTATAGCAGTTTACAAGTTTTTTTATATTTAGGGGTGAAATAGACTTTCCCCCAAACATGTGATATATTAAGGAGTAATTTCATGTATTTTTTGATCATATTCAATCATTTTTTCTGGGTTTCAAGCGTTCTCAAGATACACCCGAGATCAGCAATTTTTAGGAATCGGAAATAAGACATTTGGGGGTAGTTTTTATATTTCTTAAGGGTGAAAGCGACATTTTCTCATCGATTTCATATTTTGAAGACTTAATGTTATTATTTTTAAACCATCCCCAACTGTTATTTGTGGTTTATATGAGTTATCAGACCAAAACCGAAAATTATCTATTTTTAGCGGTTTTGCGCTATTTTTAACATTGTCCTTTCAAATGTTAACGGTTTTTGTAACAATGAAGGTTGTAATTTCAAAAAATTAACATTTCAAAATTAATTTATTATTACTATTTATTACTTTCTGTGGAAACTTTTCACAGAAACTTTTTACGATCGGAAAATAAACATAATAGACGTATGTATTTATTCAATCGGGTGATATCTTGGCCAATATCAATTACAGGATTTATATGAACGGCCTGTAAAGATCTCCAAGTGTCGTATTAATAGTTGTTGAGATACCTACGTCGTGCCGATATTGCAACAAAAATAGCGATAATCATAAAATGGGGTTAATCCAAACGCACCGAGCCCAGATAGATTTAGTTTATATAGCAATAAATGGGGAGTTATGAAGTGCCACACGATCAGTATTACACTCGGTTTGAATAAAGGAATATACAGCGTGTTTTGTTAATAATGGGACGCAGGAACGACGCAGATTTTTTTGGGAAAAAATATTGCGATTTTACGTAACTAATAACACCACTGAACGTACCATTCCACCCGCTTGGGAATCAACAGACATGGCCTTGTAACACGTCACTCAATAAGTTCGTAGGATGACTAATAAACAACAACTTAAAAGTTGGCAAACGCAAAATTCAACTTAATTCATCAACATAGTCTTCTTCGAGAGTGATACGTTCATTCCAATGCTTCTCTAACATTTCTATGGCTTTCCATTGAACATTTGTCCAACCCTTCAAAATGCGCTTCAGTTTCGGCGATCATCTCATCATTGGAGCCATATCTCTTTCCGGCGAGCGTATTTTGAGATTTACGAACAAGTAATAGTCGTTGGGGGCTAAATCTGGAGAATACTGTGACCGCGGAAGCAATTCGAAGTGCGTAATTTTGCCATTGTTGCGATCGACTTGTGCCACGGTGAAAGAGTACTTTTTTCTTCTTCATTTGGGGCCGTTGTTTCGCACGCATTAATAATGCTATACCGTGTGTGTAAAACCAACATCGGCCAGTTGTGAAAAAGGCCAAACAGAAGTGAAACGACAGATAAGAAGAAACCGCATACTCATCGAAGGTAGTGAGGGAACAAGACCGTCCTTCTCACCACCTGTGCTTGTTGTTAGAACAAGAAGTATAGAATTTGTCCTTTTTCACAACCGGCCGGTATCGGCTTTACACATACTGTATAATATTCACCATTGATCCTTTTTCCCTTTTCAAGATAGTCGATGAATATTGTACTAATGCGCATCCCAAAATACGGACGCCATAACCTTCCCAGCAGACTTTTGTGTGTTTGGTCGTTTTGGACGGCCTTCGTCGGTTACTGTCCACTCAGCTGACTGCCGATTTGATTCTGGAGTGTAGTGGTGGATACATGTTTCATCTATGTCACATATCGCATGGAAAAATCCTTTTTATTTCGCCTAAACAGCTCCAAGCAACGCTCTGAATCATCAACAAGTTGTTTTTGGACAACAGTGAGCAAACGCGGTACCCACTTCAATCGGCATTGTTTTGGTGAAAAAGCATTTTTTTTCTTCTTCATTCGGGGCCGTTTTTTGGCGATTTCGTCCTTCAAACGCATTAATAATGCTATGTAAAATTCACTATTGATCCTTTTTCCCTTTTCAAAATAGTCGAAGAATATTATACCGTGCGCATCCCAAAATACGGACGCCATAACCTTCCCAGCCGACTTTTGTATTTTTGATCGCTTTGGACAACTTTCGCCGGTTGCTGTCCACTCAGCTGATTGCCGATTTAACACTGGAGTGTAGCGATGGATCTATGTTTCATCCATTTTCACATATCACATGGAAAAATCCTTTTTATTTCTCCTAAACAGCTCCAAGCAGCGCTCTGAATCATCAACACGTTGTTGTTTTTAGTCAACAGTGGGCAAACGCTGTACCCACTTCGAATGAGAAAGCTCTCTTTCTCATGGACAAATCTTAATGCAAAATAGTAAATACCCTGCCTCTTGATATATTTAAGGTGTCAGCTATCTGACTCAACCCCACTTTACGACCTTCCAAAACGGTTTTGTGCACTTTTTTATGTTTTCTGGACAACTGCCGAATTTGGGCTACCAGAGCGTTCAGCATCATCGGTGTTTGTGTGGCCGCGTTTAAAAGCAGCAAACCACTTCTCTACCACTTGTCTCGATGGAGCAGAGTTCGAATAACACTTGTCAAGCCATTGCTTTTCTCGAACGGTATTTTTCCCATTAAAAAACAACGCTTTATCAACCCGCGAAATTCAGATTTTTCCATTGTTTTGATAATTACAAAAGTAGCGTCACTGAAACCACTGCAACTTGTAAACTAATGATCTGAATGTCTTGGTACTATTGGTTGGTACTATCCAAAAATGATATGGAGTTATTAACAGTGGCGTCATTTATATGTATATCTTATGAACTTATTAAGTAATGATCTATACATATCTACCTAATATGAATACCTAAGTATCTAAGGTTGCACGCTGGAAATCAACCTACGTTTTACATGTACACTCCTGCGCGTTAGCGGTTTCGATCGAGACATATCCCGCTAATAAGGATCCAGCAGGTTACTAACGTCTAGCCGGTACCAGGTCACGGGTGATCCCACCAATGGCGGCAAACTTGAACTCAGTAAGTCACAAAACTTTGATATGAAAGGTGTAAGACATGTAATGTATGTTGTATGAGTTTTTGCTTTAAAACACTTTTCCTTAACATATCTAGCTTTTGTGCTTTTTTCAATGCAATGCTTCCACTTTTCAAAAGATTTTTTTATCTGGAAAATGGCAAGATTCATTTTCTATGTTTATGTTATGTTCTTTTTCAAAGTGTTTTAGAAATTCCAGGGTAATCCTAGTTTTGAAATTACACAGCCGTCACGTAAACCATTAATTCCTTCAGTAACTTCTTGATTTTTTTATTGAACCGCAAATGTTGCTCAAAGTTAAAATTTTTTCCACACACGTCACATTTAAATTTGTAGTCTTCAGTTTTATATGGTGCCAGTTCATGAACTTTTAGGTGATGAAACTTTTTTACGTGTTTGCGTAAATTAGAAGAGTTTGAGAAAGTTTTCTTGCACTCTTTGCACTCAAAATACATTTTTTTACGTTATAAAAACAGCAATATAATCAAACAAAAACAAAAGCAATTTAGGTTAAGTTATCAAACGACTGACAGGAGTGGGGAGTGACAGGATATACGCATGCGCGTTTTTCTTTTTTCGGTTTGATTGGTCGGATCGCCCGGGACCTGGTGCTGGCTAGACGCTAGTCAGCAGGTTGCATTCCAACTGCACTGTTTATTATTTCAGCCAGTTGTCGTTCGACTGCGGCCATAGTGAATATCGCCGATCATTTAGGCGATTAAACTAAAAAATCATATAATGTCGGCACAACACTATAACCTACAAGAAATGCGAGACATACTTATATTATTTTTTCATTTAAAATTGGTACTATTTTTCAGTGGCGAAGCGTGAGATTTTTTCTTGGGTAGACATTGGAAATAAAAAATAAAAAATTGGACAAACGTCTTAGTTATATTGTATTAAAGTATCTAAAGTCCAACTGCCGTTTTATTACTAGAGACATCATAGAATCCAAGAAATCTCTCAACTATTTCGTTTTTGTAAATGTACCTTCGAATTATGTAAAATTGCGCTCGACATGAAACATCTGTTGTCTCGTTTGCTTGAACAGAAACAAAATCAGTATTTTTCAGTTCGTCCAAAATTATTTGGTGAACTACGTATTTCACAGATTCGATAAGGTCATTTTGAATGTCACTCGATGTTCCTTTGAAAACTGAACTGCTTTCCAAGTGGTCTTTCATAGCAGACTCTTCCATAGCAAGTAGATCTAGTACATATTTCCAAATAATTTCCAAAAAAATAGGTATTTGTTTCATATCGTATGATACGCGATATGTTTAGCAAAAAAAAAAATAACATACAATATATACCTTTATTTTTTTGAATCAGCAGTCTCGTGATGTCCTCTAAATTCAAGTTCTTGTTTCGCCAAAAAACACACCACATCAATTAATCGTCCAAAAATGTGCCTATTTTAGCAAATTTTTTTAATTTTGTTGCAAAGCGTTTATTTTTGTTGCTTCAATGAGAGAGCATGATCTATGCGCATCTTTCCCAATATATAAAAAAATTCGTTGCAGGTAATATGTCTTTTTGAGGCAGCATATTTGTTAGCTTTTTGAACAAATTTTTTTATAATATTCACACCCATCCTTTTGCCCAGACTTCCTCTCCACCAAAAAGAACACAAGGAAAACAATAGACTGCATTCGTGCTTACACTTCCAGTCAACCAGGTAAAAGATTCATACCAACCTATTTGGCATTTACGAACGGTTTTTCCGTCTTTTTGCGATAGATTCAAGTCAGGTCGTTTTTGGGAATTTTTTAAATTCAACTTTTCTTCTAGAACTAGCGAAGAAAAACCATGTTCTTTAACGTAAACGATAGGATCTTCTATATTTGTCATTTTATTACCAATTTTCAATATTTATTAATTATTACACAACGCACAACGAAACAATTAAAGCAATGACCAATTTAAAACACAACCCAGAATAAATAGAAAATTAAAATATAATATAATAAGAATAATCTACAAACTCAAACGGACGCGCGGTGAGCGAAGGAGCGGAGTATTGCAACAATTGCAGTTGACCACATGCATTCGCGAATTCGCATACGTCCAATCCCGCAGTATACAGACGGGGCAGCATCGCAATACTTAGCTGGTCGACTACAGTAGACAAATTATGTTTTGTCTTTGATACCCGCATATCGGCCCAATTTCCGCGGATATGCCACCGCGGTGTGCTACGTGCAATCGCCTGCCGCTGGCAAATAGGGTAGACACATTCGGAAATGTTTACCCGGCTATTACTTAATGTCGCGTCGGACTAGATTAGTTACTGAGAATTTAGAGAATTAAGAGAACAGATAACAGGACATTGAAATAACATGATATAATAGAATATTATGTAATTTCGGTCGGTCGGCATCAGGAAATTAATTGAATACAATAATTGGAAAATGAAAATATATAAATATTTTTATTTAAAAAAGGGAAATAATTTTGGGTAGACAATGTCTACCTTGTCTACCCGTACGCTTCGCCACTGCTATTTTTGTATTCCAATAAATCACACGCTTCTAAATATACATATGTACATATACATACGTGGATTTATATCCGCGCATTTCAGGGTTATAATTTATGTTACACTCTAAAATTAAGAAGAGGGAATTTGTTAAATTACATTTATAGTTTAAATAAACAATCGAGATTAGAAATAGAACTGCGTTTAAAAATATAAAAGTGTTATTTGTTATCTACGTCAAGATTAAACATACACGGTACCACAAAGTCGATAATACCTACCCTTTGAAAGCACTTCCTCTGTAGTACGTTACTGTAGTAAAAAAAATTATAGTAGTACTACTGTAATAACCGTACAGATAGATAACCATCGCGTGCACGTTTGATTTGGTATCAAGTACGTTATATTGACAATAGTGCCGATAGTAGAGATAGCACTAAAATATTAAACTAAAATATGAAATACAGAGTCGGACAGTGAATAGAGATTATTTATACAGTGCGCGCCTAAAGTATGGAATAAATTCAGTAAATGCGAAACAAAAAATTTTTGGAAGAAATCCTCGAACAGGTCGATTTTGTTTAATAAGAACACACATTTTTGAGGGAACGTCTATTTTCAGATGTCATTTGTTTTTGAGCAATGACGTCATCAACTTATTTTTCAAATGGCAACCACCCATTTTTTTAATTTAATTTGAGAGACCCTTTCATTGTCGATTTAACGGTATAAAAATGTTGCCACTTTACATAACAACATTTTTGAGTAAATGACAATTGCGTGTTACAAAATGAAAAATATATTTTTTACAATAAATAAACGAAACTTTCTGAAAACACTCAACACGAATAAAATATAGCAAAAAAAGTACGTTGTTAAGCAAAAAAAATTGTCAGATTAAGTTTTTTGACGTATCCATGGTTTTTACTGTCAGTTAATCAGATTTGTCATTAAATTGTGCGAAAAGTTAATGAAACGTGTTAGTATTTATAAAAATTCCATTTTCAATATGGCAGATTTAACTGTGACACAAGACACAAAGAATTGAAATTTTGATTTTCATCGGATGTGGAAATAAAACCAGAACTCAGCAGGAGAACTCAACGAAGGCGACCCCGACTGGCGACTGCAATTCTGTGAATCTATGATGAATCTTTGTCAAACAAATCCAAATTTACACCAGCAAATACTTTTTTCCGATGAAGCCACTTTTGTCTAAACGGCACAGTGAACCGTCAAAATTGCAGGTATTGGAGTCGGACGAATCCTCATTGGATCATCGAAGCACATACTCAACATCCGCAGAAATTAAATGTGTGG
Organism: Aromia moschata; assembly: GCA_029963805.1. Taxonomy (NCBI): domain Eukaryota; kingdom Metazoa; phylum Arthropoda; class Insecta; order Coleoptera; family Cerambycidae; genus Aromia; species Aromia moschata. The sequence continues at coordinate 375,066 of JAPWTK010000357.1, read as the reverse complement.
GCCGGGATAGTCGCAAACAGAATAATAGGGCCTTTCTTCTTTGAAGAAACTCGCACAGGAGAAAGATATCTGGAGTTCTTGCAAAATGATCTAGTTCCAGCGCTTGCAGTAATTTTCCCAAACGAGAATGATCCTGATATTCCAGATAACACACTCTGGTTTCAGCAAGACGGAGCACCCCAGCATTATGCGCGCTCAATTCGTGAATATTTAGACGTCATCTTTCCTCAGAGGTAGATTGGTAGTCGAGGACCGATAGAATGGCCAGCGAGTCAATGGCCACTTGAATATTTGTATGGGGTTATTTAAAATCAAAAATTTTGTGCAGAAGACCACACAATTTAGCCGAACTACGAGATCGCATTAGAGATCAAATGGAATCCATAACCCCGAAGTCATTCAGAATGTACAAGAAGAATTTGTACACAGGCTTGCATATTGCCAAGAAGTTGATGGACGGCAAATGGGAATTTTAGTTCACTTTGATGAACTAGTTCATATGGTCTCATTCACCAAAGTGAATAGTTCGTTCGAACTATTCATTTAGTTCAGTTAGTTCGAGACTGCCGTACTGAACTATCGACATAAAAGACAAAGTGAATAATATATTATTTTCTTTCATCAAGCTCTGATAAGCCCATTCCCAAATAGGTACCAACGGAAATAATTAAAAATGTTTATATTAAAAATTATTATTAAAAAAAATATATTGAACAATATACAGTAATTAAAAAATATTGACACTACACAAAAATTAGATAAGGTGTCAAAGTAAAAATAAAAACTGAATAATAAAGTATAACAAAAAATAATATTAAAAAATGTATACCTATTTAAAAAAAAGATATAAAACTAGAAATAAATTATAAATACGATTTGGTTAAATAAATAAATGGAAAAAAACAGATTCAGATTTAGTGTTTACATTTTTTACTAATAGACAGCAATGGCATGAAGTGTTCCGATTCAGGCCGTCCAGACAGACAGTGAACTGAATAGTAAACAGTTCGCCATGAAACCGTATTTGAGATTCGAGGTTTAGTTCGTTGCGAACTATTCACTTCGACGTAGGGGAACGATTCATTTCGTTCACTTACCTGAATAGTTCAATTGAACTAGTTCGTTCGCGAACTACCCATCTCTAGACGGCATTTCGAACACTTAATTTAAAATTGTATTTGCTTATTAAAGAAATTTTGGTTTATTTATTGTGAAAAATATATTTTTCATTTTATAACATTAAATTGTCATTTACTCAAAAATTTTGTTATGTAAAGTGACAACATTTTTATACCGTTAAATCGACAATGAAAGGGTCTCTCAAATTAAATTAAAAAAATGGGGGGTTGCCATTTGAAAAATAAGTTGATGACGCCATTACTCAAAAAAACAAATGACATCTGAAAAAAGACGTTCGTTCCCTCAAAAATGTTGGTTTTTATTAAACGAAATCGACCTGTTCGAGGATTTTTTCCAAACATTTTTTGTTTTACAATTACTGAATTTATTCCATACTTTAGGCGCGCACTGTAAAAAGTACATACTTTCAGTTAAAACAAGTAAAACCTAAGTCTACCTGAAGAGTATAGGACCCGTGTAACGTTACGATCCTCAACATTGATTAATATTACCGGGATAATATTCGGATGTATAGGAACTCTAATGAATTAGTTCTATGTCGCTCAGTCGTTATATGACCGGCTGCGGAGCGCGCTAGTGCGACTTAAAAGTGTATGGGAGCATGGTATATCGTATAGCGTGCGAAAAACATTTAAAAGGGTGGCATAAACAGAACTATTATGATCAAGAAGCATAACACATAAAACAACACAATAACAGCGTGGTATACAAAATTATTATTATTTTTTTTTATTTATGCGTGATGTTATATGTTCCCGGTCATTTAGCTTTCTGGTCAATCCGCATTTCCCTGTTTTGGAAGAAATATAAGGTTTTTTTCGCGAGGTAGTAACAGCTGTAATAAATAGCCTTTATATATTTTATAAAAATTATTTACGTCATTGTTCTTTATTTGTCAGATTGCTGTCTTTGTCATTGCTGCGACAACTGATCTGTTGACCGAACTGCTGACACGACTTACGACAACTGAAATAGAAAATTTAATTCGCAGGTCATGCGTCTTATGATCACTTTGGCGACCATCGCGACGTTTTTTATCCACTTTTCTTCGACAATGGAAGACACAGAAAGCGCCACGCTAAAAATGCATTGGCCAGCACCGTATTTTTGCGAAAGCAAGGACGACAACAATACGGACATCCACTGCTATGGCAGTAATCTGCTAGAGATACCTTCCGACCTGAATGGAGCGTTGAGGAAGTTGACCATCACAGATGCCAACATCAGATACGTCAAACGGACGTCACTGGATCCTTACAGAAGGACCATGATAGATATGTAAGTAAATCCTTCGAGTTGTTAACCGAACGCACTCAAGTCTTAAAAAAAAGAATGCATGTTACGTAATACAAAATGTACCTAGGACCCATCCGCTGGCCTGCTCGTTCTCCGGACATCACACCCCTTGATCTTTTCTATTCTTTCAAATGTTTTATTCTTCTCCATAACAGTAAAAAATATATTTTAATGTTAAGCAATATCTGAGGCATTACCGGCTCAAACGCAAGCGTTATTCTTCTTCTTAAGTCATCTGGATCGCGTGGTTTAGCTTTGAATGCTGTGCTTTTTGCATATCCCCATAAGAAGACTAATGACGTAAGATCAGGTGATCGTACTGGCCATTCTAGCCATAACAAAACGATATTAGAATTTTAGAATCTAAGTGTCTCGAGATTTTTTATAAATGCACACAATATTTTTTTCCATTTGGCTGTTACACTCTATGTATATGTATCTGGTTTTCACCCGAGACTAACCACAATCCATGCTAACGGCGTGGGCAAATTTTGTAAAAACTTGTTTGTTTGAATGGATGCTGCAAGTAATGTTGCCTTAACCACTGCTAACAAATACTGCAAACAAATAACAATTATAATGGTGTATATTTACAAAACCGTCTTGTATATACATAATATATATACATATATCGCTTTTTAAATGTATTTATTCCTTTAACGTGTTTTTTAAGCAACACATCATGCATGCACTACAAAGAAAAACCTACTAACTTGTTTACTCAAAGTCTAATCTCACTAAAAAGTAAGATGTCAAAAAATTTCACATTTCGAACTTTTTAATCTACTGTAATAATCAAATATGTATTTACACAGATTTTCGGGAAACCCTCTACAAAATCGGAAACTGATTATATTTTGTATTTAATCATTCACGGGTTGGGGGATAAATGGAAATATTTGTAGGTAGGTACTGTTATATTCAAAAATTAATACTGTCTACTACATGATTCCATACTTCGTTAAAAAAATCGTTTTTTTTTTTATAAACTAGAAATTACAAACACTCGAAGCCTTATCTTATTTTAACAATCACTCTCTTTTAGAACCCTTTCCAATTTGCCCTGCTTAAGGGTGATCGAAGAAGGCACTTTTGGTGATATGCCCAACTTGAGAACTTTGTGAGTGAGTTATGTTTTTTTTTCAATTATTAAAAAAAAAGTTAAAGCCATCAACGCAAAGTTTTTTCTGTCTTTCAGTTTGACTCTTGTGCTATTTAAATTTGTATGGCCTCTTATATATAACACTATGATACAAAATATCTTGCTCTGTTTATTGTAAAAGTAGTTCAAATGGTTCCATAGTCTTGATGATATGCCACTGCCAACATTGATGATATTTTCTTAATAGCTCGTTATAAGTAAGCACATATATTTTTCTAGGTATATATCGCATGCACCACAATTAAAATTTCTCCATGGTCTCCTACGGGGTGTTACATCATCGACATTTTACTCTTTTGTAAGTATATTTCTTTTTCTGCGACAAAAAAAAAGTTGAAAGCAAACGTTTTAATCGAATTTTAACGTTATATTCAAATTATAAAATTTATTACATATAACAAATAAAATATTTGGCAAATATTTTGCAATCTGTTTCCTATATTTACTTGTGAGGCAGACATTTTTTGAAAGTTTCATTTTATTTATGTTTTTGCTATTGTATAATTAGGTTTAGTAATCACTCCCTAAAATAGGATGCGGGTCCCATGTTCCCTTACGAAAATACGAAAATTTTTAATTCCACCAACCGTCACTGCTACCTACTTCCCCTTAATACGGTTCTGTTAGGTCCCACGAATTTCTCGACTCTAATAACACAACACCACAAAAAAAGTGAAATGTATCTCTGACCAAACTTGGTGGATTATATGGTTTTGGGGTCGCTGAATCCGAATCCGAAGCACGTTTTGCCCCATCATATCACATATTTTTTTATCCTCAATAAGCTGCGGAAAAATGCCAAAAAAACACAAAAAAACACTCTAAAGCCCAATCAAACCTCATAAACCAATACTTCAATAACTTCATACCTCTAATCCTATAGCCCTCACAATCAATAGGCCCCAAAGACCCCAATTAACCATATAACCTCAAACCAAAGTTGTGCAGTCATCCAAAACGGGTATTTTAGCCATAAATGGCCAAAAAATGGTCGAAAAATCGCTTCATAAATGGTCGAAAAATGGAGGATTTCTACTAATAACCGACTAACCCAATTGCCCCATTTTACAAGTTAATAACTTCTAAATGCCGCATGAGAGACTGACACCCCGAATCTGACTCATCCATGCCTGGAATTAGGTAGCTGAGCCAAAGCAAAGGCCAGAACCTTATTACCCACAATAACATTATAGTGTATTATAATAACACGATATTATAGTGCTTGATTCTTGTGAATCTCTTTGCCTCTTAAGTTTCGGAGTTCTCTTCCGAATTCTGGCCCGTAAATCATTTAAATTGCGTGGTCTTTCATGTTCATGTCCGTAAACAGTGTTTTATTTGTTAAATATTTGTTGGTATTTAAGGAACCGTTTATAAAAAATGACCCAACGATGGAATCGTCTAAAATACAAACCCAAACATTTAACTTCTCGGGATACTGCCTACGCACATGAATACTCAAGTGCTTATTTTCCGTAGACCAATAACGATATAATAATTCAATTCACACGTGCGTATTATAATTTATGGGCGGGGCGTCCCGCCTACATATTTTATTGTTACCCTATCACGAAAGACAGAGAATAACGCTCATAAACGTTTTAAAATGACATATCAGTCTGGCAACTATGGATATAATATTTCTCTGTCAGTTCCCTTTACTTGAAGAGTTTATTCTTTTCTATCTTTTAATGCTCGGCTTTGAAATCTTGGACTTTCCAACCCTGTATATGTACGTACGTATGTATGTACGTTCGTGTATACGCAGACTTTAACACATTATAACTCGCGTTGTAATGATCGGATTGAGATTTTTTTGCATAAATATATTTATACAATTTTTTTTTGCAAGTTTGCAAGTTCCTCTTAAGTTTCGGAGTTCTCGATTAACGTGAGTTCTTTATTCTCTCACAGTTCGAAGTACTTCGTTAACTTTAGCCTCTCACGACGTCTGAAATAACTAGAAGATTTAGTAAATATTAGTCAAATACTAGTCTGGCCTGCAGTTTGCCCTGGTAGAAATCCCTCCATTTTTCGACCATTTATGAAGCGATTTTTCGACCATTTTTTGGCCATTTATGGCTAAAATACCCGTTTTGGATGACTGCACAACTTTGGTTTCAGGTTACATGGTTAATTGGGGTCTTTGGGGCTTATTGATTGTGAGGGCTATAGGATTAGAGGTATGAATTTATTGAAGTATTGGGTTATGAGGTTTGATTGGGTTCTAGAGGATTTTTTTATCATTCTTTACCATTTTTCCGCATCATTCTTGAGGATGAAAAAAATTGTGACGTGATGTGCCCAATCACGTCACAAACGGGCTTCGGATTCGGATTCAGCGACCCCAAAAACATTTGATCCACTAAGTTTGGTCAGAGGTACATTTCACTTTTTTTTTGTGGTGCTGTGTAATTATATCTCAAATAATGTTTCAGGAGAATTATCTGGACTGGACTGTTGGAGGTACCAGACTTATTTTTACTGCCGAAAAATAACACAATGTTCCTACTGTGAGTATAAGTTCAAGATTCAGTTAGTCGATTAGTCAGTTTGCGTTTATTTATTCAAAATAATAGGCCTATTACAGCGTCTAATTGGACACTGATCGTTACTTGTTTTATATTTCAAGATGATGACTACTGTATACACTCAACATCCACATATCCGAACTCCAAATTTCCGAACTCACAATATTTCCGAACTTTTTCTCACGATATTTCCGAACTTGTACTTCCACACAACCGAACTTGTCGCTGATTGGTTGACGACAAAAAACCGCGAAATTTGAAATGAGAAAAAAAATATAAACACAATAATGCGATTGTTATCAAACATTTCGATTGTCACAGAATTCAGCAAAAGAGGAAATCGCCCTCCCTCAGCAGCACACCTGAGACAAGAGTTCTTCTTTGTACAAACCAGTGAAAAACACTTCTTTCAAATGGCGTATCATAAGTACCGGTGCACTTTATTGTGTCAATCCGTCCACTCAATTTTCTTTTTTTTCAGTTTTTTCAAAGTAAATTTCTTTTTTTCCAAGAATTTCTGCCACTGACAATTTACAAATATTGTACATCTTACATAGATCAACATTTTTAACACCATTTTTGCGTGATTTATCAAATCCAGCTTTTGCTCCAAGGTTAGCCTCTTAGAAGGCTCTTTTTCTCTGCAAATAAACAGTACAATAATGTTTGTTTTGTATCACGGTTTTCTTAAAAATACATATTTTCTCATAATTTTTCATTTCAGTCTGAAATTATTATAGGTTACGTCAACAAAATGTTCAATAAAACAAACCTTTACTTTGAATTACAAAATAATTACCTGCATCACTCTCTCCTTTGTACCTGACATTTTTTTTTTAGAAAAACGTTCTTTTATTAACATGTACACATGTATGTATGTATTACATTTGCATAAAAACCTCGAAAAACAAAGAAAAGTACTAGAATGAGCCAGAAAAACCCTTTGCGCATTGGCCAGCTGCAGTTCGGTAATCCCGAGGTGACGAGAGTTCGGAAATGTGGAAGTCTGCGGAACGTAAAAGTTCGGAAATGTGGATGTTGAGTGTATATGATATATGTACCTAATTGTTTTGTTAATTATTTTTTTTATACTGTACTGTCTATGAAATACGTATTTAAAAAAACGAATGATTTAAATAGGTTTTAATTCCAGGGATTTGGATCACAACAAGATAGAACGTTTGCCAACCAATTCGATTAAAATAACTGCCCAGCAAGTGTAAGTTTTAATAAACCATTAATAAATCATGGTTTACTAGTAAGTAAAGTCGAATCACGAATGACAAATTGTCGTGACGTCAAAACCAGTATCGGATCTAGGGGTTAGGTATTGTTGTGAATCACTCAACAATTTTGATTAGTTACGTTGATAATTAAAAAATATTTAAATATGTCATCCCAACGAGGAAATACGACGTAGTTTTTTTTAAAGTCGACTAGTTGTTTCGGAGCCAATTTAAAATGCGTATAAATTTATAAGAAGCATAGCATATTATGAATTTTTTTTTATATAAGACATACGATATTTTTCCATAGCCAACTTGACGCCCACGATTATTATGTTACCACATCTACAAGTTCTCTCTCATATGTATATGAAGGGGTTAGAATAAAAAGGGTATAAGTAACATTTTCATTGTTTGAAGATATTTGAGCTCAAAGTTAAGTAACTATATAAAAGTAAGGAAAACATTTAAGTAAAATCTAATTTTATTTTGATTAATTAAAAAATGGTAGAATTTTTAGCTCAAAAGTTGTTTAGGATAATACTCATATTTTTCAAAAAAAAAAGCACTTACACCCTTTTTTATTCCAAACATGTTTTTTAATAAAGTAAAAATAAAACAAGAATATGTGCAAAAACAAACTTTATTCCCAAAATTAAGAAAACAAATCTATTCACTATTGTCAGAATTCTGATTCTGACAGTAGTGACTCTGGTTCAGTATAGACTATCTGCAGAATAACTAGAAGCGCCGCGCGCGGAATTTTTGATAACTTTTGTACTGTGGATTTTGTATTGTGTCATATGCGTCGAATTGTTTTTTGTACTATTTTTGAATCTGGGAAAGAATTCACAGTGTTGCAAATGTTATTAATTGCACGGGGAAGAATTTCTTGATAAAGTAAGTATAATTTTCACGAGAATCATATTTAAATTTTGTGTTGAAACTGTCTAAACTATTTGATTTATAGGTTATAAATGTAATTGTAAAGAATTAAGTGAAATGTCTTATAAAGAAAATAATAACGTGCAAAATTAGGATAGTATGTACAACAATAGTGTAATTAAATAATGAGTCAGGTTTAATGATATTCATATTTTATTAAATGACAGTCTATGTACCGCAATTTATATCATATATATTTTTGACAAATGTTTTATACAACTCTATTGGTGTTGCGTCGAAAACTAAATAATATTTATTTCGTTACATACACATGTATGCATTATTTTATTCTTCAAATTTGAACATTTCTTGTTTATATTAATTTTGTACAGAAATATATATTACTAATCCTTATTCGCTAAAATCTTCATGAGTGCTTACTTTCAAAATTGGAGGTTGTAAATTAACCAAAATAGCTGCCATAAGAACAATGTCATCGAAAATGTTAAAGTGACCAGAATTTGATTTTGCCAAAGACGGACATGTTCAGCTGGTTCACGCTGACGAAGCTAGAGTTTATTTTTCGCGCCGTGAGACGCGAGCTAAATAGCGCCGCAGGCGAAAATTTTTGAAACTTTCAATGTCATGCGATTTCTGGCACTTCAGAATTTCAATGAAAAATACATTTGCATAAAAATATAGACTTTCACAAGGATATCTACTTTTTTGGAACTTGATGCCGTTTTGAAATACTGATATTTAATCACGATCGGTACGATACGTCGATACGTCTTCAGATTAACCTAGAAGACGTAATTACGGACATTTTAATAAAAAAAATTTCAATGACGGACAGTTTGACGGACTGCTCTTGAAGACGGACAAGCTTTCTGAATGACGGACTGTCCGTCATAATGACGGACGTCTGGTCACTTTAGGTTATGTAGCGCGACACAAAACACTGCACTGCTAATATGCCCGATGCTAATTCAAGAAGTGACGTCCACAGTACTTCGTGTTCAAGTTATAGTTTATTACTTTTATGAATTGGATGGCTTCCGCAATGATTACAATGACATAATGAGCAATAAATCGTATTTTGCGTATTGTCTTCTTGTAATATGCCACCACGAAACTTATAGAGTAAGCCGCCGCGGGCGCTGTTGTCGCGAATCGCTAAGCTCCGCCTTTCTGCAGATAGTCTATAGGTATATCATCCACGTCGTCGTCAAACTCAGAATCCGTATCACCGAAATAAGCATCATTCTGTGTATTTTTTGACGTAGAAGCAGTGGTTTTGGAAGTTTGATTTTTTTTCTTGCCTTTGGTTTTAGTTTTCTTACTTCCATGCTTCAGATCTTTATAAAAGCTATGATATACAGGTGGTATATATTCTAGAAGTGTTTACAAATTTTTCCATTTTTCTACTGAAATATTAATAGGATTTTCATTCAACTTTGAGCAAAATATTTTCTGCAAATCTCTTGGTGGTCGGCCATTACCCAAAAAAGGGCACTCGCATGTTGTAAAAGGAAAATCATCATCAATAGTAATCTTAAACTGGAAAGCATATGTCTCGGAAGTTTCTCTTAAGTTTTGTTTCTCTATGTCCTTTTTTGGATCGCCTATTGTGGCATTGAGATGAGCAAATGAATAAAAATCTACTTTTCTCGTATCATCCTATTTTCTGGTATCTTGAAGCGTTTAGAAGCTGATCCTATTACATTACTCCAATCTTGTGGTGTAAATACTTGCGGAAATTTCCTTTTTACATTTTTCTATTAGTCCAAATGACCTGTTACACTCCATGTATGTGTGGCCCGGCTCCAAAAATTTATGGTGTATTTCTTCGAGTTGAGTAACTTTTTTTTAAATTTAGCGTTCATCAGATTTTGTTGGTATTTCTTATAACATAATAATATATATGACACAGCAACTTACCTTCAGCACTTTCTATTTCTTCATCACTTTCCATTACTTGTTTATATAGCACAAAACAGAAAAGAATAAATAGGTATTATTGGACTGGTTGAAACTCAGTAATTGTTTAGTTTATTGTGGATTGGAATAAAAAGGGTACAATTGCATTTGTATCCTTTTAATACCAACAAAATCTGTACTTTCGTTTACCAGATTTTTCTACTACGCAATATATGTCGATAAATGTATTTAAAATCACTTGCACCATTTTTATTTCAATAAATAGGCATCTCACCTACCTTTCTATTCTAACACCTTCATATGTTTTGTATTTATTTTTAGTTTAATATTCTTAGCAGTTTTTTTGTGCATTCTAGGACGCTAAATTTTAACGACATTACGAACGTGGACGATTTCGCTTTCAACGGATCTCAGATAGCCGAATTGTAAGTGACTCTTCCCATTGACACTAATATTATAATTAGTTTATTTCTAGTGCCCCATGTGTGACATTGACATTAACGCTCAGGGATATTATAAACTTATCGAGTTATCATAACGTCGCGAGAAATATATAACTATGTCCACATTAACTGATATAATAAATATTCAGTGGTAGATAATGTAATTGTTAGTATAAATTATTGGATCAAATATTATTTACAGTGTTGGTAAACACAGTCAGCGATGGAAATATTCATAGCTCCGCTTTTTGAACGTTTTGTGAGAACTGGGGAACAGAACCGGAGTCACCCGTTGGGTCCGCAGGGCCGGCCTCGGCTTTGAGGGACATCCGGTCTCGCTGCTCGTTTATTATTGTTGTTACACACTGGCTAGTTAGGGTAGTTTGTAATGGAGGATTTAATGTGGAGGATTTTTTTTTTCAAAAAAAATGTTAATGCCTTCCTTTAAAATTTGAACCGAAAAGGTCATGAAAATTCAAAATAATTTAATAATTACCTTCACCTTGTGCTTATTAGACGCACAATTTCACAAGCTGTAATGCTATCAGAAGCAAAAAAATCAATACTGTAATAGAGAAATTATCAGAATTTAAGCAACCTTCAAAAACTGGGAGTACTTACGTGGGAGTGGGAAGGAAAAAAATATTCGATTCATCGATCATTTCTCGATATTTTTGTCTATTTGATGGTCGACTTTATTTAATGTACATTTATTTAAGGTACATTCGGTCAAACTATAGGCTAAGTAAACTGGGAGACAGTGCCTTCAAAGGACTGAAAAGCTTAAGGATGCTGTGAGTATAATTCTTGATTTTAATCCACACAATTTTTTTTAATATTACATATTTCACACAAAATTTTTAAACATTGTTACTCGGATCTTTGCAAGTATTATAAACTTTTCCATAAATTTGCAATACTGAAATAAATCTAGTGTTTGGTAGGCCAGTGATATATTTTTATTCAACTATAAGATAGATTTATATCAAAAATTGATCTATACTATGTTGAAAATAATATTATCCGCTCACTTAAAAATTTCCATCAGTACTTACTTAAGCACTGATTAGATACCAAATATTCTACATTTAGACTTTTTAAAGTTAGCTTTATAAAGTTAGCTTAGTTTTAAAGTAAGCCATGTAAATAAAGCGTCACCATGTAAATACAGTTTTTTTTTTTTATTTTAGAGACCTATCAGAAACCGCCGTTAAAGGTCTTCCAGCTGAAGGACTTAAAGAACTCGAAATTCTCAAAATTGAAAAGACTCATACGATGCAAACGATCCCCAGTATATACGACCTTACGGTAATATAACCCATAGCTTCTTAACCCATAAATTAACCCATAGCTAAACGAGATGTGTCTCAATATTTCTTTTTGACATTTTTTTTGTATTCATCGGAGTCATGGCTCCGTTTGTGATTTGACCTCCTGTCATTCGACATCATTTGTGGCGGTGGTATCAAATGCTACGGTAGTCGTTGATATTATTTAGGGTCACCCTGTATATCAAACGCCCTGTACAGTAAACAGTAAGATTCTCGTAAATTCATTCTATAGCAGCCGTCACATCTCTTTTATAAGCTAAGAGCTAGAATATAGGAAAAATCGAATATAGAATCCTAGACAACTGAAAAGTGTCTTTGTGAAATTTACTGCAAAAAAAACGAACTACTTCTATTTTAGAACCTGAAGGAAGCCAGACTCACCCATTCGTTTCACTGTTGCGCTTTCAAGTATCCCAAGCAGCACGACCCTGAGAAACATGCACAGTACGAGCAGAACATGAAGAAGATCTGCAAGGAACTTGAAAAGTCCAGGGGGCAGTTCATAGTCGGCTCGAAGAGGACGCGGTCCATAAGCTCCAAAGAATATATTTACTCGCGTTAGTAAGTAAACAGAAAAAAAGAGGTGACCTCTTTAACTATTTATTTAACAAAGGGCGAGAGATTCAAGAAGGATGAATATGTATGTAAACACAGACCTTGCAGAAACAGTAGCTCCTTTGAGTTATCTGCCAAATAACTCTCCTTCTTTCTGTTCCAACTTTTAGCGTTCCCGTCAAAGACTTGAAACGTCGTGACTCTGGAAAAGTACTGCTGATGCCCCTACGAGGGAAGACTATCGAACAATATAAGGAGAGCCAAAACAACCTCGTGGACGAAGACGACGGGTTCTTCCATCCGCAACCAATAAAAGTAAACGAGAGCCAACTTGACGCGCTCTGTGGAAAAATAATCTTCAGGTAAATTTGGAATTAACTCTGCTTTGCTACTCTGGAATTACTCACTCAGGCTCGATGGATGATATAACTTTAAAATTGCCTTCCAGGATCCCAGAGGTGGACTGTTCCCCCCGAGCCGAACGCCCTGAATCCTTGCGAGGATATTATGGGCATGTCCTGGCTGAGGATATCCGTGTGGTGCGTGCTAACGCTGGCCCTTCTTGGAAACTTGTCCGTGATAATTGTCGTGCTGTTTGGCGATTCGGAAATAAACGTGTCGCGATTCCTGATCTGCAACCTGGCGTTCGCTGACTTCTGCATGGGCCTGTACCTGCTCATGATCGCCTCCATGGACTACCACTCGGTGGAGCAGTACTTCAACTTCGCCTTCAACTGGCAGTACGGTGAGCGCGCTTCCGCAAAATGTCGAAATTTTGAGGGGTGCACCCTCGAGGTCGGTCCGGTCCTGTCGAAAATTCACATTTCTGTCGGAGCCGGGCAAAGTTCTCGGTTAAAAGGCGTGGGCCTTAAGCTCCAAGGGCTTACTTAAAGTGAATTGCATTTTCAAGCCCTAATTACTTTTTAAACCGAAATAATTACCAATTACTTTAAAAATGCCATTGATTTTAAAGCCCTAGGCATTTCTCAAATGGCTTCAAAAGAATTTGAAGCATGTCGACAGTGCCGAAATTACTTCGGAGGGCTTTAATTCCATAAAATGGGCTGTTTTATTAAAATTTCATGAACAGTGATTTTTGCCAAAAACTTTGGTAAGGATGGTAGATGTTTTAATTTTTATGATGTTTTCGGTCCAACTTTAGAAATATTTTATGTCTTTCCAATTTTAGCCTAGGAATGATAGCCAAAATAGGTCCAATTTTTCAAAAAATTCCTCAAGCGTTAAAAAAAAATGATAATTAGGTAGACAATAGTGCACTTTGAGTGCACTAGTTTTGGATCAAATCGGTTTATAGGAACATAACCAAAAAAATTCATAAACATGTGAAAAACCGGTTTTTTCACTTTTTAAGTACCAAAAAAAATTATTTCAGAAAAACAAAAAATAGCACGTTATAGCTCTTAAAAAGACGAAGAAAATCAGTTTTTAAAAATTAAAATCGGTTCCCAACTTTTTGTAAAAAAAAATTAAAACCTTCGAAAATTGCTCTTTTTTTACAAGCTTTTATTTTTTTTAACTTGCAATGTATGTTTGTTTGTTTGTATGTATGTTAGGGTCAAATTTTGCAACTGAATTTTAAATTAGTTATCCTCAACCGATTGAGATGAAATTTTGCATACAAGTTTAGTTTGGATGACAATGCATGGTTAGCTAAGTTATGTCATTCTAAATTCAAAATGGCGGACGGTCAAAGATGGCAGATTAGTTATTTTTTGCGCACTCCCATGATATGGGTATCAAATGAAAGGGTTTGCTGAGAAGAAATAAGAAAATAAAATGAATTTACTCAAAATCCAATATGGCGGACCGCCCAATATGGCGGACTAGTTATTTTTTGCGCACTCCCATGATATGGGTATCAAATGAAAGGGTTTGCTGAGAAGAATACGAAAAATAAAATGACCACTCTAAATCCAATATGGCGGACCGCCCAAGATGGCATAAGTTATTTTTAAGCACTCCCATAATTTTTTTTGGTACTTAAAAAACGAAAAATCCGGTTTTTCACACGTTTATGATTTTTTTTTTGGTTATGTTCCTACAAACCGATTTGATCAAAAACTAGTGCACTCAAATTGCACTATTTTTTACCTAATTATCAACTTTTTTTAACGCTTGAGGAATTTTTTGGAAAAAAAAATTCTCTCTGGTGTATGATGTATGATGATTGATGACTGATGACTGATGACGTTCGTTGCTGACTTCAGGTTTGGGATGCCAGGTAGCCGGATTTTTGACGGTATTCTCCAGTCACCTCTCCATATTCACCTTGACCGTCGTTACCCTTGAGCGATGGTTTGCCATAACCTACGCCATTTACCTCACGAAAAGGATAACACTAAAACTGGCCATCAAGATATTGATAGGCGGTTGGATCTATTCGATGTTAGTAGCTGCCCTGCCTGTGGTAGGGGTCAGCAATTACAGCAGTACGAGGTAAGCTATAGATTCCCTAAAGGTACACCTTTATCTCTATTATCTTGAAGGTATCCGAGTCTCTTAACGGTATTTTTGACTCTAAAAAAAGTCATGACGCCTAGTTTCCCAGGACGCGCCCCATATTTTCTGTAATAAGAGTATTACCAGGCCTTTTTACAAACAAACAATATTTCTCTTGACATTTTTTAAAATGTGAATTTCACCCTGAATTGTTTTCTCCAGCATATGCCTTCCCATGGAAGCTAACGAGCCCGTGGACAAGGCCTACCTGTACGCCATTATAATCATGAACGGACTGGCCTTCGCGCTCATCGTATTCTGCTACGTGCAGATCTACCTGAGCCTGGGCTACGAGACCAGGCACTCGTGCGTCAAGGGCGAGATGACCATCGCGAAGAAGATGGCGTTGCTCGTCTTCACTGACTTCGCGACCATGGCGCCCATCTCGTTCTTCGGACTGACCGCCCTGGCGGGCTATCCGCTGATCGGGGTCACCAGGTCGAAGATACTGCTGGTGTTCTTCTATCCCTTGAACGCGTGCGCGAATCCATACTTGTACGCGCTGATGACCGCGCAATATCGGAAGGACTTGTTCATCTTGGTGTCCAGGTAAGGCGTAACGCGAAAAACGGGTACAGCAAGGTTGCCTGCACCTCAGTTTAAGAGAATCAGTTATATCCCACTGTCTCCAACTTTTTAGTGCGCGTGATCTGACCCTGACATGAAATATTGAACAAATACCCGTACTGCGCAACTTGCGTACATAACGGTTAACGTATTATTTACATTTTAGCGTATTTTCTTGTTAGTACACCCATTTTAAACATCGTTGTTATAGAAAATTTCTATTTGAGCCCTAACAACTATATGTTCGGATAACGCATGTTTCGCGTATTAGACTGTTTTTATGTATAAGGAAGCAAAAATTGACTAATGCAGCTGACAGTACACAAGAACTTAAAGAATTTAAAAGTATTTTTTTAATTAATGTTTTCAAAAAAAAAAACAAATTAACAATGTCACAACTTAACAAAACAAATAAAATGTAACAAAATAACTGGCAATTAAATGTTCGGAAATTTTTTTTAAGTATTAATAAGGCATTACGTTACCTTTTGCCTTAATTGCGGGCCGAATTCTTGCAGACATTGTTTCAACCAAGCCTCGACAGAATTCTGGTGAAAAGGTGTCCCAAATTTCGCCGATTTTTTCTTCCGAGACCGTTCCGAGACCGTTCTTTGAGGATCATCTCTCAAAACTCTTTTTATCTTATGCCACAGTGTTTCAATGACATTTAGGTCGGGCTGTTTGATGGCCATGATAGGACTTTAATATGCTGTTCCCCGAACCACTTTTTCGTCTTTTTGCAGCATGGGAAGCTGCGCCGTCTTGTTGGAATATGAAATTATTGTCTGGATAAATATCCTGAACAGTCGGGAATAAGCTATTCGTATTTGTATAAGTATATTTGTCAGTGTTGACGGTACCCTCTATGACCTCATACTGTCCCAAACCTTTAGCGGACATACATCCCCAAATCATGACACCCTTCGGGAATGTTACTTTTCGGTTAAGGCAGTCCTGATGAAAGGCTTCACTTTTTGTTCTTATTACTCTTTTTCTATGATCGCCTACACAGACATCAAATTTGGACTCGTCACTGAAAATTACTTTTGACCCGCCTTCTATAGTCCACGATACCTTCGATATGGCCCAGTTCAGTCGATTTTTGTGCTTCAGTTAATAAAGGCTTTTCTTTAGCCTACGATCATTTACGAATAAATTGAAAAAATAAAAATTTGAAAAATAAAATAGTAATACCTCATAAGAACTGAGCCCAGACTGATGAATGTATTTTCTGCAACATTCGCGGGATAGCCTTTCTCCTGTTTCAGAGTTCCATTGCGCTGTTATATACCTTAAGGTGAAAGATTTTCTTTCTTTCAATAAATTAAGCTTAAGAACCAAGTAGTTCATACAGCCCAAAAAGAATCGGATCATGTGAATGACATTCGCGCAGTTATGAACTAAAAGTCAACTATACGAAAAAGGGGTCGCACTTGCCCCACTTTACCCTATCAGATAAGTTTCCGAGAGTCTTGTTCGCTATGGTGAAAATATACGCTTATATTTTGAGAACGACCGTTCGACATCTACTGATGTAACACATGCATAATTAAAATACTATTTGCACTCACTTATCGGATCTGTACATGTACCATCAAAAATTTGTCTTAATTTAGTAAAACCGGCGTCTTTCTTTAATACGCTGTCGAACTTATTTTTAACCGGCTCATTTATTGCGTCACTAGAGCTTGTAGCAGCGAATTTACTTAGTTCAGTATTTGTAGAGACTTCGCTAACGACAACGCGCTGTTCTGTAATTTTCGTATGGTGTCATGCAAACCTTTATAGTTACTATGAATAGTTTTTAGAATCTGTTTCAACGAACACGTCTTGAAATTTAGTCTGGCTCTCCTTAATAGCTGCAGCTTCGGCAGGATTGAATTGTAAAATAACAGCTTTTATTTGCTGCAAATATCTCGTCAATACATAACCACAGTCGTGTATTTTTAATGCACTTTTAATTCAATTTAGTAAGTCACTGCGGTACAGTTGGTAGATAGTTACATACAGGGTTTGTCGGGAAAGTAATGTCAGTGATTTTTTTTCCCGAGACTGTACGCGCCAGCCCACGCTTTACGTGCTGGGATTGTGGTGGGGGGATCTGGCAACAAGGTCCAACAAGCGTCAGTTGGCTACCGGTCGTTGTAGCGGTCGCATCACTCGTTCTTTGAGAGTCGTTACAGTGACCCGGTGCAAGAAAAAATGCAACGTTCGTTTGAGCAACGGATGGCGATCAAGTTTTGTGTGAAACTGGAGAAGAGTGCTGCGGAAACCATTCCAATGTTGAAGAAGGCTTTCGCCGTCGGTTGTCTTTCGGACAGGCAAATTTTCCGGTGGCACAAGGCCTTCGCAGAAGGTCGGGAAGATGTCAACGACGAGAACCGCGCTGGACGGCCATCAACCAGTTCCGACGACAATATGAAACGTGTGCGTGACTTGTTGAACACTGATCGTCGTCTAAGTGTCCGTTTAATTTCCGAAACATTAAACATTACGAAAACCATTGTTCACGAAATTGTGTCGGAGTCTTTAGGAATGAGGAAGGTGTGCGTGAAGCTCGTGCCAAAAGTGCTAACGGACGATCAAAAAGCGAGGCGCGTCGAAACCTGCCAAGAACTTTTGGACACCTGCGAAGACAACCTCGCTTTCCCTGATTACGTCATTACCGGGGACGAAAGTGGCACGAATGGCACACGTCGAACTCCCTCGCCCCAAGAAGGCCAGGATGTCCAGGTCAAAGATCAAGACAATGCTGATTGTCTTTTTTGATTGCCGGGGATTGGTCCATCATGAGTTCGTTCCGCAGGGGACAACCGTAACCGGAAAGTTTTACATCGAGGTGTTGAAGCGGCTGAAACGCAGGGTGAATCGCGTCCGCCCAGACATCTCAAAATCCTGGACGCTTCACCACGACAATGCGCCTCCGCACACCTGCTGCCTAGTGGTCGATTACCTCGTCAAGGCAGGCATCACCGTTGTTCCCCAGCCTCCCTACAGCACCGATGTGGCCCCCCAGACTTTTTCTGTTTCCGCGCCTCAAAACCCCAATGAAAGGACAGCATTTTGGGTCGGTGAAAAACATTCAGAAGGCTTGCACCGACGCTTTAAAGGCGATTCCGGAAAACGACTACCGTGCGGCTTTTGATGCATGGAAGACCCGCTGGAACCGATGTGTGGACGCAGGAGGAATGTATTTTGAAAGTTTCTAAAGATTTGTACACATAGAACCAATAAAAACCATTTTTCAAAGCTCACTGACATTACTTTCCGGACAAACCCTGTAGGTACCGTTGTGCGACCTGGCAACGGCATCTCTGTTGACATATTTGTTCCAGAACTCACGAAATGGTTGTTTATCGAGTACATTCAGGGGTACATCGCAGACACTTAGCAATAATAGCAAATCGAACATAAACTGAGTTCTCGAGTGCATACCCCCTTTTTTATTTGTATATTTCACACCATTTATGTGACGGCTACAATCGCGTTTGTCCCTACACGGCAGTTTTTTCTTACAGACTCTACACATGACGGTCGCGCGATCACAAAATAAATATTCGAAATCACCGATGAATTAATTCACTTTGTGCAGCAATTGGTAGTTTTTTAAGCGTTTGCACGTGTGACATTTTATTATTAATGTAATGTAGTACCGACACCGACGACATAAACCCTTCGAACACACTAATAATAATGTTAAAGTCTAATGCTAAAATCGGCCAACCCTAATAATGAAGAAGAAGGCTACTTCCAGCAGAACAAATCATTTTAATTAGACGGAAATATTGCTGGTAACGCTTGCAGATTTTAAACAGGACCGTATTCAAGTATTCAAAAATAATTCAGCTGTATAAGGTTTACTGTACTTAGTTATATACGGGGTGTTTGATTTACCATTCTACAACCAATATTTCTATACATACGGGACGCGCGACAAAAAGTATACGCATTTGATTTAGATCCAGAATTCTCAGAAAAAAGCCTCGGCTTGATTATAAAGATTTTGTTTGAAAAATCACAGGTTTTATTTTAGATTAAAATAACCCGTTATCTTTGCAATGTTGCAGGTGTGGAATGTGCAAGAAGAAAGCGGAACAGTACAAGTTGTCAGACTCTCTTCACTTATCCAATCCTGCCCCTTTACTGCACCGAACTGATTCCAGTTGTAACGGGCAGTACATAACGACAGGAGGTAAAACTACAAGACTAGAGACTTCGTATGTATAGTGTACGACAGATATGTGCGCATGCAACTTTGTGTACAACGTTCAATTCCACAAGACATTCATAAATTAGGAAACTTAGAACTTACCCTAATTTCGCAGAACACGAACTGTTGCCAGCTACAGACGGCTTGAATCAATCGAATGAATCCGTGGTCTCCGCTACCAATCTGGAATCCGATATTTAAATCTGACTGAAATCGAATCAAAATCTCAGTTAAAGTCGGTTGCTTTTTTTCAATTTACTCCCGTATTTTTATTCGTTTGTGAAGGGATGTGTCTGTTACATTTATTGTGTTTTATATATATATATATATATGTAGGTACCTATAGTTTTTGCCTCAATTAATTTTGAAATGACGAAATTTTAATCTTTAAGTAATACACACATTTAGGAGTATATTTTTGATATAACATAATTATCCCTGTGATTGTATAGATGTAGTGTACCTGTGATAACAAACGTTTTGAGTTCGAAATGTTGAATTCAATATAAACTGCTCGGCAAAATTAACGTAACACTTATTAGATTGGCACCATTTGCGTTCTATTTGAGTTAGAGACTTGCGGTTTTTTATTTTCGGTAGCATATAGGGTTGGTTTTAATTCCTCGAAGTCGCTGCGCTGTGACTTAAATGGTTCGCCGTCCAGACCCCAAAAGAAACCCCATGTCGAAATTTAAATTCGCAAGATTTTGACGGTAAATTCAGAGACCTACAGTATCGACTAAGAAGGACGCCCCAAGTAGCATCATAAAAACATTTTGGGTTTATTTGAGGTTTAAAACCGTTTTATTGTGGTAAATAAAAAAGGTTACCTTGTAGATATACTGCCCGAACTTATAAACTGTTTAGCATTTAATACCGGTTTTAAAGAATCTAATAAAATTAGCAAATAAGATTAATTAGTCTTAAAAGTTTATCTTCCTCATTGTGGTTTTAAAACGGTTTAGTCTCAATTAACTTTAAAACTATCAAGTTTTATAAAAAAAACTTGCGGGCTGTTTGATTTTATTACGTCCTAGTTTGTGACGTTATAGTTTTTAAGCAGTTTTAAAGATAATCCTAATATAAGTAATAAAACCTATTATTAAATCTGCTTGATCTTAGGACTATTTGGTCAGTAAAGAGTATGTCTTAAAACTATTTCAATAGCTAACTTTAAAACGGCTTTCTCAAATGCAATAAGAAGGCTAAATTAAAACTGAACGCTCTAAACTTAATCGATTTTGTTATCGTAAAGACTAACTGTACTTCTTGTTGGAAACAATAAAACTAAACACATCCCCGCTTCTTTTTATGTCCAAAATAGACATGAATGCATTTTGTTTAGAGTGAAACAATGGTGTAGTGTATACCGATACCTATACCGATTGGCATTTATAATAGGCGCATTCAAACTAAAAAGTTTTAATTCCAAGGGCACCTTGCTTTTATCTAGGGTAAGTCCTCTTGGAACGGTGTAAAAATGCGGACATATTAAATTAAATAAAACCATTTGATCTTAATGTTTCTCTATCGATTGACTAAATGGTTTTATTTAATTTTCGGCCATTTTGCTTCCCCCTCGAGACGCTGGAAGCCATGATGATCGAATAAAAATATTTAGGCTTGCATACAAACGGCAAATTATTAACTTAAAAGTAAATCCGATTTATTTTAAGATCAAAAACTCTAAAAAAATCTAAAGTAGTAGGTAAATTTATTTTCCTATCAATATGATGTTTTTACGTTTTCAACATTTTTTAATTTTTTTTAATTGTAAAACCAGAAAATTTGAGGCGCGTGAGTTTTTTTAAGACTTTCTTGTTAACATTTATCGATAAAGTAGTGTAGTAGTTTGACAGTCATAAATAGACATCGATAAAGTAGTTTGACAGTCAGAAATAACCAACTAATTTTTCGTTAATTATAGTTGCAGATAACGACGATATATACAACACTATAGCGACCCGCCCCGGCTTCGCACGGAAAAAAATGTGTTTATTTACATCAAATTAGAAACCTCTAAAATTATCAGTGTTTCTCTACTTGGAGACATCCAAAAAAAACGTCATCAACTCTGGCTATGAACGAGAGAGATAGAAATAGCAGTCATGTCTAAGCTTTTCGGTTGTGTCAAACTTTTGACAAGTAACTGTCACAATTTGTAAAATAAACAATGGCTGTCATATGATGTGACAGTTTTGACAAGTAAATAAGGTTATAAATTCGAATAAGAATAGAAATACGTTTTTTTTTCTTGGCCAACTTTGATGACGTTTTTTTTGGATGTCTATATATTATGCATGTATTATACATATAAACCTTCCTCTTGAATCACTCTATCTATTAAAAAAAAACGCATCAAAATCTGTTGCGTAGTTTTAAAGATATAAGCATACATAGGTAGTAGATAGGGACAGACAGCGGGAAGCGACTTTGTTTTATACTATGTTATTTATGGTATAAGCATTTGTTGGCCTTTAATGCGCTGATTGTTATCTTTAAACTGCTTTTATTTGCTAAAAAATGAGTATACATAGTTTTCAAAAACAATTTTCATTTAAAGTTTATACTAACAATAAGATAAATTAGCTTTAATTATTTATGAATTTAAAATGGTTTAAAAGTGCCTCCACAGCAGTTTTAAAGTAAGTTGCTCAAGGTAATAAAGTTTTGTAAAGGTTTTTATTTTTGGATTTATTGACCGCTTTCAGTGTAGGCCCTTTTTATGCTGAAAGCGAGTTTATTACAACCTTAAAATTTATTTACATACCAATTGGTTTTGATTGCAGTTTTATTTCATAGTCTTAAGGCATCCTTAAAATACTAAATAAAACTGTTCGCTGCTACTTGGGGCTGTCGGGTAAAAACTCCATCCCCACACACATTAAGACCTCGATCACTTCTGTGTATTTGGTCGCTGTCCCATTTCTTCAATCCATTTCCAGACCCCCTAAGCCACCCCTTTGCATTTACGAATGGTTTTGCGTAATTTGGCCTCTGTTGGGCTAATCCAATGATCCTAGTGCTGCCTAATAAATTGGTGTGGACTGCCACAACTCACTTTCATCCTTTAACAACTCAAGCACCCCTCAAGGCCACACCCACATCGACCCCCACTCACCCCCTCTGGTTCCGTCCCTGTAGAAGGCCGCGGGGGGATGTCGTTTTGTCTCGAATTCATGTCATGGCATTACTTGAAGGCTCTCGAAGTTGCGGAACACACTGCGGATGGCCGATTGAGCGCCAAAAGTGATATTCCAGTTCCACCCCCTGAAGGAGGGGTTGTATGCAGGTCTTGATGCGTGGGGGTGACTCGGAAAGCTTTCCTGAGGATGCTTGAACTTTTTTTGGCACACCCCCGAGTCGGCCGTCTCTTTCAAATCCTCTTTTGCATCCCATCACCCTCCTTTTTTCGACCACCTCCAAAAAATATTTGAGTGGTTAAAAATTCCTGAAAGAGGACTCGTTGGGTAGGTGGAACCTTCCTTTTCACTTGTGTGAATCGACAATCGCGAGATTCTAGAGACGCTTGATACGCTGTGTGTCTTGGAACAGGTGTGGCTTGGAGGGGTGCTTGGGATGTCAAAGGGTGAGACCTAGTTG
The DNA here is from genome assembly GCA_029963805.1 of Aromia moschata. Lineage (NCBI taxonomy): Eukaryota > Metazoa > Arthropoda > Insecta > Coleoptera > Cerambycidae > Aromia > Aromia moschata. The sequence continues at coordinate 351,656 of JAPWTK010000357.1, read as the reverse complement.
TGGAACCCCACACCAATTTATTAGGCAGCATTAAGATCAATAGATTCGCCTAGCAGAGGTCAATGAGGATGTGGAGTTTTTACCCGCCAACGTCCTTCATAGTCTTGTATGTCTCTGAAAATGCCGTCAAAATCTTGCGAAATCAAAGAGTGACCCCAAATAACAAACTTTTTTAGCCTGTTTTTCAAACACATGTAACTTTACCTGGAATTGATAAAATTCAACTTATAACTGCTCAAAATTTTCGTCTCATCATAAGCTAGTGCGAAAAAGAAGATTTATTGCTCCAGACCCTGTACATCCCCTTAAATGAAGGTTTACTAACCCTCCATTTTTCGATTACGCACATGCGAGAAAAAGCATAATTGCTACCGCCCAATAAATAAAAATGCTGTTTTACTACATACAGTATATGGTTTCCGAAGTATTTTTACCTCCTGAACACGAACCCGTGGTCAGGTTAGCCCCATAACCTCTCAGTCTTCGGCAAATCGTCAAAAATCTTCAGAAAAATGAAGATTTTCGAGAAGTGACCGGATATGCAGCGTGACAAATGGTTTCCAATGTTTTTTTGCTTCCTGAACTCGAATTCGTGGTCAGGTTAGGCTCATCGCCTTTCAGTCTTCAGCAAATCGTCGAAAATCTCCATTTTTCTGAAGATTTTGGAAAAATGGAGAGTTAGTTAACCCTTCATTTAAGGGAATGCACAGGGTCTGGAGTGGAAATAAATATTCTTTTTCGCACTCGATTATGATAAGACGAAAATTTTGAGCATTTATAAGTTGAATTTCATCAATTCCAGGTAAAGTTATTCTATTTCCATTCTAAATTGAAAATAGGTAGAAAAAAGCAAGGTTGTCAGATATATTTTCTAAAATTGCTAAGCTCACTATACAAGTATACTTCATACTTCAGTAAACTGTTAGTTCGTGACGTTCTTAGAAAGCTAGTTTGGAAATATTTAAAAAAAAAATACATAGATATAAATTTATTAGTTAGCATTAAGATAAAGCGTTTACAATTGCTGGAAAAAATAATTATAAATTCAAACAACTTTATGTATATTACTATACTTAAGAAAATTTTGAAGAGCCGGCAACGGCGGCTGGCGGCACAGAGTAAACCACTGGCGGTAACACCGGTCAACCAGACTATTATACTACTTTGCATTTAATACATTACTAATACTTATTCGGTCCACTGTGCCATAACATTTTTACGACGTCTTTAAAATGATTTACGACATTTGGAATTCTGACTTGTTTAAGACGCCAGTGACGTGTATTTCAGCTAGGTTTATTAAAACAGACAATTTTTTGAGATTGTCTGGCTAAATGAGCATTATTTACAGCAAATTATATTACAAAATGCTAAGAGTTTTGTATGCAGGCTAATTGTAATCTCCTATATTGATTTGAATAAAAAAAATGATTTCACAATTTTCGAATTTATAAGATATATGCACGCCCATGGAATCATAAAGTTGCACCGCTTTTTTTTGTTCCCCAGGCGTATTTATCATTTTCTATTAAAAATAAAAGGACTATACAAGTGTTTGAAAAACAGGCTAATTTTGGGGTCACTCTTTCATCATGATTTTACTTTTTGGGGTGTGGACGGCTAACCGTTCAAGTCGCAACTTAGCGCCTTCGGAGCATTCAAACTAACTCTATAAGCTACTGAAAATTAAAAAAAATTAAAGTCTCTAACTCGAATAGAACGCAAATGGCCCTAATCTAAAGTGTTACGCTAATTTTGACGAGTAGTTTGTGTCAACTTGAAAGGCCATGATGTACAGTTAGCAACTAAACTCATCATACACCCGCTTTTTGAAGGTTGCTTAAATTCTGATAATTTTTGTATTACATTCAATTATTATTAATAATTGAACACCCTGTATAATGTGATACAATATGTAGCCTTTATTGATGGCGGGCAGTTATTTACAATATTATGGTTTTTATTGATATAAATTACGAAATTTACGAAATAGGTACTTATAGCCCAATAGGTAGATAATGAACATTTTATAGATACATATATATTGGGTTTACTACTGACGGAACAAGTTTCATCATCCCTAATACAATAAATTTCATTATTCCTAAAGAAAACGTATTCCCACGCTACCAGTGAATATCTCGAACTATAGCGGAAGGACATGCTGTCCCTGTGCGTTATGACTAATGAACACGTGATCTCCAATTCCTTCGTCATTTATGATGACTGATGAGACATCAGTGATGACTCATTTTATGGTTAAAAATAATTTCCTGGTTAAAAACTTTAACCCTACGTATTTTAATACATTTAAGTACCTATTGTAAATAGGCTCTGTTTTTACAATTAAAATGTTTTTCAATTAATTATATGATTATGGTAGTACCTTATATGCTATAGGTAATTTGTGAATACTTTTGTACAATTTTTTATTTTAGGTAGATAGGTATTTTAAGTAGGACATGAGACTGACTTGTAATTTTTCCAAATACATGTTTTTTATACCTATGAGTGATTTATTTCGAATATCGTATTCCTCTTTTGTTTAACTAAGAACTAAGAGCTAGTTCAGACACGGCGGAAACCGAGCGTTTGCAAACGCGCGTTTTGAACCGTGAAAAAGTATACTGTGTTCAGACAACGGCGGTGAATGTGCGGATATGCAGGAGGATGTACACACATACCTCAGTTTAAAGATGGAAGTCTTAAAAAAAGTCTCTTAAAAAAAAAAAAGAAGAAATATCAGTGTTGGGGTCATCCAAGATATCGGGCCTCACATGGCTTATTTGTAAGCCTATATCCCAAATTAAGACGATTTCGCGCGATTTATTTTCCAGCGGATGAGTGGCGGTATCCGCGAGGATTGATGAGCCGCGCGGACAGGTATGAACGGATAGGAATCCGTTGATGTAATTCCGCGTGATTTACATCCGCGCGGTTCACGGTGGGGCTCGATTCAAGGGCGTAGCCAGTAGTTATCTTTGGGGGGGGGGGGCGCTCAATGCAGATAAAACAAAAAAAAAAAAAAAAAGGTCACTACAGCCAAGGGCAACCGCATTCCCCGGAGTATTTTGGTTTTACTTGACCCTACGCCCTTGGGCCGATTCCCGAAAAACTGGTCGCTGGTTCGTAATCTGAAGTCAAAATAACACAAAAAAAACAAAATGGCGGCTACGAAATAATAAAAAGCATATCTATAAACCGTTATTTTTATTTAATTTATGTGAAACGTGGAATTTATAGGTTTTCGGGGTCGCAAATAACGAATCTGGAAACAAATGAATGGCAGATGTAAAATGACGAATATAAAATTTCTAAAATCCATAATTTTTATTTATTTTATGAAAAAACTTGTGACAAATAAATTAAGAACATTACGTACATTAAGTACATTAAAAACAAAGTAGCAGCTATTGGCAGCTAATTTTTACAAATGTTGTTACATAATTTTAAATTTGTTGTAAATAAATGTTTTAATCTAAAATTTGTTTCACTGCGGAAATCCGTGGGAACTTTTCTCTATTTTTCTGAAACGATTGCACACAAATGTTCATTATTTGGTAATAAACTACATTTTTCTATTTAAAACATCCATTTTGTAGAATTAAAAAAGATCAACTTTACGATTTTCTACGAATTTTTGAATATGACGCTTGAACATGAGCTCGGACGCTCGAGCTGTTACTCGTGCGAAGGTCCTTTTTGTACTGCCTTATACGGACCGGCCATGTATACTTAATTAGCCCTGATGAAGGGCCGTTACATATTCTTTGAACTTTACTCTATACATCTATGTACTTCAAATCCCATAAATTAAAACTTCATTTTTCGACTTATGGCCAGCTTTTCGGGAATCGGCCCCAAGTGCGGTTTCCGCCGTGTCTGAACTAGCTCTAAAGTCTAGCGAGCTGTTTGGTTTTACATTTTTTGTACGGAGAGCTTCAATATTGTTATGCGTTTTCAATTTCTTCAAAACATAAAAAACGGTACCTACACTAATATAAATATGGTTAAGGTTTCAACTTTTTCAAAAGGCGACACGAAATTTATTAAACAAAAAACCCTCTTAATTCACCAAATCCGTGTATCATTGCCTCGCTTAAGTCGCGAAATTTAGTCTCGCTTAAGTCGCGATCATAACGTCAACTTTTTCGTATTTTAGCTGCAAAAAGAAATATTTAAAGATATACACAGCACTTGTTATAACGAAAAAATGAGCCAACTGAACAAAAAAATCAACGTAAGTATACCCAGTCGTGCGTGACAAAGTTCAATTTTCCGCTTGAGTGAATATTTTAAAGGTTAAATATTTTAAAAGACGCTTTACCTATTTTAAAGGTTAGGTGTCTATATTTAATGTATTACACAATTATTTTTTTTTCAATAAAAAATTGTACTTTCCAAACGTAGTTCTAAAACTTTTACAGGCGGCGACTTAAGCGGGACGGTTTCGTGACATAATAGGGGGAAACGTGGTAGAAATAAGAGAGGAAGTGAATTAAGCGAATGTGAATTAAGAGGGGTTCGAGTGTAATAACTAAAAGTAGCATAGACAAAATATAAATATACATACTTTTTGGGCCTAGTATACCAAATAGTGTGCACCACACACTGTTTCCTTTTCGGCATTTCAAGCACCTGAGCCGTATCTTAGCCATATATAGGTTCCATAATTTTTTCCTTAATCCTCCCTTTTTTTACTAACCCAAAATAAGTATAATAAATAACAGAGGTAGAATAAAAATATCGTCTAAACAGAACCTTGTTTTGCGTGATTGGCAACAAAAATCATAGATCTACATCAGAACGGTGCTCGTTCAATTCCCGAACACTTCTAATAAGCAAGAAGTTATACGTAATCACCGAGATATAAGGCCGCTTTACAGTTCGCAATTTTTATTGCCGGCACGAAGAATTGCAAACTGTAAAGCGGCCTTTAGAATCTATTCTAGATCATAGATAAAAGAAGAGAGAGATGGAACTCTCTAATACAATTATGTAAATGAAACCGTGAAGCGCCATCTCTTGAATTGGTCTCAAACTAATTTTAACTAATATGGCGGATGGCGCTATATTCAAATTCAAATAATATACAGTTTGCGGACTTAAGAGTTCCATTATGGACAAAACGTATGTATATAAGAATAGCATAATCATACTTGGTTACACAAAGTTTTTTTATCCTTATCTAGCGTATACTAAATATGATTATGCTATTCTTGTCATATATATATATATACGTTTCGTCCATAAGGGAACACTTAAAAAAGTCCACACTGTATTTGAAACCGTTCCTCAAGAAATGATGTCTAAAAAGTAAATTTTAAAGATATGCTGTGATGAAAAAGGAGGATATTTGAGATATTGAAACCATTAAATACCAATATCAATTGTTTTAGATGTAAGATTCTTTTTATTCACAACCACATTTATACGCATTCACAATCACATTTATACACAAGACACAATCACATTTAACTATAAATTATTTGAAACTAGCCATTTATATAAACTAAAAAAAAAGTAAAGGCATAACTTTCTTTATATGAAGTTTCATTTATAACACACATCTGGTACCAGTTCTAGTCCTTCTTCTTTTAATGTAATATTATCTCAACTGATTTCAGTCTCAAATAAGAATATATAATACCCAATAAACAAATAAAACACAAAATAAATTAACACATGGAAACAAACACAAAATTACAGAACTTATAACGTAAAACAATATACAGAATATGCGACCACCGGTAGCAATAGGTTTGTTTTGGTTTTACTTAGAACCAGTTCAAGCGATACGCCCAGATAAATATTGACGTAAGAACATAACGCAAATTATAAATGTCAAACATTTGGGCGCATGGACTGAACTAGTTCTTCCGGACTACCAATCTTTTTTTTTAAGAGTACCAACTATACATAACTAACCAAGCTGGTTGCGCCATCTATAGAGTTGGTCTCATAAAGAAACCAAATAAGAGGGTTCGATTCCATGTTGATTTATGGAAACACCACACTAGCACCATCTGTCGGACATCTGGACTCGGAAAACGTTTTTTAACTGCAGAAAACTGCAGTTTATATACCTTTTCGACTACAACTTTCCTGAAAATCCGAGAGATGGCAGCTTAGTAGTTCAGAACGCTGTATCCAGGCGGTAAATTCAAATTTTATAATATAAGAATATATGCTGTCAAAATTACAATAAATTTAACATTTACACTAAAACTAGCTGCAGTTGATTAGCAATTTATAATTGTTTCCAGACATCATCACTACAGCTTGTTTTAGTGTAAATGAAAATTAATTATAAATTTTTGACAGCATAAATTCAAACTTATATATGTATATACAAATTGGAAATTAAATTAATAACAATATGATTACTTAATATACTTACCGTTTAGACGCCAGTCTATAGAAACAAATTTTGATAAAATGTAGATAGTTACACATGTTTGAACTATTTGGTTCTCTTCCAGGGTACGATGTACTACTGAATACAGATTAAAATGGTAAGATTATTATTAGGTATTTGTTAAATCATTTATTATCCATCATTATTAAAAGTATATATTGACATATATACAGAGTGTAACACTATCAAGTGTTTAAATATCAGTAGAATCGTAGACATATGTATCTATCTTCACTACCAAAATAAAATAGAACTACCAGTACTAAGAAATAAAATTTGAAGTGCGAAGAAAATTTGAAGATAAATAAATATGAGCAGTAATGCATTCTACAGTACCTACCTGCAAAATTTAAATTAAAACATTCTCATAAAACCTGTTACGAAAAATAAATTCTATAGAAATAACAAATAAATAATAATTAAATAATAAATAAATAAATACATAACCTGTATTCCAATGAAATTGACAATGACTAGAAAATTAAAATAGATCCTAATTATGCCTCGTGCCTGCACGAATTTGGAAAAACGATTTATTTTTAAATGAAGGATTTCTAATATTTCTGTAAAATATACTTTTACAATTTGGTGCATGACAATGATACGCATTTTTACCTGGACAACTCGTTTTTAAATACTGGTAAGAAAAAGTGGCAAAAAGGTAATTCGAAGACATTAAAAACTTGTCAAAATACTTACATAAATATTTAGTGCAAAATACTTCCAACAAACACCCAAAAGGAAAAGGTAACATTACCGATACATTAAAATAAGAACCTAACCTCACACATACATCCCGGCATTAATTAATAAAAACTGTTGTTCGTTGTTAGTTGTTACATATCTCCAGACGGTACAGATGTAGCAGAGGGCACTGCGAACTCACCAGAAGCATATTCTTTTGTATTTGTGAATATGATTCCAGCCAATCACAATTTCAATTTTAGTTATCTAATTCACTAATCATTGTATTTTTGTATTTGCGAAAGAACACAGTTACAAATATTTGTTTAACTTTTATTATGGCGCCATCTAGGTGATTTTTGGAGAATCAGTCTAAAGTAGATTTCTTTAATTTTATTACTCGAGTCCAGAAATCCGCTGGGGGGCGCTCTTGAACGTGTTTCCAGTTAGGGCTATTTAATAAAATACTCTTATTTGGTTTCTTTATGGTTGGTCTCATACTAAATATCCCATTTCAGGTAGGCTCATAAGAGTGAACGTCCCCTGTTCTAGATCTCGGTGTACATAATCCAAGAACCGTCCGTCCCCAGCTGGTTAAAAAGATAGTCAATGGGCGCATTCAGGGACGCTCAGCCGCTGACCGCTATGTGGTAGTAGTTAGCCTTTTCTGACAGTCAGCGGCTTAACACTCCCTGAATCGTTTGTATGAGTTTCGCAAAGATCTAGAAAACTTAATACAGTTCTATGGCATAGACAACTTTCATGAATCATGATTCATAATTCCCTGCCGTGTTCTGTGCTTAGTATATTGTTAATCTTGTTTGGTTATGTTATTAAAGATCATGAAATATGTACATATTGTACTTGATTTTTTACCTACCTAGGTTAAAATCCAGTTGCTCACCTTGTTCTACAGAAGTGACAAACATAGCACAGATTAAACGACAGAGAATCATAATGGAATTATTGAACTGTCAGCATCTCAGCTATAATATTTTAGTTTTAGTTAATTAGTCGGCCGCTGAGATAAAAAAAGTGTCAGCCACGTCCATTCAGGGAAGTATCTAAGTTAGCTACTCAGCCGCTGAGCGTCCCTGAATGCGCTCAATGTTTCAGATGACGTCTTTGAGCTCCCCACAGTCTAGTCACAGAGTAAACCACCTACCTGTAGGTGGTTTACTCTGTGGTCCACAAAACATCTTCTAGTGTCAGTGTCACCACTTTGTCAATGTTGGCACCCCCGCCACCGTCATAATTTACGGCGTCAGGATTGGTAACAGTGAAAACAATCAGCTGTTAGTTAGACAGCTGTGTTTTATTTTGGACAAAGACTCTCGAAGTAAACAAACGTAATTAAAGTCGCTGATTGTTTATTTATGACACTCTGTTGACTTTCATCTATTCGGTTTAACAAGAAAATGTTAACCCTCGAAGTGGTACCTGAACGTTCTTTAGGCTGTGAGCAATGGGAGTTCGTCGTGGGTACGTCCACTTGTAGATTTTATTTTCGTTCTTTATGTGGTAATCGTCGGATTTACGTTACGGAGTTACTTATTCGTCATCCGTTGACAATACAGGCAATTGTTTATGATGTATTTTGCAATATTTGGCATTCATTGTTTTCTAGTAATGTTTGAGGTATAAATGAGAATATTTTTAGAAAATAAAAATATACTTGTGTATTCAAAATGTCCGTTTTTTGCTAAATACTAAATTATTGTAATATGTATAATGTGGATATACTTTTTATTAAATATATAAAGTCGATTCTAACAGAATTAATTGGACTTTGTATTGTTACTAATTATTATGTAATTTCCATTTTTTTAATTGATTTATCTTCGGAGTCATAGTGCTGTAATATTTATCGTCTTTTTTGCCAATAACCGTTATGTTTATCTAGGAATGCATTTTTCGCAAGCCGTTGCAATCATTCAATCGCAGGTTGGCGTCATTAAAGGTGTTCAAGTTCTATATAGCGACACTGTAAGTACCTTCCGTGTTGCATATGAAACTCCCTGTTTAACACTCGTTTCTTGTAGAAGCCTTTAGAAGTAGATTTAGTCATAAATTTACCCCAGGACGGGATCAGACTTTTCTTCGATCCGGTATCGCAACGACTGAAAATAATAGAGATATATTGCATGAAGCTGGTGAAGTTGAAATACTGGTAAGTGATTTTTATCGCATCAATGAAAATTTAGAGCGTTTACTTTTTACGGTGCCTTCCGGATCCAAGACATCTTCTTACTTTAAAGACAGTCTTTTCGTTGCAGCGGCCTGTCGTTCAACTCGCCCGAGGTGCTGCCCTCCATCGAACAAATAGAGCATTCCTTCGGCGCGACCCACCCGGGCGTCTACGACTCCGACAAGCAGCTGTTCATGCTGAACTTCAGGGGGTTGTCGTTCTACTTCCCCGTCGAGTCCAAGTTCCAGTCGGGCAGCACGCACAACCTGGGATCTCTCCAGTTCCCCCGGGGAACTCCCCTCTAGTCTCTAGATTAGCTGTGTATTGCGGCTCCAGTGTGGACCAGGCGTTCGCCCCGAGCTGCCCCTGTCGTGCTACTATGGTCACCTGTACTTGCAGAAGGCCGAGGTCCTGCGGGGCGACTGCTACACAAAGGGCTTGAGGCTGCATTTGATGTCGGGTGAGTCTCCTGACATTAGCCTAACGTTGGTATTCTCGTCGGCTATTTTAGAATGGGCGGTATCTGTTCTGGGTTGGACTTTTTACATGTGATCCCTGATTTTTATCGAAATGCCTAAGTTGCCGATACTAAGTTATTGAAGGTTTTATCTTGAGGATACACCCAACATATTTTAAAAGCGATTTAGTAACAAAAATTATATGAATCTAATATTTTTAACAGTATCCAGAACTAACTAAAAGATGACTAGAAGAAATGTTACAAAAAGTCTTAATACTTATAATAATCCGTTATTAAGAAAATAATTCAACATAATTTAGTTAATAGTAATGCTAGTTCTGAAGTCAGGGAGATTTTACGCATGAAATTAAAATACATATGTATAATTTGAAATTATTTAAAAATGTACATGATTAATGAAATAATTTTTAAAGCTAAATCGGAGAACAACAAACTGGCAACAGCGAAAGCAGAAACGCGAGACGTTTGAATTCACTTTTGAAAGTGAAATGGCCAACCTAACCCTGTTTATCTATTGTTGTCAAAATGAGCCACAAGAAAAAATAGAAAACTCCATATTTTAATGGATTTATAACAAGATTTAGAAGAATTATTTAACAAGATAATATGTTAATAGCTCCCTTAAAATTAAGTGAATATTTTATGTAGCTAATTGTATGTAACAATATATTATTTAAATAAGATTATAATAATTATAATAAGCTTAACTTATTTAAATAATGTCTTATTTAAATAAGACATTCATTTTGTAACTAAAGCATTTGTTACTAACTTGTTGATGTTTTTTGTTTTGTAGATTTAATTTTGTGGATAATGTGATTTTCCGAAATCTGTTTATTCATATTATTGGCGGCGAATATTGCGTAATTTTTTTTCCTCAAAAAAAATAGAGTAAAATTGCGAAAAAATTGGGTTAAATTAAGTTAAACATGTTCCTTCACTAAAATATGGCCAAATCTTACACAATAATATTTATCGTGGTTTTGCGAATGCCGCAAAACCACCGCATGCCACATTTACACTATATAGGGGAGGTGGTTGTGCCAAATCTCACGACATCTCACCGGGGGGAGCGGGGTCCGAAAATCGCCAAAAACGCCTCACATAATTAATGGACGTCCCCAAACGGAAAATCAAAGTCGTACCCTATGGTAACTTTCAAAGAGGAGTCCAATGGTGACTTTGGATTTCACCTTGAACTTTCTCGAACTTTCAATAATGTAATTATTGCTCATAAACCAATTGATTAAATAGAACAACAGCGATAAAAATCATTTATTACAAATATTTATTACAAGTACAATTAAAAATCTTTATTTACTAAATACGTTTTGACCCTGCAAATCAATATTTAAAAGGAAAAGTCAACAGCGCCTTGCTTGAAATGAGAGAACCGGCAACAGCGCTATAACTCCAATTTAAAAGGCGAGGTCAATGGAAATCTCCCTGAAAGATCAAACGAATTTCGCCGGCTGTCCCCTCTTTATACTTTTTACTCTTTGACACAGGATTCTGGATACCGGTTAAATTTTCCGGAAATGGGACTATTTAGAAATTTATTTTTCTGGTTTATTTGATCATATGAACCCTGATAAGGGGTAAAATAGGGGTTGTAGAGAGTGAAAAAGGCATATTTAAAATGGATCAGATTTGAACATTCATAACTATTTCTTAGAGATTTTTTTTATCGGTTATTCTAGTTTCGGGTTCTATTTGATTTTATGCAACTCTTTAAGCTGATGAAATCGGGATTGCACACGGTGATAATGCAGTATTTTTAAGAGAGATTGATTTGAGAGAACTTCCAAAACTGGTTCTGCGTTTTTTTTTTCGTCATCACAATTTTTTGTGATCCATTTTATCGTATGCAACCTTTTAAGGGTATGAAGTAGGTGTACATGGTTACAACGTCTTAAGAACTCGAAAAAAAAACCTTTAAAGGTTTTTACGATCAAATGAAATCACACAAGATCCACTGGACCCAGAAAATAGATCTTGGTGACTAGGTGAATCGGTGCCCGAGTCAGAAACCCGACCTTTTTTTAAATGTTATTTTCACTCTATACAACCCCTATTTCACCCCCTTACAAGGGTTTATATGACCAAATAAACCAAAAAAATGATTTCTGCGACCTAAAAAAACCCTAAAGAGTCCGTCTCCGAAAATTTAACCGGTATTCAGAATCCTGTGTATTGTGTGCGTGGTCCTTTGTTTAAATGTAAAAAAAATATAAAGCGTTCGTTTTTTGCCTTCTTTTCTTCTAGATAATTCGACTACTATTCATTTTAGAGAAATGTTGAAGAAAAAAAAGTTTTGTTATTAAATTTTACATAGGGTGTGATATGTTAGAAATTAAAATATGGCCTATTATTGTTGCAAAATAGTAATAATTGTAAAAAAAAAAAATAAAAAGTATTTTCCTGATATTTTTTCAACCACTTAGATTGTACATACGACTTTCAGACCTTGGCTCAGAAAGTTTTTTGATATGATAAAACAACACACCAAATTTCATCCAAATAGGTCAGATAGCTTTTGCACAATAATTTTGCAACCCTTTGTGAAAAAAAAAACGAGACTACAAATTTAATATTTATAGGGTCGTAAAAAAGAGGCTTGAGCAACCTGACATTGTTTACGTATAAAAAGAGCATTCGAAGCTTCCGTACATTTTTTTGAAAATTTAAAATACATTCATTGGAAGAACCATGGGAATCTTTTAAAGTTATCAATATTGTTTTGGCTTATAAATAAGGTTGGCCGATCGTTTGCCGCAATTCAGCAGCGCGCGGCGGGCTGGTCTTTGACTTCAATCGGTTCGCCCGACCGTTTGGCAGACTAGCATTATTATTAGTGCGTTCGAGGTGTTTATGTCGTCGGCGTCGGTATTACACGTTAATAATAAAATGTGACGTCACGTGCAAAGGCCTAAAAAAACAACCATTTGCTGACAGTGAATAAATTCATCGCTGATTTGGAAGATTTATTTTACGATAGCGTGACCGTAATGTGTAGAGTCTGTTAGGAAAAACTGCTGTGTAGGGAGAAACGCGATTATAGCCGTCACGTAAATAGTGAGAATCATGGACATAAAAAAGAAGTTATGACCTTGAGAAGTTTATGTTCAACTCACTTTTAATGCAAAGTGCCTGTGATGTACCTCTGAATGTACTCGATAAACAACCATTTCGTGAGTTTGGAACGAATACGTTCCAGAGATGCCGTTACCAGGTCGCACAACGTTATGTAACTAAATGTCTACCAACAGTAAGCAGTGAATTACTAAAGTATATTACAAGTGCAATTGAAAAATACACGGGCTGTGGTTATGTATCGACGAGATACTTCCAGAAGATGAAAGCTGTATTTTACAACTCAATCCTGCCAAGCTGCAACTATTAAGAAGAGCCAGACCAAATTTTAAGATGTGTCCGTTGAAATATCTATACAAATTATTCAGAGTGACTATAAAGGTTTGCATGACGCAATACAAAAATTACAAAACAGTGTGTTGTTGAGTCACTACAAATAGTAGACAAAGTAAATTTAGCCAGTTTAAAATAAATAAGATAATTAAGAGGGTAAGTTTTACTATATGGTTATAAAGTGTGAATTTATTGCTTTCGTTACCAAATTTAATATTAGTTACTTTATTACAAGTGTTATATTATGATGCGTACGTCTATGTCCCGCGGCAGATTTCGGCCAACTCTACAACTTTTGAAAGTGTTTCAATAAGCAATAAATAAATGAAACACTATATTCTATATAAAAACTTTAGGTTATACAAAATGTAAATTTGATGAGTTAACCTATTACGTCAACAAAAATATTTTTGTTTTACCTTTTACGGAAAAAAAAGGCGTTTTATAATTGAAATTTTACGTTTTCCAATGTTTTTACAATGAAAAAAATGAATAAGATCAATTTGAAAACGTTGAATCGCAAACGTTCGGCCGAGAATGACACCTGGACCCTACAAGGCAGGCGAGAATACTCACATCCACCTTGCCTTATCCTAACCAGTACTAGATTTTACCGCCTATACCACCTATGACCAGTTAAATACTATGAAATTACGACGGTTTTAGGTACAAACAACCGTTTGGTAGACTCGACGAAGCTCCAGTTCGAGAGGGAAGTCCTGCTGGGTTATTCCGCTCAAGACGTGGCCACGGCGCTGGGCACCCTGTCGAAGGTCTTCTACAAGAGCGAGGACAAGATGAGGATACACAGTCCGAACGCCCACCGCAAGATAACCGCCACGAAGAGCGACTACTTCTTCAACTACTTCACCCTCGGTCTGGTAAGTTTCCTGCCGTTCTATTTAACAAAACTCGCGTCTTATCTTCATTGAACGGATTGAAATTGTTTAAGGGGGATTTTTGTATTATTTTTTCGTGTGGGAAGTAATTAACATTAACAAATGCGGTTTTTTGCGAATTATAATTCAATAATTGTTACATGAAAAAACATTTTTTCCGCGAAAATTTCCGTCTAAACTGCTGACATTGTAACACCCTCTGTGTTACATCAGTTGTGTTTTGGTCAGTGAACAACGAGATATTTTTTTCGATTACTGCAAAATTACAAAAATGGCGGTAAATAAAAAAAAAACTGTTTTTTTTTCAATTTTTTTTTTCACAAGAAAATTAATTAAAATTTTTCAAATGTTTTTATCGAAAAACCGGCGCGTCAGACCCTGGAGAAATGTTTTTTTACGCATTCGTGCAAAATTTCAAGTCGATAGCTTAATTACAGTGGCCGCTAGAATGTCAGCCATTTTTACAAACGTGATTCTGAGAAAAACGCGTTTAAAGTTTAAAATGTGAATTATTAAAAGGGGCTTATATTTACCGTCAGTCTGCAATGCCTGGTCCGTAAAGACATCCCCGCCTGACACAAAAAAATGAAAAAAAAAATCGATTGTTTCAAATGTATCAAAGTAGAAGTCCGCCTTAAGTATTGAGATCTATAAATCCTGGCTTTACCATAATTACGCTCGTGTCTAGGACATTTTGTTCGATGCACGCTCCCACTACGCGAAGAAGATCGTGCTGCACACGAACTACCCAGGCCACTACAACTTCAACATGTACATGAGGTGCGAGTTCGAGCTGTCCCTGGAGGACATCAATGTGACGGCGTACAGCCACTGGAACGATATATGCAAGAAGCTGACGCCGAGCGAGAGGCCGGTTGTCCTCAACAGGGCAAGCTCGACGAACACCACCAACCCGTTCGGCAGCACGCTGTGCTACGGCTATCAGGATATCGTGTTCGAGGTGAGTGAGGAAAAAAACACGGTTGCACCTTTGACTCCAGCTGAAGTCGTCTCGATTAACGAAAAATAGTGTAATAATTGTAGTCAGTAACATCGAAATAAGTTAGAAAAAAATTATTCATTAGTACTGAGCCGTTCCCTCGAAATGCGTGGAATTTTGTAGGCAAGTCTGGAAAGTGGTGGGGTACAGGTTATATAAAGCGTGCACTTATGTGCGTTAACTTTATTAAATTTCAGAGCGGAAATGTAATATTAACATGAAAATGAGCGAGACTTCAAGTGGGATTCGATATGCTTTATTATATGAATTTCGTTCAGGCTATGATACGATCAAAGTACAACGAAATCTAGTGGCCGCGTATGACGAAAACGCCCCTAGTTTAGCGACATGCAAAAGGTGGTTCGCGCGCTTCAGATCTTGCGATTACAGCATCGATGGTAAACCACGATCTGGTAGGACACCTCAAACGGATATCGAGCGCTTGCTTACGAAGCAAACTCATGTGGAACCAAGTGAGAGATGACACGAGAGCTCGACTGTAGCCAGGCGACGGAAGTACGTGGACTCGAAACGCTAGGCAAAAGTGCAAAAGTTGGGCAAGTCGATACCACGTTTATTAAGAGAAGCCGATCGCCAGCATCGGAGTAACATTGGCACACAACTCTCCCGTAGTCGTCGTTTCGACTGGTTCAACAATCTAAACCTGACGTCCACTACTTTTGCAGTTAGGTTGAAGTTCCCCCCGTCCACCATGTGTAATAGTCATACACGAATTTTTGCCACAACCGCGTGAGTTCTGAGAACGTGGTATCCGCAGTCTGCCTGCTCGTCGCCGACAAGTTATAGAGTCGGATGGTGCTTACATTCTAAATTAAACTCCTCCTGTTTATAAAATAAACAATCATTGAACATATTAGCAAGGCTCAATACCTCTGAATCAACCGGATATGTACAACAACGAGATGTATCAAGCAAACTTGTTTGTAGGGCCTACCGTTTCTTGTGCCCAGAACACCAGGTGGCTTAAAAAACAAGTTTACACATTCCTCGATTCGCCTTTTCTCTCTGTGTATGTGTAGTGTTGTGAATAACTGAGTTTTTTTTTTTTGCTGTTTCCTTATAGTCCACGCGAGGTAGCAAAAAACAAGTGATTTTTAAAATAATTAGTTGCGGCACTTTCTTAACGTGATAATTAGGAAAAACATCGTCTGAATTGAATGCACATGTTTTGGACAGCGAAATATTGTAGGAACATAGCGAAAACGTTGCAAAAAATTGCAAAGAACCAGTTTTTTCTATTTTTAGGCACAAAAATAAATGTTGAGTAAAAAACAAAAAAATACCACGTTATAGCGCTTGAAAAGACGAATAAAATGTTTTTTGGATCATTAAAATCGCTTGATAACCTTTTGCACAAAAAAATAAAAACCGCGAAAATTAGTGTTTTTCTATGTTCAATTACTTGGTCTGTAATTATCCTAGAAATGTCTTCGGGGCTCAAATTGTAGGGTTTTCCAACACCTATTTAAGTTAAATTTTTTGTCAAAAAATACTCATAAGTTTCCGCGCAAATCGCGAAAAAGTAAAAACAGGTGGAAACTTATGAGTATTTTTTGACAAAAAATTTAACTGTATAGGTGTTCGGAAACCCTACAATTTGAGCCCCGGAAGACATTTCTAGGATAATTACAGACCGAGTAATTGAACATCGAAAAATCGCTAATTTTCGCGGTCGTTTTATTCGTCTTTTCAAGCGCTATAACGTGATATTTTTTTTTGCTCAACATTTTTTTTCTTGCCTAAAAGTCGAAAAAACCTTTGATTCGCACCTTTTTGCAATTTTTTCTGCAATGATCCCACAATCGGATTTTATCCAAAACATTTTCAATCGATTCGTACGATTTTTCTCCTAATTATCACGTTGAGAAAGTGCCGCAACTAATTATTTTAAAAAATAACCCACGCCGCCTGGACTATTAGTAATATATACTTTTCCATACTGCCTGTAATTAAAAAGACAATGTTAAGATAGAAGAAAGATCAAAAAAATCACCACCAGCACAGTTTAGCTGGTTAAAATTATTTTTTTTATTTCTTATTTCGATGTTATGGACCACACTCGTATGTTATACTATTTTTCTATCAGTGACGAGACTATCCAGTGAAATTCCGCCGTACTGAAATGAAATTAGGAGATTAATTTAAGTTTGGGCGGTTGTGACTGGAACTTCTAGCTCGCGGGCTATAAACGGGGGAGGTGTCGACCGCACGGGCTCACCCGACCCCCAACCTGTTTCGAGAGCGCGGTCGTCTTTGTATCCCGCGACTTAGAGGCTCCAGTTACTGCGCAACTATCCTACTTCGTGAATAATGGTACACCGTGTGTCTTTTCAGGTCATGCCCAATCACTATATAGCTTCGTTGACCATGTACGGAGACGGTAGGCCCTACAAGAATGAATCGGCAAACGCGTGACAGAGGCTCTTTGCCACCTACCTCATTCTGACAAACAGGTACTGGCAACCCCAAAACATTTTCACTTGTGCAAAAGCTTTTTAAAACTTGTCATTGCCTAACCGTGTATAATTTTTTTAGTTCGTAGTCGAACCTAATAAAAAAAAAGAAAAAAAATTCAAAAGGAAAATTGAAATACATTAAGGTGATATATATATAAAAAAAAAACAAGACTAGTGTATTTTAAAGTAATATAAAAAAAAAAAATAAAAAAACTGTATCGGTTCGGCACTGGCGCCATAGCAGAATAGTTTTATTGGTCGGAAACGTTGTAAATATTCTTTGTTGCAACAGTGGAATCTTATTTGTATTTTTGAGGTTACGTTTAGTTAAAATAGGTGAATAGTAAATGAATTCTTCATTTTCGGTAAATGGACGACGGTGCGTTAACATGTTATTTATTTCTCGTTAACCGGCTTCAATTTACGTATGTTAATTGAAACTATAATCGTATTAAATATATTCAAATGTTGGTTACATCGTCGTGCTTTACCAAAGGGTGTAAATAACAAAACTTTTGAATTTGAATGTCGGAAACTCATATTAAAACATTTTTTGTTGATTTTTCAAAGAATACATTTTTATTTTACTAAAATAAAAAGTCCAATATATATGCAAAACTTACAAGAAAAAGGACATTTAAATCTATCAGACAACGATTTTTTAT
This sequence comes from Aromia moschata, assembly GCA_029963805.1. Taxonomy (NCBI): domain Eukaryota; kingdom Metazoa; phylum Arthropoda; class Insecta; order Coleoptera; family Cerambycidae; genus Aromia; species Aromia moschata. The sequence goes on along the minus strand of JAPWTK010000357.1, from coordinate 333,418 downwards.
CTGCTGCGTGTCTAAAATATAGACATCCAACAAAAACGTCATAAAGTTGGCCGAGAAAAAAAATACGTATTTCTATTCTTAATCGAATTTATAACCTTATTTACTTGTCAAGACTGTCACATCATATGACAGCCATTGTTTATTTTACAAATTGTGACAGTCACTTGTCAAAAGTTTGACATGACCGCTATGCTTCGACATGACTCTCTATTTCCATATCTCTGAGTTGATGACGTTTTTTTTGGATGTCTCCATATTAATACTCTCCTAATAACATACACTGACTGCCATAATGTTCTTATGCCAACTTTATGGCAGGCACTGTATAACGCGACAAAAAATTAATTTCAGTGTGATTATTTGCCTGTTAAACTTTGACTCTACCCTCACAAGACAGGGCGTTACTTCATGTTATGGACTTGTTTTCAGGTGTGTTTTTTAATTTTTTTTGTCGGGTCGTCCGATTCCGTGCAATTAAAACTAAAATACGGAAAAGCAAGCAACGCAATTGATTTTTTTAGATCTATCTCAAGGATGTGGTAATAATTATATGCCATATTATTGAAAAACTGAAAAAAAAAAAAAAAACTAAAAACCTTAGCATCCTGTCAACCAAACATTTTAGGGCCTATATTTATATGAACTTCTCGACTTAAAATTGGCCGCCCAGTATTTAATTCTGTCTTTTAGTAACGCTGACGACGATGCAATCAAATGGACACGTTTTGCAATAAACGACACGATGCCAATTTACATTTTTTTCACATTTAACATTCAATACGTATTTAATAAAGACACACCGATGTAAAGGAGAAAACAGATTAAGAGTGGACGTCAAGACATTTAACTGCTGCTTAGTTAAAATTGTGGTTGTTCAGACGTTATGTTGAACGACGTAACACAACAGGAGGTTTCACTTGTGCAATGAATAGGAAAGTTCTTTATCATAAGTTAGTATTTATTAGGTAAAAGTAAAAACGGAAAGAAATATAGTTAATTGTAAATAGTTTACTCTTAAGTCTGCATAATTTCAAGCGCCCTGTATGAGATGATTTTCAAGTTGTTTTTGTTTCTGTCTTCAACTCGCGTGAGATAAGGTTATATTAAAACTTGTTACTGGAGATCGCCAAAGTGAGGATCATGACAGGGTCGCACTAGCCCAGGCCTCTCCAACTCTGGTGCTATTGTCGCTCCGGCCGAACGCCGGTCAAGCACTGGGAATGAAATGCAAGAATATGATGCTGTCTGTCTCTGTCGCGCAAAGGCGGCTGTGCTGCGGACGAGTAAGGAAGGCAATGGACACTGGACAGGCACCGTAACAGCGTGCGAGTGCTCGTGTTGGAGAGGCCTGCACTAGCCCATACAATTACCTACGTATAATAAATAAACAAAAAATTATCAGAATTTAAGTAACCTTCAAAAAGTATAATGACTTTTGTTGCTGACTGTAGTCGCTTGTCTGTACGTTGGATTCTAGGCAAATAAATGATAATACGAGTAAATCTTTGGATTGTGGAAAACTTGATTTCCAAAATCTGGCCAGTAAACAGTATGCTTCGATACAATACAACTTGAAAGTTGTTCCATATAGACCGCTGAAGCATTAACCAGTCATATTTTAATTTAGTTTAATTTGTAAAATGTTTTGTAAAGATTTTAATACAAACTAGATAGATTTTGTGTAGAGGTATTCTTCTATCTTTTTTTTATTTGTATAGGACATTATTGTGGAAAGATCGGTTTGTTTTAATTTAGCTTTTGTGGAGTGTGACAAGGGCACAACAATAGTAAAACTGAAAAAGGATCTCTTAGGAAAAAAAAATTAATTTTATTTTAAAGTTAATCGTAAAAAAGCTATCTTTCCAGATTTAGTGTAAAAGTAAGAATATCAATACGTTATACTAATGTAAAAATATGTATGATATGAAGTCTCTAAATATAGAACTAAATAATTTCTCATTATTTTGGTGTCACCGCATTAAATGATCAGTGTGGGACAAATTCTGTCTGTGGCAAGCATTGGAATGCTTGCGCGTTTATAATCGAAAAAATCTCACTATGCATAAGCTTTTAATCCTTTTAAATTAAATTCCTTAATTGCCTTTGTTCACTATGTTTTGTTCTATAACACCGAGATTAAAAATAGACTAGAGGGAATGCGCATATTGTCAAATTGGCATACCTAATGTCAAGCGGCCATATTAGCGTAACCGTAAAACGAAACAAAGCGTTTTTTTTTTTGTTTGGTTTCAAATGTTAAAATTAGCCCTTCATTGTAATGGTTATCTGTCTTTTTAGAGGCTAAAATACATATGTCCTCTAGTCTATTTTAAATATCGGTGTTTTGTAATTGATTCATGATTTTTATTCACATATGGTATACACTGTGGAGAAAAAGTATGGAAACACCTAGGAATTCCGCGAAATTGGTTACAAAACGAAAAATCAAGTTACCATAGGGTACCTACGTTTGACCTCTGTCCAACCCATAAAAGTCACCTTGAACTCAGATCCAGTGGCGGCTGGTGATAAAGAGCACAGGGCCACGTGCCCAGCCCAAATTTCAATAGAAAATATTTCTCTTGTGTTAATTTACTGTAAATTACTGTTACAATAATATCAATTAATTGTATACGACAAACTATTCATATTCTAATTATTATTCCTTTTATACCACAAATAATTAATTTTATCACATATATATGACAGACTATCGATCGAGCACCGAGCCACTGTACTCTGAATTCCTCGCATTTCGCGCGCGTGGGCGAGGGCACACAGTTTCCCAGCCCTCGTTTTTAATCGGGCTTTTTCGGTGACTGGTAAAGTTTGGCGACGATTGCAGACAAAACGTCGTTAAATCGGTCGAAAATCAGCTGAACGGGTCACACTTGTTGAGTGACCGTTTTTAGTTTTATTGTTTATTTTCTTGGCTGAGAAGTGTGTTTGTACTGTTTTTGATTGTGAAACGTTTCAAAATGAATTTGGTGGACTTTTTATTGACTAATAAAGATATTACATACGAGATCCGAACGGAAATTAAACAGTTAGGAAGGCCGATACCCGATTTGATTATTTCCAAAACAGACGTAGGAAAATCGTGAAATTATTCACGAAATTTTAATAGTAGTGTCTACAACAGATTTAAGTGGTTATGTGGGTGTCCTAAAAGAAACAAACTGTTTTGTTTTATTTATTTAGTGATGGGTGGCAACCAAAGTGCATGGATTCAAGAAGGGGTGAGTGATTTAAAACATTTAAATGAATGAGCTAAGAAACATGCTAGTTACAATGAAAAACATTTACATAACATCTTAGATTTTAGTGTGTTGGGAAAGGTAGACATAAAAGGCAACAGCTTGATAGTGCTTATCCTGAAAATATAAGACATCACAATGAAAATGTGGATAAAAACACACATATTTTAAACCAAATAATTAATTGTATTAAATTTTGTGAAACAAATCTGGGACTTTAATGAAAAGGCGATTAACATTTTTGTGAACAATAAGGACAGGTGAGCTGATTTCCTCTACAAATAACGGTAAGATACCTATATCAAATTTTTTTCACATGTTGCCACCCATTATTTTAATATATTTGAGCCCTCAATATTTGTGACTAAATATTATTTCAAAAAGCTACCAAATCCCAAAAATGATTCTTGTGAAAGTCTATATTCTTGTATAAAAGAATTTTTCATTGAAATTCTGAAGTGTCAGTAAAACGCATGACCTTGAAAATTTTAAAAATTTTCGCCATTTGTGGCTAATAAGTAATCCTACTGACACACCCTGTGCCCACCCATGTAACACACCCACGAGCCGCCACTGCTGAGATCTGAATACATATCCGCTCTTTTCGATTATAACATCAAAGATGTGGGTTGCCGTTGCAAAAAACAAAGCTGACCTTCAATGACCCTGATTGAGGTTCAAGTTCAAATCCAAGGTCACCATTGAACTCCTCGTTGAAAGTTACCATAGCGTATGACCTTAATTTTTCATTTTGTAACCAATTTCACGGAATTTCTAGAGGTTTCCATACTTTTTCCCCACCCTGTATATCACTTAAAATTAAATATTCAACATTAAAAAAAAATTGCATATTACGGTAATGACGTTATTTATTTATTTTGAAAAAAAAAATAGTTTTTTTTTTTGACAAATATAGACGTATATAGCTTTCTATTTAGAGGTTTCATATATTCTAGGTAATTATTTTCATCTTTAATAATTCTTCATACACATCATCAAATAGTTATATTAAACACAATTGACAACTGATACTGACTGGAGTTTTCTCAGGAAAAGTTAAAGGAAAATTAAACATTAAATAAATTAATAAACCCTTATTAAATTAAATAAGGGTACCCACCGATCTATAAAAATTGAATTTCTTGGCTTTTCCAAGTTTTCCACAAGAAGAAAAATAATTTTTTTCTCGATTGACCGCTAACAATAGTAGATTTTTTTATTTCAATTTAAATTTTGTATCCATCACAATTCAGTCATTTTAGTAGAAGTTTTATATCTTATATTTATATGGATCTTGAATTTCTCCAGTCGGTATCAATTGTTTTTACGCAAAAAAAAATGATAAGAGACTGTTTGTGCAATTTCTTGTGGCAAAAATAAAGTAGTGCATACATATGTATAGGGGTTCGATCGATCTAAATTCAAATAACAATGCGATGAAAGTTCTACTCAAAGGCCAAATTTTCAATCACATTCGGGAGGATTTTTTGTGTCCCAAAGAATTTTGTAGCACTTTTAATTATAGACATAGCAAGATTCCCAGAAGATTCTAGTTCGTTAAGGCTTTGACGCTGCATAACAAGTCTAGATAGACAGCCAAAGTTGTGATGTTCGTTGCTGCGTGGGATTATGAAGAGGGTTGAAACACCAATGTGGAATAATTCTTATACATACGGGGTGTCCCATTATTAAGGGCCAAGGCGAAAATACGGATTCTTTGGGTAAAAATATTACGGATCAACTAAATTTACTTTCGTCCAGGAATTATTGGTAACCATGATACAGGATGTTCTTCGATTTCCGTAAAAAAACTTCTTAGAAGGCGCACTTTGCAGTATTCTGAATATATAAAAAAATAGGAATATGTTTTTTGCACTTTGAAATATTTGTTGCCCCCTAATATTGGGACACCCTATATAGTTTGAATGGGATTATTACAATGTTTAATTATCTTTAATGTCTAATATTTCCAGTATTTTCAATTTAGAATAGCCATTGGATGAAACTTTCTAGGGTTTTGTTTTTACAATACCCATACCATTTTATTGCAATTAAAATCACACTTTGGGTGTCTGAAGATCAAATATCTACGCTTCTTGAAAACGCAGCAAATAAATTTTCTTTTATTTGCCAGTTTTAGTTGTAACATATAATTTTACATTATTTTTGGATTTTATTGGAACTACACTCTTGTCATTTCACAGGGGAATTATCTATTGTTTAGACTGTTGATTGAAAAAGAAGCCTTAAGTTTTTTTTTAGTACAAATTATGTAAAATAAAAAAATTGTAGTCGGTGTCATTTCGTATTAATATCCTGTGTGCTTGATATGTTTTAGTTTAATGTTACGACTAGAGAAATGAGGTGTTAAGATGGAAAACTTCCACTTTTAATTTATTATTTGGCACTTGTAATCCCAGCTGTATTTAAAGTGGCATTCAGTCCTAAATATACGATGTAAAGATGATGTATGTTTTTGTATGATCTCCAAAATATACTTTTATTGACTAAACACATTCTTTTGTACTTCAAACTAGATTGGTTTTACCAATTTGGTCTGGACTTGGGGAAAATATGGGAACAAATCATTTCACGGTTGCCCAAATTACCTTTTTGTTAGCAGTCTAGTACTTGTAATCAGCATCCATGCAAAAGAATGCAATGAACGCGAGACTGTTGTAACAAACCTTCGCATATCTAAAAATCATACAGTAAAAATAACTAAATAAGGATAGATGATGTTTGTTTTTGTATGGTATCCAAAATATATTTTTATTAACACATTCTTTTGTACTTGAACTACAGTGGAGCATCGATTATCCGAACTAATTGGGAACCAGGGTGGTTCGGATAACTGATACTCGGATAACCGATAATTTAAAAAAAAACAATTTGGAGTATAGGTACATAATATATATATGTGCATAGATAATTAAATAAACAAACAAACAAACATTAATACAACACCCAAATTTATTTTACACTTCAATGTGTACCAAAAAGAAAAGAGAACAACCACTGCACAACGCACTGACGATGTAACGTTGGTCGCATAGGCCACTCGTGGAATAGAAGAGGGGGGCGGTTGGATTTTGTGGTTCGGTTAACCGGTTGTTCGTATAACTGAGGTTCGGATAATCGATGCTCCACTGTAGTGTCATTCTACCAATTTGGTCGGTTCTTGGGGAAAAAAGTGGTAAAAAATCGTTTCATAGTTGCACAAAATACCTTTTTTGTTAGCAGTCTAGTGCTCGTAATCATCATCTGTACAAAAAAAAGCAATAGAGGCGGGACTGTCGTAACGAACCATCACAATTTCTAAAAATTCTGCAATAAAAATAGCTTGTCAATAGAAAATCGTTTATTTTAGTTATAATACATACACTTTAACTCTATACAGATTTTTAATCTTCATCATAGTCCAAATCACTAGTTGCGAGGTCTCAAGTGTGCGTGTTTTCGGGCGGAGGCGCCATACAGTTCCCCGTAGGGTACCTCTTCTTGAAACTCTCTATCAGCAGAGGATCCACGAGTCTGATCCCATCCACCTGATTGCCCAGCGTGATCCAGTTGGGCTGAATATTGTGGGGCCGCCCAAACAGCTCGATCTTCCTCGTGCCCGGCGAGAGCCTCTCTATCATCCCGTATATCTCGTCGGGCTTGTGACTGGTCGCCCGCACCTCCGCTACGATCACGTCGGAGTCGAGGCCCCTGTTCAGGTTCTGCGGGGTGCCCTTCATCCCCACGAGGCAGTGCTCCTTGCCGTGGTTCAGCCAGTGACCGGTCCGACCTGTCCTGATGATCCTTTGCAGCTGGTTGGTCTTCACCCAGATGATTTCGTCCACCCTCTCGTAGCCCCACAGCTTTAGGCACTCCCTTCCAAGCTCCATGGCACGTCCCGTCACCCACAAGAAGATCAAACCTTCGTCTTGCAGCTGGGGTATGCCGAGTTGCCTCATCTCGTCGTCGGACATTGTCCCGTACGGGAGTTCCATGTGGATGTCCCACGGCGGGTCGGCCATAATCACAGCAAACTTACCTGTAAGATTCACGTATTACACGAGATTCAATGCGAAAAAAAAAACCTGTTATGTAATGATTACCTAGAACGGTCATGTCTAAATAGCGCAGGTCGCACTGCACCCACTGCGGCGGATATAACGTCGTGCTCTCGACCCGTACGACGGGCCCGCTTGGAATACTGGGCTTGTCCTCCGACTTCCCGCACCGGTCCACCTCATAATGCACGTATTTACACGTGTCCATATGGAAGCAGGTGTTGAGAAAGGAACAGTCGCCCAACGACTCGTCCGTGTGTTTCTGTAGTATTTTTTTGAAGTGCAATTTCTTACATTCGACGATGCCGTTTCTCTCGCAATCTATCCTCGTACCATGCGGGCAGAACTCCATCAGCTGCTTGCCGCCCTGTGATTTGAATCGCTCCGTGAGCGACCGTTCTTTCGCTGTCGGTTTGCTCAGTAAATCTAAGATCTCCTCGCCTAGCTTTTTACTCTCTTTTTCTTTCGTTGACGGCATGGACAATAGAGACTAAAAAATAATAATTGAATGTTTATTTCAGTATCATTTTCATGTTTATAATTACCATTATATCTGCTTTTGGCTCTTTCTTCTCCTTTTTCTTCTTCTCCTCGTCGTTTTCGTTGCTCTTTTCAGGCGAATCATCTCGTTTCCTCTTCAAAATGTCTTTCGTCTTATCCGAATCAGTCACTGTGTATTCGAGAATCATCGCGTTCACCTTGGAAACCTCGACGTGAACCACCTCCAACAGACTGATTCCATCTTTAGAAGAACTCTTGACCGTGATTAACTTTTGTATTGCAAATTTTTCTAACAGATTACAAATCTTCTTGTGGGTCGCCTCTCGGTCGGAGGTTAATTTCAATGCTGTTATGAGGTCCGAAGAAGAGACAGGTAGCTGAAGGGTCACCTCGCTCAGCTCTTTCAATAGGCCCTTCTCGAGCTCCGGATCCACCTTGACCAAGTCATCGAATCGGTTACGTTCACTTTTACTTTACTTTCTTCCTTAGCGTTCGTCGAGCCGTGTAATATGTAACTGTTTGTCAAGCTTTCCGTTAAATTAATAGGGGATGCTGTCCCTAAGCTGGATCCAAGTAATTCCTGCCTTTCCTTCTTTCTCTTTTCGAGCCTCTCACGCAAACTGTTTCGCTTACTCTTTATTGCCTGGATTTCCTCCCAGGCATCCGTCGACATTTTGAAACGTTAAATATAACACAAAACGCGATATCATGAAACACCAATTAACTTACAAAATATAGGCAAAAATTGTTTTTGTTTTCACGTATTGAGGTTATGTTATGATTGTCCAGGATAATCACAGAACCACAAAACCATTGGCCAAGATGTATATATGTAATGTACACTCAACATCCACATATCCGAACTCTCGTCCCCTCGGGATAACCGAACTGCTGGCGCATGCGCAAAGAGTTTTTCTGGCTCATTGGTCATTCGACAATATAATCTAATACTCCTATACATATTGCTAGAAGGGTATGGAGATTGGCGAAATCACCACGGTGCAGACATATATGCGTCTGTCTCTCACTCGTAACTACTTCGAGTCTTACGCGCATGCCCGAGAATTGAATATCCAGTCACACACAGCCAATTACTCGTGACGCTTGCGCACAACAGGTCAAGTAGTCATTTGCTGTCTCACTTATCCCGTGACACCTCTACGTACGGGACTCAAGCAATATAGGAGTATTAGATATATGCATTCGACAGCGATATTTGACATTCGACAGCGACAAGTTCGGTTGTGTGGAAGTACAAGTTCGGAAATATGGTGAGTTCGGATATGTTCGGATGTCAAGTGTATAGGCGTCAGAATTTAAGATGCCAGCGCCAGTGCGGAAAAGTTGCAAACTAACGATTGGGCCATTAACCGTTAGTTTTTACCAAGAAGACTAGAACTAAGGAGACCGAACTCCGGCTATTCGCTGTATAACGCGACGGGCTCAAATATGTCCGCCTCCAGGGGCGCTGTAAACAGTTGTGTACTCTGGTTGCTACGGTATATAAACAGATATCTATACGTATACTGCGGTTCTGTACTAATCTGTGTGCGTTAGAGGTTAGAGTCCGTGTCAGTATCCGTGGTGCGGATACATTTGACGCTGGATATTTTTCATGTCAAAGGTCAACATCGTCCAAAAATTAAGCTTTTCAAAGTCACTGCGTAATGTTTTAATAAATTTTCACGGTCAGTACTGCGCAATAGTCTGAACTCGTATAAAAGGGTAAGGCAAATTGTAGGTACGTAAATGTGGAAATGCAATGTTATTGTGAAACCTTTACAGAGATACGTGTCTGAAAGAGCAAGGGAAATTTCACAGATACATGGGAAATGAAAAAAATCACTATTTACGCGTTATTTTACCCACCCAGCACGTATTCGCTCCCTTTTCCAGTTAACTTGTGGGACTGTAGTATTAGTCCCACAACTTTGCGCACGATTTTGGTGGTAAAACATAATGTATATTATTGTTTTCTGGGTATCTGACGAAAAAAAAACGCTAAAATTGCAAAAGTGGCTTATCTGAACAATGACTCTCAAAATATTTCATGTTATTCTTTTCGAACCATATTTATTTTGTATGTATTTTTGCTAAATCCAAACGGCATGTAAGCTTTGACAGCTTAATGATAAATGTCATATAAAACCATAGCATGGTTTTCTATGACTATTCTATTTTATTTTAATTTGAAAAACATTCAAATGTGGTCCGCCGCTCATCACGTGACATCGAGTACATTACTGTTTACAGCGCCTCCTGGAGGCGGACAGATTTGATCCCTAGATACCGAACGAGTTCGGTCTCCTTAGTTCTAGACTTCTTGGTTTTTCTTGGTCTTCTTGGTAAAAACCAAGCAGTCTAGAACCAAGGAGACCGAACTCGTTTGGTATCTAAGAATCAAATCTGTCCGCCTCCAAGATGCGCTGTAAACAGTAATGTACTCGATGTCACGTGATGAGCAGCGGTCCACATGTGAATGTTTATCATAGAAAACCATGCTATGGTTTTATATGACGTTTAACATTTAGCTGTCAATGCGGGTGCTTACATGCCATTTGGCTTTAACAAAAATATATACAATAATAAATATGGTTCAAAAAGTGTTGTGTTGCATTGTGTGATTTAAGAAGCGGCCCGAATAACCGGCCATTATTTCAAATTACTGATGTATGTATGAAACGAAATATTTTCCTTTGTTGTATTGTTAACGTTGAAGCACGTAACATGAAATATTTTGAGTACATTTTCATATTGATCATTGCGAAAATTTGTAATTGCAAAGACATTACTTGTGTAGATTCAATATAATATTCAACAACAACAAATTAACGAAAAATATCGAGCGTCTGTCAAATGTATTCACACCACGGACATTCACACGGACTCTAACCTCTAATGCACACAGATGAGTACAGAACCACGGTATACGTATAGATATATGTTTATATACCGTAGCAACCGTGGTACACAACTGTTTACAGCGCCTCTGGAGGCGGACATATTCGAGCCCGTCGCGGTATACAACGAAAAGCCGCAGTTCGATCTCCTTAGTTCTAGACTTCTTGGTTTTTACATTGCTTTTAATGTGTTTTATATTAAAGTTGCCGCTTTAATTCACTATTTATGTGTAGTTAAATTTGATTATTTACTGCCTAAAAACACCTTCTGTGATCAAGGTTCATTGTTTACAAGTTGCTGGCATAATTATAGTGGTTTTCTTTTGATTTTTAGACTGATATAAGATACCTATGGAAGATACATTTTTAGGTTGTTTAGGATCGGTTTATTTTGAAAAATTTGAATAAATACTTCAACGTATACACGTGTTTTTTTTACAAAATTGTTTAATATTTTAATTGAAAGCATTTTAAGTAGAATGACAAACATTAGATAATATTTTAATTGAAAGCATTTTTAAGTAGAATGACAAACATTAGATTGAATATCTTCAAATATATGGTTATTTAGACGCCACTGTAAATTCAAAGAGTGTACAAGAGGGTGAACATGTTTTGAATGCAGGCCATTCATGACTTAATAATTTTGAAGGTACTGCAGTTTTTTCAGTATTTTCTCTTTTTTCTTAATCTTAGTTTTTTCTCTTTTTTTCTTAAACTTAAAATACTAAAACTTACATCGATAAAAGTAATCCTCCTCAGCAAAATGAAGAGAACAGACTTAATTTAATTATAAATTTATTAACGGGCTTTCCTATCCTCAGTGTTAATATCCAAGCCTTGCGCCTGTCTAGACGTTCCTTTTGACCAAATTTTTGACTGTTCTTTTCTTGTTCAGGATATACATATATGAAAAGTTAATTGGGGATCCCTCTTAATCCAGGCCGAACAGCGAGGTACACAACAATAGTGATTCATTCTAATTATAATGTATACTCACAAAATAACTCTAATATTATAATTTTTAAGGAATACAACACTTAAATGGAAAATTTTCAGAACTTGATGGCACTCAAGCGGACGTTTAAATAAATAATGACCCAGTCGTCAGTTTGTTGAGCGACCACCAGGGAGCGTAACGCCTATCTTGTTTTACCTATACACTCGACATCTACATATCCGAACTCCAAATTTCCGAACTCATATTTCCGAACTTTTTCTCACGATATATCCGAACTTGTACTTCCACATAACCGAACTTGTCACTGATTGGTTGACGACAAAAAACCGCGAAATTTGAAATGAGAATAAAATGTAAATACAATAATGCGATTGTTATCAAACATTTCGATTGTCACAGAATTCAGCAAAAGAAGAAATCGCCCTCCCTCAGCAGCACACCTGAGACAAAGAGTTCTTCTTTGTACAAACCAGTGAAAAACACTTCTTTCAAATGGCGTATCATAAGTACCGGTGCACTTTTTTGTGTCAATCCGTCCACTCAATTTTCTTGTCGTCTTTTTTTTTTCAGCTTCTTTCGACAAGTAAATTTCTTTTTTCCCAAGAATTTCTGCCACTGACGATTTACAAATATTGTACATATTACATAGTTCAACATTTTTAACACCATTTTTTGCGTGATTTATCAAATCCAGCTCTTGCTCCAAGGTTAGCCTCTTAGCAGGCTCTTTTCTCTGCAAATAAACAGTACAATAATGTTTGTTTTGTATCACGGTTTTCTTAAAAATACATATTTTCTCATAATTTTTCATTTCAGTTTGAAATTATTATAGGTTACGTCAACAAAATGTTCAATAAAACAAACCTTTACTTTGAACTACAAAATAATTACCTGCATCACTCTCTCCTTTGCACCTAACATTTTTTTGTTTAGAAAAACGTTCTTTTATTAACATGTACACATGTATGTATGTATTACATTTGCATAAAAACCTCGAAAAACAAAGAAAAGTACTAGAATGAGCCAGAGAAACCCTTTGCGCATGGGCCAGCAGTTCGGTAATCCCGAGGTGACGAGAATTCGGAAATGTGGAAGTTTGCGGAACGTAAAAGTTCGGAAATGTGGATGTTGAGTGTAGATAGTGGAACGAATTCTGAACGATCAAGGCTTATGTCACGGAATAATGATCTATTCTCAGATGATTATTCTGTGGTTATATTTTGATTGACATAACCTATTTTCAAACCATGTAAATGAGAATATTTTTTAGCTTTTTTTTTCTGAATTTGTAAATAAGTTTTCGCGAACACCGTAGGGGAAATGAAAAATAAAGAAGCAGAGAAAACCAATCCTTGTTTAAAAGAACAAGAATTAACGTATAAATGTTTTAACGATAAAAACTTCGATAAGCAGGCCTGTGAATTGGAAATACAAAACTACAAGACCTGCAAAAGTTTTTGGGTAAGTAAAATTATATATTTGATATCATACGAAATAATAGAAAAAGAGAACTAGGTGTCTGGTCTCATAATATGACAGGAAATTTGGTATCTGGCCTTTTATACATGACTTGCGTAAGTACTTGATGATTTTGGTTCAAATATGTTAAAAATATGGAAAAAACAGACATAGCTTGTTGTAGAACCTCTTCATAGCCCTGAGCCTACACCTAATTTCTGCTTACAATGGATTTTGCATATTACATAATATGTTTTTTTTTTTCAATTAACTGTGATCTTGAACTTCCAGCACTCTGTAAAAGCCTATAGAAGAAAGAAAGGTTTACGTCCCTATTTACCCCCTGTAGAGGAACGGGAGCAGGTCAAGCGTGATTTTTTTCGAACAGATTTCATCCCAGAAGCAGTAGAAGATTTAAAAAATGTTAGTTATGTAAGCAATTAGTTGTTAATTAATTATGGAGAACAAAATTAAAGTTAACGATTTGGTGTGGGCGAAAATGATAGGATTTCCTCCTTGGCCGTCTCTGGTTGTAGAACCAGAGCCTGTTGTACCAGAGAAACCCTCGTCGAAAGACGTTGCCGTGAAATATTACTGGATCTACTTCTTCGGTTCCCATAATTACGCGTGGGTAGAAGAACACCACTTAAAACCATATGCTGAGTTTAAAGAGAAATTCGCCTCGCTGTACAAAACCGTACCGTTCAAGGAAGCTGTTGCGGAAATAGAAGCCATCGTCCTGGAAATCGAGAATGATCCCGACTACCAAGTGCCTCTGGAACCGTTCAAGAAAAAGGAAAAAATCAGCACGAAACGAAAAGAATCTTACGTTAACAGTTCGAGTAAAAGATTAAAGCCGTCTTATATCGAGACCGACGAGAGTAGTACAGAAACCGAGTCGTCTACTACGCCAGTATTCCTATCGCAGTTCGACTCGGATCACGAATTACTGATGACGAAAGACATAACCACGTCTGACTTGAAGTTCGGGGTTCTAGGTATCGGAATCATCGGCAGCGGCGTTGTTAAAAACCTGGTAAGATCGGGGCACAGGGTCAACATGTGGAATAGAACTAGCAGCAAGTGCATTGACTTACAAGCTGAACTGCGTTCGAACGGAGTCAGGTACGTCAAGAGTTACCTCAGCCCCCGGGAAGTCATGGAGCGTTCCGATATCGTGTTCAACTGCGTGTCTGATCACAACGTATCGAAGAAAATCATCCAGAACTACTTCGGCATCAACAACTCGTCAGACGACATCCTGAACGAGAAAGGGTTCGTGGAAATGACCGGAATAGATCCGGAAACGTCGAAAGACATCAGGGACATGATCGAAAAAAAGGCGGACGGTACTTGGAAGCGCAGTTACAGGGGAGCAAACTGGAAGTGATGGAAGGGAGCCTGGTGATCCTCAGCGCCGGCAACAAATCCTTGTTCTTCGACTGCCAGTCGTGTTTCAAGGCCATGGGGAAGTCCGCCATCTTTCTAGGTGAAGTCGGCTACGCCACAAAGATAAATCTGATCCTGCAGTTGATACGAGGCGTGTGCCTCGTCGGCTTAGCGGAAGGCCTAGCGTTGGCGGAGAGATGCGGGGTTTCCTTGGAACAGTTCCTAAATATATTCAACCTGACCAATTTGGCCAGCTCTTATTTTGAGAGGAAAGGCCAACATCATCATAGAGAAGAATTTCGGTAACGTGGAGCAGTCCCTGCAGAATCTGCAGAAGGATATGAAGTTGGGACTAGAATTATCTAATCAAATCGGACAGCCTATGGAGCTGGCGTCCGCTGCCAATGAGATTTTCAAGCACTGCCGTAGGCTGGATTTCAGCAACCAGGACGCGTCTTGTATTTACATGAGGACGAGATTTTAGTGTCGTTTGAAAACTGTTTCATTGTTAATTGAATGCTTTTTGGCTGCCTTCCGACTTTATTTCGCGGAAATAATCATTCTAATGTCGACGCTTTGTACATAGTATAAGAAACTGTATCGTCGATAGCATTAAATGTTTTGTAGCAAAGACGCTCAAATGTCTTGTGCACCAGAGCTAGGAGTATCATAAGAAAAAAAGAGATACTTTTTCAAGTCTAAATACTTTTAATAAGTAAAATACTGTTTTAATAAGACACAAAATACTTAAACAGGTTTTTGTTTTTGTCAAAAAATCTTAGGGGTCATTTGAAATAAAAACGCAATTGAAAATGAGCTTTTTTTATCAAAAGAAACACTAAAAGTTGATGTTAATATAGTTTTTAGACAAAAAATTATCATTGCTTTTTCAATTAAAAAAAAAGAACTGTTTAACTGCCAAAAAACCTGTTAAACCACAAATTTGTTTTAGCCAAAAATAAACTGAACATTAACGAAATTTAAACCAAATCAAAATCAGTTTGAACAAAATAAAAGTTAACTGAAAACACCCTCTTCACTAAGTCAATATATGATTTTTCTACTTCATTATTCAGATAATTTTTTTTTTTGGGAAATTCTATGCAGTTTTTTGTCAAGTTCAACAAGCTATTGAATCAAATACTGCTACGACGACGTTACTTTGTAAATGTATTTTCTGTTAATATAAACACTAATTTTGTTGATTCGTCTTATCATTTAATGTCAAATTATTGAAAAGCTGTTCCAGGTATGAATAAATTATTAAAAGTGAATATTTTGAGTTAAGACCTAGGACCTAGATAATAAAGGTTTGTTATCACTTCTAGTTTATTTTTTTACAAAATGTCAGTAGACCACATATCACACTACCTGGAAAATTATTTTATCCACGTAATAGCCTCAAGCAGACTAGAATATAAGGAGACCGAATTTCGTTGTTGGTGATGAGTCGAAATTTGAAAGCCACCAGTTAGGGCTTCGAACGTGCCTAGGCTCAGCGCGGTAGGCTACTGCGCCGCTAAAGTGCACTCACCGATATAACTAATACCAAGAACACTAGAATATAATACACGCAAACCGGCGCAGTAAGCTACTGCGCCGGGCATAGACACGCTAGCAGCGCTAACTGGCGGCTTTCAAAATTCAACCCCCTGCTGCTCGTGTGCAACCTCGGAGGTTCGGTCTCCATATATTCTAGTCTTCTTGATAGCTCTATAGATATATATAATTACTTACCTGGTGTTTTTACGAGGAAATATAACGTTTCGTAAACTCGTTTTTCACTTGTCAATAATCTTGAAGGTAATTTGAAGGTCAACCTAGTTTTTAGTAGCAGGCTTTGAAAAATAAACAAATGAATTTATTTGACACTACCTTATTCAGTTCCTGTATCATTCATCAGTCAATTGTTTATTTTCCAAAGCCTTCTGCTACTAAGTTTCCATTAAAAAAAAAAAACAAAATTGAATGAATTTGAACTTGAATTGATGATGAATTTGAAAAATAATGGTCGATACAGAAATAAGATTACTCATCACTGTTTTATTTTTTATTCAAACACATTTATTACAATTAGTAGGTGACATATTGACATTTCCTCGACTTGAAAAAAAAAACGATGTTTATATACACGGACACCCACAGAGGGACCCACTTGACAATATTTACTTTTGGTTCTCGTTCATAAATGATCAGATATGTCTTGAACTTCTTTGGAATAGAAACGGCATTAAAAAAACACCTTCTACAACGATCACAGAAAGAAATCACAAGCAGACAACAAAACAAAATTGAATTATACAAGCACAAAGCTGCTTCTATATCATTTAATTACTAACTGAACAATGCAATTAAAAATTACAAAACAAATATATTCTTTATACAAAATTATTTATTGGAAAATCAATTAGTTTCGTCTTAACCTCTATACCCCAGTGGAGTTTTCAAACAAAATACAAGCAAATAATGAAACATTATGTTGTTTAACGTTGAACAATTCCAGACATTTTCCAATACAAAATTTTTACATAAATATACTTCCAATATAAAATTATAGATAATATATTATAGCCTTTCTATATAACCTTCACTTGCTCTGTACAATTAGTTATATACAAAATTATCATTGCTATGGGAGATTCCGATTATATCTTAAAGCCTACCCATGCCTCTGTGGGTCCCATGCGCCACGGAACATTTAAATATCGAATTTACTACAGCAAGTATAAATATCTACTGAAAATTATATCTAGACAACACCTGGTTAGCGAGTTCGCATCACGCCTCCTCAACCACTAGTCAATCCGATTGTTTCTTGATGGTGAAACAATTTACCCTGAAGTGCCGGCACATCTGCTGGACCTAAAGGAGACTCTGTGTCATGGCAACGTACAAATCTTCAATTGCAGTAATTAAATCCACAGCGAACTTGTGACGGCCACTGTATGAGGTCGTATTAATCTCATACAGTGACCGCATCAAGTGGGCATCAAGTGGAAAGAATTTTTATTTTGATTTAAAGAAAACTTTGGCAATAATTTATGGTACTTTGAAAACCTATTTATCCTCTATCAGATATACAGAGTGATTTTCTTTTGATTAGCAAACAGCATTTTTAAAAAAATTACTTACCACAGAGGTACCATAGTGTATATGAGCCAGAGTCGTAACCAGACACAGGCTGTACAGAAGGAACAGTTCCAATAACGCCGACTGCGTCAGTATCGACACGGCCACAACCGCTATGGTAGGAATGAATAACGAGTTAAATGCATCACATCTTGTGTTGCTCATCTGGGCAACTATTAAACGGCACTAAAAACGAATCCGTATTAACGAGATATAATCATCATTATACCAGGTGTCCCATTTTAAGACATCCACATGAATAACTCTGTAGAAAAGCCGCCAATCCAAAAATGACTTTAATAATAGCTGTTTGGTTTGAAGGCGTTAAAATGAACCGATGTATATGTGTAATTAATAAGTAACGTGGAATTAAGCAGACACAATGTTAGCATCTGCTGTGTATTGACATATCATAAGCACTAGACTGCTAATAAAAAGGTAACGCGTGCAATACAGTTGAGACTTACAGATATATTTGAGAATATTGTTCCCATGAGAAAGAAGAGAGCCCTCGGGTCCCTGTCCACGATGTTTGACGGCGACTTCAGTATCCAAACGAGAGTGATATTGAAAAATATAAATACGGGTATCAACGGCCTGATGGCCTCGGTGAATGGCCTCATGTGTCCCGTCTTATGCTTATACGATTTGTAGATGTTGTAAAGGACGACAGGCACGTTGGAGATCAACGAGGAGATGTACAATAATAGCTCAAACATCATCCCCGTCGTCACCCCGTTGTGTAGGCGAAATTGCCACATCTCGTGGCCACTGATCTAAAACAAAATGAACAAAAAAAAGTATTAACTTGTTCAAGTTCTGTTTCGAACTATTTCATTAGTTCAACTGCTAAGAACTGTCAGAGAAGTTAAATACGTTAATATTGGTATTTATTATTTATTTTGGAGGGGCTAGATTTATTCTGGAGCAACTACAGGAGGAATTTCCACCGTTTACTATATTATTTATAATCTGACTCACCCCGGCAAACAGAAACGTGAGAATGGTGCCCCACATGGAGAAGTCGTAGCCCCACGGCAAGAACAACACCTTAGTGTTGTACTTCTCGAAGTGGGACAGGTAGAAGTTCATCAGCACGTTCCACATAGTGAAGAACATACGGAAGGGGACGATACTATATTTGGCGCCGCGTCCAAAAATCGAATACATCGCGGCCGGTATGAGCCCCGCGGTGTACGAGTCCAGGCCGTGGTCGAAGAGTTCCCCCAGAGGCGTGCTGGTGCCCGTGCGTCGCGCCTGCTTCCCATCTATGCCATCTACAGAGGAATAAACATCTCAAAGACCGTAAGTTTGTGTCTTTTCTGAGCTTCAAACTTTCATCTTGCATTGAAAAACTGTTATTTTCAGAACAATCAGTGTTATAGTTGTCAGACTTCCGTTTGCGAATTGCCAGAACAGTTAAACGGTTGCTGCCAAGTTTAGCAGCATCTTTGACGCGCTATTTTGAAAAAGATCGATACAGTGATGGTCCGTTGCTACCCCTAACAGCTAGAAGGGTACCTAACTTAAATCTAAAACTAAAATGTTAAGTAAAATTACAGTCCAATATATTGTTTTAGTGTATAGCACCAGTCCTAAACTTTGAATGTTTCTACGGTTAATTCTATTTCACAAGAAGCAAAAAACAATGATCCTTTAAAATCACCAAGAAAGCGTAGTCCTACCATGAGGGTTACAAATACTGTAGTATTGAATACAAGTGCTATTTGTAGTATTTATAATGAATGATTGATGTTTAGTTTTTTAAGTTTCAAAAATCCCAATAAAAAAAAAAACACATTTTTACTTACTTTTGGTACCAATTTTTCCTGCTCTTTTTCTTACTTGCATATTTATGCATCAACCGATATCTTTTAAAATACAGAAATTTAAGTTACTTCTTAAACAAACACAAAGAATATGCTAGTCAAAATTATTTTTAAATGCTGAATAATTTTATAACAATATGGCAACAGCGCGCTCTAAAACATGTTTAATGACGAAATGACGCGCATCGGTTTTAATTTTGTAACAAGTATAATAATAGTCTCCTATTATACAGGGTGTTTCTGAATGAAGCATCATAAATGACACTGATGCATCTAGAGGTTAAATATGTCAATTGAACTAAATAGTATACCCTAATCCAATGCTGCCCCCCCCTATTGCGATACAGAGCCCTAAAGGTTTCCAAGCCGACATACATTTTTATTAATAAATCAAGAACGAAAAATCGTACTAAGTTTACATTTTGTATGAAAATCACGCGGCGGCTGTTGGGCTACTAAGACTGGGGAGGTCGAAGTCGCAATCAGAACTTAAAAAATAAAAAAGTGGGGACAATTTGAGCTCTGTATCGACCAAAACAGGTACTCGCGTCGTATCACCTCTATTTTAAGTGACGACTATGGATTTCACCCCAAAGTCTAGAGGACGTCGACGTCCACCACACACATCGAGTTACTTGCCTAGTGTGTAGGCGATGAATAAAAATACGGCCGCCACTGTAAATGTCCATCTTGGAAGGGAGGCAGTTTCAGGATAGTCAGGATCAGAAGCGTAAAAACCGTAGTCTAACCAGGCAAATATTAGATACGTCGCTACTGTGAACAAGAATCCGGTAAAGGTGAGGAGGTTAGGTGCGATCCATGTCGGGCAGTACTAGAAAACACATAAATGAAATAGAATAGAATACACTCAACATCCACATATCCGAACTTTTCTGTTCCGCAAACTTCCACATTTCCGAACTCTCGTCACCTCGGGATAACCGAACTGCTGGCGCATGCGCAAAGGGTTTTTCTGGCTCATTCTAGTACTTTTATTTGTTTTTCGAGGTTTTTATGCAAATAAATGTAATACATACATACATGTGCATGTTAATAAAAGAACGTTTTTTTTTTAAACAAAAAATGTCAGGTGCAAAGGAGAGAGTGATGCAGGTAATTATTTTGTAATTCAAAGTAAAGGTTTGTTTTATTGAACATTTTGTTGACGTAACCTATAATAATTTCAAACTGAAATGAAAAATTATGAGAAAATATGTATTTTTAAGAAAACCGTGATACAAAACAAACATTATTGTACTGTTTATTTGCAGAGAAAAGAGCCTGCTAAGAAGCTAACCTTGGATCAAAAGCTGGATCTGATAAATCACGCAAAAAATGGTGTTAAAAATGTTGAACTATGTAAGATGTACAATATTTGTAAATCGTCAGTGGCAGAAATTGTTGGGAAAAAAGAAATTTACTTGTCGGAAGTTGAAAAAAGACGAAAATTGAGTGGACGGATTGACACAAAAAAGTGCACCGGTACTTATGATACGCCATTTGAAAGAAGTGTTTTTCACTGGTTTCTACAAAGAAGAACTCTTGGAGAACCTGTCTCAGGTGTGCTGCTGAGGGAGTTTGCCAAAAAATGCATACAAATTTCTACGAGGACACCGATTTTCAAGCCAGCGATGGGTGGCTTTGAGGATTCAAAGATCGTCACGGTATAAGAACGCTAAACACTAAAGGAGAAAAAGTTGTCGGCCGACACAGAAGAGGCTCAAGCATATTACCTAGGCTTAAACGCCTTCATAAAAGATAACGTGTACGATTACGATAACATTTATAATGCTGACGAAACAGCGTTTATTTCAGGTTTCTCCTAATCTTGGATAATGCACCTGCTCATCCCTCAGCGGAGATTTTGAATGAAATTGACCCTCAGTGTTTCGTCGTTTATCTGCCACCCAATGTCACCTCTATCATCCAACCAATGGACCAGGGTGTCATATCTTCATTGAAACGAAAATGCAAGATGAGGCATATTTACGTGAAATCCTTGGCAACACTTCCGTCGATACTTGTGGGATGGCGGAGTTCATTAAATCATGGACCATTAAGGACTGTCTCTTCTTAATATATCAAGCGTGGAACGACGTCAGTGCCGAAACTCTCAGAAACGCTTGGGGAAAACTAATTGATCGAGATATGCCTCGGAAGAACTCATGTCAAGATTCTACTTTAGAAGCGTGCAATTTATTAAATAAATTGCCCAAAAGTAAAGAAATATCTCTGGAAGATACAAATGAGTGGCTTCAAGCAGACTAGACATAGGACACATGGCGACGCTTAACCGACGAAGAAATCATTGCAGCTGCTCAAGGCTACCCAATACAGGACGAAAGCGATACTGAGCTCCACGAAAATGAAAATGATGGAAACAACAACTATGATGTCGTAAACAAAAACAATCAAAAAAGGAATTAATTCTTGCAGCATTAATTTTGAATGATTGGATCAAACATGACCCAGAGAGTGATGTAGAGGAATGCAAAATGCTTCTTAAACTGAAGCAGTGTATCCTCAAATCGCAATTACATTAAAAAAGAAGAAATGTAACTTGAAAAAGACTAATGTATTTGCATCAAATACTGAAAAATTGTGATGTAAAATGTGCATTTGAAAATAAATAGTTAATTACATGCCCAAACTAAAAATTATTCGATTTCTCCTCTTTGCTGAATTCTGTGACAATCGAAATGTTTGATAACAATCGCATTATTGTGTTTACATTTTTTTCTCATTTCAAATTTCGCGGTTTTTTGTCGTCAACCAATCAGCGACAAGTTCGGTTGTGTGGAAGTACAAGTTCGGAAATATCGTGAGTTCGGAAATTTGGAGTTCGGATATGTGGATGTTGAGTGTAGTGTTAGAGATTCATCGCTCGTAGTTAGCAGTGGTGTAGCCACGGGGGCGGGGTGTATCCCCATCCAAGAGCCACGAGTAATATTTTTTTACATAGGGAAATAATGAACCATTCAAAAAAAGTCATCAAAGTTGGCCGAGCAAAAAAATACGTATTTCTATTCTTAATCTTAAGTATATAACCACGGGGGTAAAACTAGCATTCACGACCTCGCAACACGCTACCGGTGAGATGTTGCCAGATGCATCTTATTGTTAAGTCGTAATAATTTCAGCAACAAGCTGATGCAACATTTCGCTACGTTAGACATATCCCCTTACATGCATTAAAGAAAGTAAAGTAAGTCAAACTAGACATTTTGGATAATAATAATAATAACAATAAAAATAATTGACTGAAGTTGGCATATTTTTTTAATTCCCCAAATCTGGGGAAAAATTATAAATAACGAAATGGCCGCATAGCATCGGTGGCAGCAATCCCATAGGTCTATTTGCCTAGGGCCTAGGGAATCCATACCCAATAGAAACGTGGCATTTTAGTTTAAACCTTGATTGTTGTTGTTTTAGGAAGCGTCTCTAATAGGAAATTTTGATTCGCATCAAATTGTTTTGTGCATTATTTCATGATAAAACTATTATTTATTTTCTGATTTGCATTTAAGGATATAATCTAAATTATTCTACTTAATGGTAAGTAAATACTGTACTAAATTACTTATCTAACTTAAAAATGGTTAGTATTACAAGAACATGATAAGAGGTGCGTGAAAAGAATGAAAAGATACGTGTAATTTAATTAATTACAGTAAAACTTCGTTAAGACGCGCTCCCGCATAATACGCTCTTTTTCGTCGGTCCCTTGAATTTTCCTATGCTAATACACTAAAATAGTACTCGGTAAGACGCTCTGTTTTGTTGGATAAGACGCTCTTTTTTCGCCGCAGATAGACGGTGAATATAGGTGTTAGACAGTCAAAACTTCGACCTGATAGGAAAAAAAGTTCAAAGGTTGATCAATGAATGGCAAACAAACAAATTGCCAAGACGAAACGTTCACCGATAAGTGTTGTTTTCGCGTTGGGTATTTGTTTACATTTGTTTCGGAAGGCAGCATTCGGACTTTCAGACGAGATATATACCACTGACAGCACACCAACAGAAACTGAGGAAATTCTCCAAAATTTCCCCCATTATGCGACAGTGGATGACGCCCTAGTAACTAACTCACACTGTGGGGAGTGAGAGAGAAGAAAGTGACTCTGAAGACGAGGACGATCATTCCCCAACATCTACAGTTTCTGCTGGCTTGCAAAACGTGGGCGAGCTCAGAAAAGTTATTTCCACCCTGGAAAATGCAGAGGGCATGCTAATTTACATTAACAGAAATAACAACTTCTTCTCCACACGAGCTACCAAGAACCTCAAACAAAGTACCCTTGACAGGTTTCTCTCTGGTCAGTGAGTAAGCAGTGTACATACCTACATATTATTCATGTGAGTATTTATCACATTCCTGTACGAGTATTATGCATTTTAATAAATTTTACGTTCAAATTTTGCAATCATTTTCTTTTATCGAGCATTTTGAGTTTTTTTTTACTTTCTCGGATGACGCTTTCCCGCTTAAGACGCTCTTTTGCGCCGGTCTCTTGAAGAGGGTCTTAACGAAGTTTTACTGTATTAGGTTTAGCAAAGTTCCTTCTAGTATACTAATAATATGAAGTCTTGATTTGAGCATTTAGAAAATAGTTTCTTAGCATTTAAACCTTGAAATTGTAATGTACTGAAATATTATGTGTTTTTAGAGCGTTCCTCACTGTAAAAAGCCATACAACAGGCGTTCTACGTCATCAGTAGGAAGTATGTTCACGACGTCCAGCAGGTATGTCCAAGTTAAATACAACCTAATCTCGATGTGAAAATTTTCTTATTTTAATCTTTGACTTTTTTTTGTTTTCAAATAATTTCTGTTTGCTATGTCAATATGTATTGATACTATATTGTTTTAAATGTTTATAAGGTACTAACGCCAGTGTTCGTCACCTTAAGGTTTAACGTTATAGAAATGCCACCGTATAAAATAAATGTTGTAAGTTAACCTAAAGCCTTACCATGCGTTACACTTTAAATGTAGGGGCGCTTTAGAGTTACGTTGCTTTTTTTACTAAATTAGGCTAAAATTTTCAGTATTTGTATTTTATTCAAATATAATCCAGTGTCCCAGTGTTTGTCATATCGAAAATACTGTGACACCCAGTGATCGTCAGCACCTAGCTCCAGAATTCGTCACATTAATACTATAGGGAAAAACGAAAATAATAAATATAACGAACTAAAATTTTATTGAGTGAAAATCTTGTGGGTAATAAGTAAAAGTACCGAATGTAGGTAATAAACAATCAGTACAAACATAACTTTAGTATATTGTGACATTTGTAAAAGTGACATTTGTGACAGCTGACATTTATTAAGTTTTATAGTTTATATATTAAGTCAATTTAGTTTATACACTAGCTGTTAGTAAAGAATTGTATGGAATGTCATATTAAATATTCTAGATGTCAAACGAATTTTCTAGAAGATGTAAATATTATAAATACTGGTGTGGTTGCTAGGAGTTAGTTAGTTGTGATTTGAATGTTGAAGAGATAAGATCGCAGAGTTGTAGAGTTTTAATAAAAGTGTTTAGAAGCGAAGAAGGTGATTAATTTGGAAGTGAAATTCGTAACATTTTGGTGACAGCGGTGGGATAATAGAAGAATTCGAAAAAAAAAAAAGTTATATGGTGAATACGAGATCTACAAGATACGACGAGGAAACGACGACGATGGATGTGAGTGAGATACTAAAATTTTTGCAACAAGGAGAAGAAAAGCGACAGCAAGAGGATGAAAAGCGACGACAGGAGGATGAACGACGACGGCAGGAGGACCGTGAGGAGGCAGAACGACGACGACAGGAGGACCGTGAGGAGGCAGAAAGGCGAGAGGAAAAGCGACGGCTGGAGGACGAACGGCGGCGACAGGAGGACCGTGAGGAGGCAGAAAGGCGAGAGGAACAGCGACGGCAAGAGGACGAACGGCGGCGACAGGAGGACCGTGAGGAGGCGGAAGGCGAGAGCAACAGCGACGGCAAGAGGACGAACGACGACGACAAGAGGACCGAGACGAGGCGGAGAGGCGTCATCAGGAAATTTGCGAGTCTCAACAAATAATAAACACCAGGTTGAATGCATTTTCTGGGAGGATTGATGGCGTGGAACAGCAGATTGACCAGGTAGGCCAAAAAAGTCAATAGAATTGAGAAGGAGTTTCAGGAGAATAGGGAAGAAATCGAAAGAAGACTCGAAAGAAGATTAGAGGACACCAAACGGCAGGTACAAAAAGAAATACTGGAAAAGATAGAAGGGCTAGAGCACCAATTACATCGTACTTCAATAGCCGATTCAGGAGATTGTTCGACCTCACCAGCTACTCCGTTACAACATTCAAGCCTTATGCATACTGAAAGGTCAGTACACAAAATGCTTAAGCCTCCCTACGTACGATGGACAGTCATCATGGTCCATGTATCGCAGACAGTTTGAGGCTGCCGCAAGGGCCAACGGATGGACTCCACAAGAAATGGCTACTTCGCTAGTCATATCTCTCAGAGGTCAGGCTTTAGAAATTTTACAGAGCATCCCGGAAGAGCAGCAAAACGATTACGACAGGATTGTAGGAGCATTAGAAATAAGGTATGGACACAAATATCTCCGTCAAGTTTACCAGTCCCAAGATCAAGAGTAGACAACAAAGAACCAATGAGTCCCTTCAAGAGTACGAAGCTGACATTGAACGTCTCATCCATTTGGCTTACCCTCCAGGCACCGAAGGAATTTTTAGAACAAATTGGCATCCAGACTTTTATTGATGGACTACTAGACACAGAAATGCAGCAAGCTTTGCGGCTTGGGAGGCACACCACGATCAGTGATGTACTGGTAGCTGCCTTAGAATTTAAAGCGGCTAAAGAAGCCTCAAGAAACTACAAACCCAAAGTAAGGCAAGTTACATTTGATGAGTCACAATCACTTAAAGAAACCATAGAGAAAATAATGCGGGATACATTAAATGGAATGAGAGAGATGAAGTCACCACAAAAGGAGACGAGAAGCTGCTACAACTGTGGGAGGATTGGGCACCTACAACGTTTTTGCAGAGCCAGATCTAGGTCCCAGGCAAGAAGTAACTCACCAGATCGACAAACGGAGCAGAGATCCAGGTCTAGGAGCCCAAATCAAAGAAATTGGAGAGAAGACAAAAGGACATCGACGACCTCACAGCAAAGGAATAGCCGCTCCCCTAGCCCAGATAGAAGATCTCGTTCCAGATCGCCAGCGAGAGCTTCGGAAAACCACAATTAGTCGATACTGAGGGGCGCGTGTCGACTACTTGTACTCAATGCCCCAAGATTTCTGTCTCAAAAATAAGTAGCGACGAACGAAGCCTGGTAATCCATGGGTACTTGGACGATAAATGGTGTTCTTTTATCATTGACACTGGTGCCACGAGAACTATTTTGCGGCCTAACATTCTGCCAAAACCGCCAAAAGAATTACCTAGACATGTTAAATTGGAAACAGCTACTGGAGAACAAATTCCTGTACATGGTGAACTAAACGTAAAAGTTCAACTTGGTTCGAAAATCATGTATCACCGAGTTTTAACAGCTGATATCAGAGATGATTGCATATTAGGGCTAGACATATTGAGTAAACATGGTTTTGTCGTGGATATTAAAAACAGAATTATACAAATTCAAAATGAAGAAATAGTTATGGCCCCCAAGCTTCAAGACTACAATCAATCAAGAAGGATCATCATTGAAGAGGACATCCAAATTCCCCAAGGATCGGAGAACATCGTCATTGCAAGACTGGATGGAAATGGTGAAGGTTTGAGTACTGGAATAGTCGAGGCCAGAGACCGGAACGATGGCTTATTGGTTGCAAGAAGTCTAGTACAAATTAATAGCCAAATTCCAGTAAGGATTGCCAATATATCAAACAAAAAAGATTATTCTTAAGAAGAATGAAGTATTGGGACGTTGTGAACCAGTCGAAAAGATAGTTAAATGCGAGGAAGTCAACCAAGCTCGGACGAATCAAGCAAGAGTACGTGATCCAACTATTGCAGAACCTTTGCTTAAAAATGCTGCTCATCTGGAACCGGAAGAAGTTAGAAAAGCTAGACAGTTCCTCGACAGATATCAAGATGTATTTGCCAATGGAAACATCACCGGCAGAACAAGTCTGGTTCAACATCGCATAGACACCGGCAATAACCCACCGATAAAGCAAGCACCAAGAAGACTACCATTCGCTAAACAGAATGAAGTTACCGGAATGATCGATAAAATGCTGAAAGAAGGTGTCATCGAGGAATCATCGAGCCCATGGTCTTCACCCGTTGTTTTAGTTACGAAGAAAGATGGCACAACCAGATTCTGCGTGGACTATCGGAAGCTGAACAATGTGACTAGGAAAGACAGTTATCCTCTACCTCGAATCGACGACACCCTGAACACACTTTTCAGAGTCAAAATGGTTTTCGACATTGGACTTGAAGAGTGGATATTGGCAAGTCGAACTTCATCCCGATGATAAAGAGAAAACAGCATTCTCTGCTGGTACCGGACTTTATCAATTCAAAGTTATGCCATTTGGTCTTTGTAATGCACCGGCCACTTTCGAGAGACTGATGGAGTTAGTACTCAGAAGAATGACGTGGAAAACTTGCTTGGTATACCTTGATGACGTCATTGTAATGGGGAAGTCATTTTGATGAACATCTTAAAAATTTGGAGGATATTTTCAGAAGATTCAGAAATGCCAACTTACAGTTAAATCCAAAGAAATGTTCCCTATTTCAAAAACAAGTAGAATTCCTGGGACACATAGTTTCCGCCGAAGGAATTCAAACTGACCCCAGGAAGATTTCTGCGATCAAAGAGTGGCCCCAACCAAGAGACAAACATCAAGTAAGGAGTTTTCTTGGACTGTGTACCTACTACAGGAAATTTGTAAAGGACTTCGGAAAAATTGCCAAGCCACTACATCGGCTCACTGAAAATAATGTTACCTTCGATTGGACTCCAGACTGCCAGCAAGCTTTCACAGAACTGAAGAAGCGCCTAACTACAGCACCAATTCTGGCATACCCTAAACAAGATGGAATGTTTATTTTGGATTGTGATGCCTCTCAACATGGAATTGGATCAGTCTTATCCCAGGTTCAAGACAAAGAAGAAAAAGGTAATCGCCTATTTCAGCAAGACACTAGGCAAGGCTGAAAGAAATTACTGTGTTACGAGAAAAGAATTACTTGCCATCATCAAATCTTTGGAGCATTTTCACAGTTACCTCTATGGAAGACACTTTCTAATTAGGACAGATCATAACGCCCTCCAGTGGATTATGAATTTTAAGAACCCGGAGGGACAAGTTGCTAGATGGATGGAGAGACTACAACAGTATAATTTCAAAATAATGCACAGAAGGAGTGGAAAAACACATGGTAATGCAGACACAATTATCGAGAAGACCGTGTTTAGAACAGAAATGTCGCTACTGCCAGAAGATTGAGGCGAAAAGAATCTTCATACGAGGCCTGTAATGAACTGTTAATGGCAACAACAATACAGGTTGAAGATGAATGGTCCTCGGAGGAATTAAAGAAGAGCCAGAAGAAAGACAGTGACCCTCAAATTAATCCGGAACTGGGTAAAGAATGGAGTTCGACCAACTTGGCAGGAAGTTTCCAGATATGGTACGACTATAAAGGGATACTGGGCTCAATGGAATTCCCTTTTGTCTTCGCGATGGCCTACTGCATCGGAAGTGGGAGAGCCCGATGGAGTATCCGCAGTCTACCAGTTGGTCTTGCCTAAAGCAAGAATCCACCAAGTGCTAGAAGAGCTTCACAGCAGCCCATCCGGAGGACATTGTTGGAGTAACCAGGACTTTGGCTCGAGTAAGGGACCGATTTTTATTGGGTAAACTGTCGCCGAGACGTAGAAGAATGGTGTAAGAGATGTGATTTGTGCTCTGCCAAAAAGGACACAAAAAAAACACAAGAAGCCAGTGGTAAAATGGTGCAGTACTTATCCGGAGCACCATTCGAGAGGGTAGCAGTGGACATTCTTGGACCATTACCTGTAACCGACCGTGGCAATAAGTACTTGATGGTGGTAATGGACTATTTCTCGAAATGGCCCGAAGCAGTACCCCTTCCCAATCAAGAAGAAACAGAAACTGTAGCGAAGCGTTCATCGAGAATGTCATAGCTAGACATGGAGTGCCCCTCGAACTGCATTCCGATCAAGGAAGAAATTTCGAATCAGAGCTGTGGCAAAGAAGTGATGAAAACAATGGGCATCAAGAAAAGCCCGAACAACTGCGCTTCATCCCCAGTCGAATGGCATGGTTGAACGCCATAACAGGACCATATGCCACTACCTGTCTAAATTCGTGTCTGAAAATCAAAGGGACTGGGACAAATTGGTGCCTCTGTTTTTGCTGTCATATCGAAGTTTCCCAGCATGAGTCGACTACCTACACTCCGTCTATGCTGACCTCTGGAAGAGAAATGAAACTGCCTACTGACCTCATACTTGGCCGTCCACTAGAGGAAAATCAGGAACGATCTCTGCCAGAATTTGTAGAGAATTTGAGAGAGAGAATGGACCAGATCCACCGATTTGCCAGGGAGAAGCTGAAAATTCACAGCGACAAAATGAAGCAGCGTCTCGAGCACTTACATCAACAGAGACTGCATTTAAACCTGGTGATGCAGTATGGTTGTACGCCCCAAAAAGGACGAAAGGAAAAAGTCCAAAGCTTCAGAGCAACTGGGAAGGCCCGTACACCATAATAAGGAAAATCAACGACCTGGTCTACCGCATCCAGCTATCTCCAGAAGCAAGCCGAAGGTGGTCCATTTGGAGAGACTCGCAAGATATACAGGACATAATCCACCCGATTGGTTTGTTGTCGAAGATCCGCCCTAGGACTGAAGACAGTGTTATTCGGGACGAATAACCTTAAAGAGAGCAATGTGACATTTGTAAAAGTGACATTTGTGACAGCTGACATTTATTAAGTTTTATAGTTTATATATTAAGTCAATTTAGTTTATACACTAGCTGTTAGTAAAGAATTGTATGGAATGTCATATTAAATATTCTAGATGTCAAACGAATTTTCTAGAAGATGTAAATATTATAAATACTGGTGTGGTTGCTAGGAGTTAGTTAGTTGTGATTTGAATGTTGAAGAGTAAGATCGCAGAGTTGTAGAGTTTTAATAAAAGTGTTTAGAAGCAAGAAGTGATTAATTTGAAGTGAAATTCGTAACAATATAAATATTAAAATCCTTATTTGTTGGTTTGGTCTTTACATGAAGAGCAGTAAAACTTTTTCGTCTTATTCGAAACTTTTGTAGAAGTTTGTTAAAACAGTTGCTTTCATCGTCTAATGCTTCTTTCTCCCTAGACTCCTTTTTTTCTTGACTGATTTCTCAGCTTTTTGTTCTATTCGCTTTCATTTTCTTTCTTCCAGCTCAATTTGTTTCTGCGTCTTTTTTGTCTTCTTTTTTCTTGTAATATTCGTTCCATCTTTCAGATGTAGCCACAGAAGGTATCTTCTCAACTTTCTTTTTATTTGTTGGTGTTATTTGTGGCCAGAATAACAACTTTTTAAAGGGGGATTCAATACCTTCTGGAATATTTTTCTTTGGTGTCGTTGGTTTAGGCGACGATGGAGGTGTCATGTGTGCTTTTTCTTTGCCCAAGTCATCAGTGTGTTGTCTTTCTAGCGTGCTGTCAATTTCTTTCTCTATGTCATTTTATGCTTTTTAACAGCTTATATTGCTTTTTGCATTGCATCTTCAGGGTAATGATTTCGAGGCATCTTAAAAAAAAATTAAATCTCAGTTATCGTCAGGCCTGAGGACCATTAGTCGTCATAGTTATTTAATGCATCCTGAAGCTTATAATGAAACAAAATTGTATGACGATTACTAGTCCTATAATCTTATAGGATAAAAAAGAGTAACGTAAACACATTTGAGCTTTATAATACGATTCTATTAGGTCGAAACTTGAATAAACTAACATAGGTGTCAAGCACCAGTTTTCGTCAACCATGTCGAAAACTGGGCTCGGTTCTATTTACGATGCCGGAGTATCCGTCACCCGGTAAATTAAGATGAGGTTAGGTTATAAAAGTTATTTTATGGGATTAATTAATAATTTAATATATTGTAAAGCTACTATACAGTTTTTGATATGGTACATTTAATGCTCACTGCTTTTACTCAATTAACAAAATTGTACTTACCTTAACTGAAACACTAAGAATCCGAAGAAAGTCACAGTACCCACCACAACACTGACTTCAACTGTTTTTTACTCATATGAGATTTGGCGGTAGTGTACATTTTACCAACCCCTAATAATGAAAAACACCACTAGAAATATTTTAAAATAATAGTTACTAAGTTTGTTAACCCCAAACCTTAATATTTGCTTTTCAATCAGAATCATGACGAACACTGGACCGGTGACGGTAACTGGCTGTTTTACCTTAATTGTAGAAATAAATAATTTTAAGCAAATTGTTTCTATTTATTCCACTTTTGGTTTGCTGTATGAAAAATTAAATTGTAAAATGAAGTTAGCGATGCCAATGCACGGCTACGCATGTCGGTTTAGGGCCGTTAAATAGCCGCATGCGTATTATTAAAAACTGGCCACCGGGACATATGGCGGCCCCGATGCGTGTTTCCCTCCTTATCTATGGAGATTGCCCTTCTTCTATTTAGATGTTTTGTGTATAACCTTATCAAATTGTCAACTGGCACATTATGTGACCCGGTACTTTTACCGGGTATATAAAAAACATTTTATCAAAAACAAACTATAATTTCGAAAGAAGACACTATTAAAGAAAATGACGACCACCCCATATTTATAGACACTTGCGCGGTGGGCCCGACAAGGGGGGGCGGGGGTAAAGGGGCAAACAAGGGGGGAAAGGGGTTTTTCGGTTTTTACAAGGAAAAGTACAAAAAACCTTAACGTAAAAGAAAAAAAAGGGGAAGGGGGGGGGGGGGGGGCAGGAAAAAAAAAAAGGAAGTCGGCCCGCGGCTCTGACTGAGAATATGGTTTATGGAAAAATTAAAATTTGATTTTGATTAAAGGGAGTGGGACCGACGGAGGGGGGGGAGGGGGGTTTTCCCGCGGAGAGATCTCGCCAACCAACTTTATTTTTCAAATTCCGACTATTTTTCCCAATCAGCGGTTGGGGGGGACCCACGGAATTTTCTTTGTTGGAGGAATTGCGGGGGTCGGACCATTCGCTGAACACAGCCTTGATCTCTTATTTTAACCGAGTCAATAACGTGGAACATCTTAGATACTGCAATCTACGATGTTCCATTAATTTCTTCAGTTTTATTGACAATCCGTTGCTGAAGGTCTTCCATATCGCCGACGGGAGTTTCAAAAATGGATTTTTTTTAGATAAGGAGAGAAAAAATCGCAAGGTCCAAGAGGGAAATGTGGTCTACGTGTTCAAACTAATCATACGATCTTAAAAAATTTCGCCTATATAAGTAGTTAATTGTTTTCCTAGTAGTATGCGCACGAACTCCATCTTGTTCCATATAACCTTCCTGCAATTCGTCGCCATGCAGCATTTGTACAAGAGGTGTTAAGATTTCTAAACGGTATTCTCTACAGGCAGCTGTCCACATTCTATTTTTGTGGGCGCTGTGGAGTTTCGATATAAAAGTGAAGGTTGTCTTTATTTTACAACTCTGCCAGCCACTTCGAAAGTTTGAAAACAACAAAGTTTTGCTTCGAACTTCGACATAGCCGCTATTCCCATATCTCTCGTTCATAGCTGGATTTGATGACGATTTATTTTGAATGGCCCCTTATTAAAACGAATTAGTACCAATACCCCAATAGATCAATTTTGACTACGCCACTGGTATTTAGTATTAATCCCTTACCTGAACTACCCAATTCCAGAACGGGTGCATGACATATATGCTCAGTATGCCGGTATCTTTGCAGCTGTACTGTGAAAGGAAAAAAAGAACGAACATTGTCAAATTACATCGGATTATTTTTTTGGTGAAATACCTCAATGCAAGAAAAATGCTAAAAGTCACCGCTCGATGTTAATTAGTCGAGCAAAGTGAAGGTGGGTTCATGCAGATATTTTTAGTAATAAGAATAAGAATAGTAATAAGAATAAAAGTTAAACCTTCGTTTTATAATGACCCAGTTCATGCAGTAAATCCTTATTTTTAAAATTATTACTAAAAATTATATTTACTGCATGAACTGAGTCATTATAAAACGAAGGTTTAACTTTTATTCTTATTACTATTCTTATTCTTATTACTAAAAATTTCTGCATGAACCCACCATGAGTCTCAACACAACACACATAGATTGCAGGGTCCAAAACAGCAGTTGGCTTAAGAAAATGTTGGGCAACTTTTGTTTGAAACATTTTTTTCTTAAATTAAAAATAACCGAGTTACGGAACAAATCGCCTTAGTTGGAACACCCAGTATACACGGCAAACGTGGAGTGTGGTTGCTTATTCTACCTCTACAAATCGCCTACAATTCCGTGTTTTTAGATCGTAAAGTGACGTGTGTAAGTAATTATTTAGTCACTTGTGTATTGATCGAATGTCAGGCGCGTCACCTGTAACGATATACCTTTTGTATACATATGCATGTTTATTTTATATTGATATAATTCCATGTAAGACTACAAAGAAAATAAACGAAATAATCTTGTTCGCGTATTATGTCGCATATTGTACATACATACATACATATGTATCTAACGTATGTCCACCATCTTATCTGTTTTTTATGAGTGAAATTTGCAGAACACGTCTAAAACGTTTATATGTATGTATATGGGACATTCCACGCCAACTTCGCCATAAAAAAAATTATTAATTTACTAGCGACCCGCCCCGGCTTCGCACGGTTTACGACATCACATTAGAAACCTCTAAAATTATCAGTCTTTATCTACTATATTATGCATGTATTATACATATAAACCTTCCTCTTGAATCACTCTGTCTATTAAAAAAAAACGCATCAAAATCCATTGCGTAGTTTTAAAGATCTAAGCATACATACGGACACACAGACAGCGGGAAGCGACTTTATTTTATACTATGTTATGATTTACGTTATATCTTGGCACGTAAAAAAAATGTGTGAAAACCATATTACCAAATAAGGTCTTTAGGGTCGCTGATTACGAATCTGGTGTCCGATTTAGAAAATTCGTTTTTTATGGGGCCCCATGGGGCCCTATAACAAAAAATATGATGAATATCAAAATTTTAAAAATACCACGGTATTCTACACAAAATATTGAGTAAAAAAGGTATCTTGCATTTTTTTTCAATTTAATGCGAATTTTTAGTGTAAAAAAATCGAAAACCTTTATAATGGTATTTCTCACTTAATAAGTTTTTCAATTTATTGATTTAAAAAAAAAAGCCTTAAATTGAAAAATAGCATGAGACATTTTTTACTCAAAATTTTGCGTAGAATACGATGGTATTTTTTAAATTCCGTGATTCGTCATATTTTTCATTGTGGGGCCTCATGGGACCCCATAAAAAACGAATTTTTACTTTTAAAAATGTTTCCATTTAATTTTAAGTTTTTACTTTTTTCATTTAATGCGTACTTTTTGAGTAAAAAATTAATCAACCTCAATGAATTTTATAATAAGGCAAAACTTGAATAAATTTTTTATAAAAACGGGTAATTTTTTACATTTTTTACTTAAAATTTAACGTAGAATAAGGGAACATTTTTTAAAAATTCGTTTTTTTTATAGGGCCCCATGAGGCCCTACAATGAAAAATATGACGGATCACGGAATTTAAAAAATACCATCGTCTACGCAAAATTTTGAGTAAAATATGTCTCATGCTATTTTTCAATTTAAGGCGTATTTTTAAAGCAACAAATTCAAAAACTTTTAGTTCTAAAAAAGTTTTCGATTTTTTTACTCTAAAAATACGCATTAAATTGAAAAAAATGCAAGAGACCCTTTTTTACTCAAAATTTTGTGAAGAATGGTAAAATTTTTGAAATTCATCATATTTTTGTTATAGGGCCCCATGGGGCCCCATAAAAACGAATTTTCTAAATCGGACACCATATTCGTAATTAGCGACCCTAAAAACCTCATATGGTAGTATGGTTGTTATACATTTTTTTTACGTACCAAGATATAACGTAAAAATGGTAAATTTTCACCTTTCGAGCCTTCTAGCGGTCATACCGTTGCTCATCCCATTCTGGGACAAAAGCCATCCGAAAGTAAAGTTGTCAAGTTTTTTTAACCAATTTTTTTTAAAGAAGTCATACTTTTCCAAATTTCGATTTTAAAGTTTTGACCCTCTGAAAAGGGGTGAAAACTACCCTTAATGAATTCAAAAGTATTTTTATCGCAATCTACGGAAAAAATGCGATGTTTTTACAATGTTTTCTATTTTTTTTATTCGCTGTCATTTGCCTACAACAGTCGCGAATTTAAGATTGTCTAAAAAGTTCTAATTTTGTGACCGTTCATTCTAAATTGCTCTAAAATTTTGGGTATCAACTTTTCTTATGACATACTACTTATATACAAAGTTTCAGAGAAATCTATTTTTTTTGTGGCGAAGTTGGCGTGGAATGTCCCATATATAATCGGCAGGGAAAGTATTCGTACATCCACTTTTTGAACGACTCCCAGTCTGACAAAAAGTTATACATAACAAAATAATTCTGTAACGGACGACCTTTAACGCTATGCTTCTATCGGCAGTTTTAACGATGGCAATAAAAAATTATAACTACATAAGTATTTGCCGTTCGTTTCAATTGAATTGGCCATTATATTGCTCTGATAATGGGGATAATTTACAGTTTATAGTATTTTCCTCTTAAGCCTCTCATCAACTTCCAAGAAGTCTACCTACATACATACATATTATGTGTGTTTTGGAAGTCCAAAGGGGTTATCAAAACCTTTAAAATGATCATTCTGACGTAGGTACATTAGGGTTGCTTAAATTCTGGTCATTTTTGTACCACGGTTTGTTTTTTTTTTGCTTCTGGTAGGATTACAACTTGTGAAATTCTGCGTCTATAAGCCCAGGTTGAAGGCTTATATGTCGATTGTGTCAAAAGATATCTCTAAAAAGGTAACATTTTCAAAAAATCATGTGTAACTCCGAAAATACTGAATACTTTGCAAAGCTCTTGGACTTAACATAAAAGCGAAATCTTCAGAGTATCTATCTGAAAAAGTGGACGTTATTTTCCGGTATCGGATGATTCGGTTCCGACGCGTTTTACCGAGTGATCGCGATTTGAAAAAAAAAATGTCGCGAGATTCCATTTGTCTTCGAATCTTCGATAATACTATACTATTAATTTATTTTAGGCGTATCATCCGAGTATTAATATACAGGGCATCCGGTAAATGCCTGCCACGCGGTCTTTTCGGAATAGCTGTGTACCTACACTGAGAAAAGAGTTTCCTTGAATCTAAAGATCGCCATATTGCGTGAAAGCGGTATTTTTAAAAGATCTGTTAGAACAAAAAAGGTACAGTAGCTCAAAAAAGTGTCAAACAATAGGGTAGTATATATAGAAGAAATGTTTTTTTGAATGAAATACTGGGTCTAATAAGCCCAAATTGAAGGTGATTGTGTGAAAATATTTCTTTAAAAAAAGTTAACTTGTGATGTTTTCAAAAAAATGTGAATATCTGAAAAAAATGAAACCCTTTTTTTGAAGTTTTTGAGCTCATATGTATTAAAGGGAAATCTTCAGAGTACCTGTCTGCCATTTTGGGCAAAAAATCCTAGACATGAAAAATTTATAAAGTTGAACCGAAAACATACTTAGATTTAGATTAGATTTTAGACCAGTAAATCATCGTGAAGCGCCCCGTATATAAACTGCTATTAACTAATATCGATAATGATTAGCTTACTATAATGAGAGACGACTATGTGTTTTTTATGCGACGGAGATATAAAATTATCCAATATTGTCTATATCAGTGCAAATGGGACAGCAAAATTATCTTATCGCCGAAATAGGAAACGGGATCTTTGGCCCCAAGTCTCGCCACTACGCAGACCACTCTTCGTCGCTTTAGCACTCAGATAAGGATATAGAATACTCCTCAGAAAACGATTTACGTTATAGTGTGCTTATCATACGTCATACGCTTTTTTTTAATTCAGCTTTTTGGGCTAACTTTGCTTGGGCTTTAAAAAGGATGCAATTTGATGATTCTGCCCGAGAAAATAGCCAATTTTATCAAAAAAAATCGCTCAAAATGTCGGTCAGCAGCACTTTTGAGGGTTGCTTAAATTATGATAATTTTTGATATGAATTTCTCCTGATAGGATTATAGCTTGTGAAATTCTTGCATCTAATAAGCCCGAATTGATGTTGATTGTGATATCGCTAAAAATATAAAATAGCGATGTTTTCAAAAAATCATGAATAACTCCGAAAATATTAAATCCTTTTCAGTTTTTCTTAGACATGAAACATTTCTAGTTGAACAGAAAACAAAAAAAAATATTAAACTATGCCATCCTTGCTATAGTTTTCATAAAATTACTGAAATTTTATTAAAACACACCGAGTTCTAGAGGGTTATAAACTTGTTCATTTTGTTAGTTATGTGTAGGCGTACAGGGCTTTTTTGAATTTTCGTGATATTTCTGGTTCTGTTGACTATTTTGGGAGCGATTTTGGCATCATATAATACGACTGGTTTCGAAAGTCTAGTACTTAAAAATTGCCAAAATTTGGCGTCGCTATTTCACAATAATGCGATACATTATTTCAAATATTACATCACTGATACCACTGTTATCTAACTCAAAATACTTATTGCTTTTAACACGTTCTAATTTGGTTTTTATTTGGCCAAGATGAGCAAGATAATTGTAGATTATAAAACAAATAATAAAAAAACGAATTTATACCATCATTTCGCTGGCTATGATTGAATTAAAGCCAAAAAGTGTCAGATTTTAACCACAAAGAAATGTAAACACGACTCTAATGCTGCTGCTTTTGAAACTATAGCATCGTTATCTGGTTACAGACAGAGAAATGGAGAAAGATAAATCAACTAATCGACAGACATACAATTTTCTTAGTAGATTACTTCAAATAAAAAAAAACACAAATAAAAGTTCATTTTCATTTTTCCTAAATGGCAAAAGAAGTTCTGTTAGCATTTGGTCCGATAACATTTTTATGTAATTTCCGATAACATTTTTATTTCTTCGCGTAAACAACGAACGCTGTTTTTCATGGGACATTTGCAAACAGTTTGTTGGTGTCTCTATACAGTTCCAACTAAAAGTGGGACCTGTATAAGTAAAAACTTATACCCCCTTTGCCTTTTTGCCACAGGAACATCTAGTTTCGTTTAAAAGTCTAGGTCATACATCATCGTTACAAGAAACAACAACATTTAAAAGGTTAATACAACTTTATTAGGTATATTTTCGATAAAACAACGACTTTTTCATAATCCACTGCCGAATAGTTGGTCTACTTCCATAACACTGTTAAGTATATCTATTTTTTTATAGTAACCACAATTCGACAATATGTAAATGTATGAAACATAACGCGAAAATATAAAACTTGTCGACAGTTTAATAGGATTGAAAATAACTAACCTTGTAATTGTCGAAACCAATTAAATGATCTTTCTTTAAATATTCGTTTTCCATTTTAAAGTTTACAGGCAGGTAGCTATTGTGTAGTAACTTAATCGCTCTCCGGAGAATCTACTAATAATTTTACATCGAACGAATTATTATGATTTAATAATACTCATATTCGTACACACTACTGTTTATGAACACTATCTGATATCGTGAAAAAACATCAAACGCGTGCCATAGCCTCCGAAACCTAACCTACAATCAATTTTAAAACGTCAATTTGTCGATGACGATAACAAACGATATGAAGTCAGCAGCTCTGAAAGTGATTTGACATTAGTTCTGATAGGCAATTTTAGACGATTAAGCGATTTTTAAATGTAGGCATTTTGACACGATGTTTTAATCATACCATGAAAATGAAGTTTTCTAATTTGAACATAATGTTTTTAATAATAATGTATAATAACGTAGTAAATAAATGTGCTTCTACCTTTTGAAAAAGGTCCTATTTGTCAAATGTCGAAAAGTTGGTTTTAAATAAATTTCGCGACTGTTCCTCATACTACACAAACTTACGGCTGCTTTACAGTTCGTAATTTTTATTGCTGGCAAGATAAATTGCAGCAATTTTTATTGCGCGCATGCGTATTTGTGTTTATTTGTTAAGAAATTGTCCAAACCGACATAAATACGCGTCCGCGCAATACAAATTTCTGCAATTTTTTCTTGCCGGCAATAAAAATTGCGAGCTGTAAAGCGGCCTTGTTGTAATTGAAACAAAGATGCTTGCCGCACCATAAAAATATTTTATGTAGGTATCGCATAGAACTGATTGTCGTTTTATTATTTAATATTCAAAAGAGATATCAGGTCCTTCGGTTTAGAAACTGTGTATCAAGGTTACGTACCTTGATCGGTGTTCCAAAAGCTAAATAAACAACATTTTTAAATTTCAATCATACCAAACAGATTTATAACGCTCATTGAGCAAATGGACCGGTTGTACCAAATAGTGCGATTTCTGTTTTTAGCGCTGCCTAATTTTAGACATGTACCTAGTAGTTCTATCTGTGGGAGTTATCGCAAAGTTCACCATTCTTAACCTACCGAAGATTATTTATGAAAACTCTAGATGGCAGCACGTTTAGTTTATAAGAGGATAAAAAAGACAACAAAAAGCCTTTCACGAATTACATATTTGAAAATAAAATATGGTAAATAAAGAAGACAAATGTTCAGTTTACGAGTTTAATTCTTTACCGCTTATTTAAATAATGACGATTTCCTGAGACACAATTATAGATTCCTGACGCAGGAAATACTTTCATTTTGTCTGGTTTATCACTCTTTCAAAAAAGGTTCGCTACCGTCCGCTGCTAGTGTTCGGGGCGCTGTCGTCGGAATTTAACTCTGATTCTTTATGGCCTAGACGCCGACAGGGAGTTTGATTTGAGAAAATGGCGTCCGTGAGCTTGGTGGTGGTATTATGTGCAGTGATATAAACATTGAATAAACATTATAATTTAAAAATGTTGATTTAACGCAGTGATCCAATAACGAAGTTATAGTTTTTGTGTTCGAAGATGACGGCGAATATGTATCGGGTCGGAGGTTAGTACCTATTTGTTTTTAATTAACCGGCTTCGTTTAGGAGGAAGTCTTCCTCCGCGCTGATCGTACTGTTTGGCTGCGAGTCGATCAACTATTCGGGTACCTATTATTTCTCTCGTCGCCGTCTTTGGCAGCGGAAAAAACGAGACGATTTTTTTCGCACCGACGCTGCCGATGATTTTTAAAGACACTGTATTCGAAAAATGTTTTTGATAGTTGATCGATTAATTTTATCACGAAGGTTACATTTTTAACCAAATTCTGGACCACCAATTAATAGTTCAATATAAGGTCTTACCTGACTCCTATGAACCGAGCTTTAGTGAAATTTATGTAGATAAGTTCGTTATCGGGTTTAGGTAATAGTGTTTACTTCTGAGTTATCAATTTGGTGGTTTTAATTAAATATATTATACCCCGAAACCATCAGATTCCTATTTTTTACATGTCGTTTATATGATGTGGGAGACAATGTACCAATCACGTTTGTTATGGTTCCCGATGAAGCTTTTAAATAGCTGGAGGTACATTTTTAATTAGCGATTATGTACCTAATAGAGCATAGTGTGCATTGTTTATAGTTGGTTTTAGATTGTAGTCGCGATAACGCGAAAATAAGGTCATATCGGAATCGAATCATTGGCCCGATGATTTTTTTTTGTAGATTATGTGTACTTCGAGACGTCGTCGACGTCTCCGTTTCAAATCCGACGTATCGAGGAGCTGAACAAGACCGCATCGGGGAATGTGGAGGCCAAAGTGATGTGCTTCTACAGGAGGCGAGATCTGCCCAGCCAGCTGATCCAGCTAGCCGACAAACACCAATGTGAGTAGGAGAAAAACAAAAGGGGATTGCGACGACGACGACGACGACGCCCGCCGCCCGCGATATAATAATTATTAATTCGCGGCGGCATTCCTCCGTGCGAGCGGAGAGAGAGGGCACAAGTCTTGATTAGGCGATCGATATTCCCCCTGACTGTACCTGTCTTGTCACCAGCCGCGGATACGTTGTTTCGCGAAATCGTGCCGCAACTGTACCGCGATCGGACCCGCGTCGCTATGACAACTGCGAGATGCCCGTTCTTTCCGGCCGGGACTGTACTTTTTATAATTACACGCAAAAAAGTGGACGGGGCTATTGTTATCCGGCATCGGACGATTCGGTTCAGACGCGTTTTACCGAAAGTGATCGCGATCTGAAAAAAAAATGTCGCGAGGTTCCATTTATCTTCGAATCTTCGATAATACCGTACTATTAATTTATTCTAGGCGTACTACCCGAGTATTAATATACAGGGCGTCCGGGAAATGCCTGTCTCGCGGTCTTTTCGGAATAGCTATGTACCTACACTGAGAAAAGAGTTTGTTTGAACCTAAAGGTCGTCGTATTGCGTGAAGGAGGTATTTTTCTTAGTTTGTTGGAATAAAAAGGTACAGTGGCTAAAAGAAGGTGATATGTCGATTGCCATGTTCTCAAAAAATCATTGGTAACTCCGAAAATATTAAATCGTCTGCAAAGCTCTTGGGCTCGTATTAAAGTGAATCTTCGATAATACCGTACTATTAATTTATTCTAGGCGTACTACCCGAGTATTAATATACAGGGCGTCCGGGAAATGCCTGTCTCGCGGTCTTTTCGGAATAGCTATGTACCTACACTGAGAAAAAGAGTTTGTTTGAACCTAAAGGTCGTCGTATTGCGTGAAGGAGGTATTTTTCTTAGTTTGTTGGAATAAAAAGGTACAGTGGCTAAAAGAAGGTGATATGTCGATTGCCATGTTCTCAAAAAATCATTGGTAACTCCGAAAATATTAAATCGTCTGCAAAGCTCTTGGGCTCGTATTAAAGTGAATCTTCGATAATACCGTACTATTAATTTATTCTAGGCGTACTACCCGAGTATTAATATACAGGGCGTACGGTAAATGCCTGTCTCGCGGTCTTTTCGGAATGGCTATGTACCTACACTGAGAAAAGAGTTTGTTTGAACCTAAAGGTCGTCGTATTGCGTGAAGGAGGTATTTTTCTTAGTTTGTTGGAATAAAAAGGTACAGTGGCTAAAAGAAGGTGATATGTCGATTGCCATGTTCTCAAAAAATCATTGGTAACTCCGAAAATATTAAATCGTCTGCAAAGCTCTTGGGCTCGTATTAAAGTGAATCTTCGATAATACCGTACTATTAATTTATTCTAGGCGTACTAC
The DNA here is from genome assembly GCA_029963805.1 of Aromia moschata. NCBI lineage: Eukaryota > Metazoa > Arthropoda > Insecta > Coleoptera > Cerambycidae > Aromia > Aromia moschata. The sequence goes on along the minus strand of JAPWTK010000357.1, from coordinate 290,454 downwards.
CCGAGTATTAATATACAGGGCGTCCGGTAAATGCCTGTCTCGCGGTCTTTTCGGAATAGCTATGTACCTACACTGAGAAAAGAGTTTGTTTGAACCTAAAGGTCGTCGTATTGCGCGAAGGAGGTATTTTTCTTAGAGATTTGTTGTAATAAAAAGGTACAGTGGCTAAAAAATTGTGTCAAACATTAGGGTATCATATGTAGATTTAAGATTTTTTTAAACACGAAAATGCCTTCTAATAAATCAGAAACGAAGAGAAGAGGTTGCGAACTGTCACAAATCAGCAACGAAATAATTTGTACACTCACTTTTTAAATGTTGCTTAAATCCTGATCATTTTTGTACTCCAGTATTCATTTTTTTTTTGTTTCTGAGGATTACAGCTTGTGAAATTCTGCGTCTAACAAACCCAAGTTGAAGGTGATATGTCGATTGCCATGTTCTCAAAAAAGTCATAGGTAACTCCGAAAATATTAAATATTCTGAAAAGCTCTTGGACTCATATTACAGCGAAATCTTCAGAGTATCTACAAATCTGAAAAAGTGGCTGGGACGATTGTTATCCGGCATCGGACGATTCGGTTCCGACGCGTTTTACCGAAAGTGATCTCGATTTACAAAAAAAATGTCGCGAGGTTCCATTTGTTCTATAAGTACAGGGCGTTGGGTAAATGCTGTCTCGCGATCTTTTCGAAATAGCGATGTTCTACACTGACAAAAGAGTTTCTTTGGATCTAAAGATCGTGTATTGCGTGAAGAGGGTATTTTTCTTAGAGATTTGTTAGAATAAAAAGGTACAGTAGCTAATTAAATTATGTCAAACATTAGGGTAGCATATGTTGATTAAATACATATTTTTAAAAGTTTAAATATAAATATTTAATACACTTTTTAGAAATATTTTTAAAAAAACACGGAAACGCCTTCCAATAAATCAAAAACGAAGAAAAGAGGTTTCGAACTGTCTAAAGAAATACATACAATCAGCAAGGGACATATTTGGACACCCATTTTTTGAGCTCTGACCGACAGCTATGTTCGTTTGAAAAGGATTTAATATTTCTGTTGAAAACTTTCTGTGGAAATATTCTGAGAGGACCTCGTTCGACAATTAGTTTTCTGAGCAACATAAATACAATGATAAATCGGAAGACTTTTGGAGGAAAGATATCTTCAGTGGCTTTCTTTCACACCAAATTACCTCCTTATCATCAATTAAATTATTTGTTTCAATGTATACATTGTACAGATTGGATCAGTGAGAAATAATAAGAGGGGTGGGAATTCGAGAACCTGTTCTATGTCTACACGAAGAAAATAATTTCTTTAAATCGGAGGTACACTCTCGAGTAAAAAGGGTGTTCTTTTGTTTCGAATAAGATTTGTTGGAATACAAAGATCCTTCGAAAAAAAGAATGACAGGGATGTTCTGGAAACCCTTATGATTTTAAAGATTGTTTAACTTCTTAGTCCTACAGTGGCATGCAGAATGTTTATGGTAAATATCTTTCCCGCGCTTTTTTAACTTTCACTCTGCACCTACACGGATAAAAGAGTTTCTTTGTATATAAAGATCGTTCTTGCGTGAAAAGGGTATTTCTTTAATTTGAATAAAATTAGGTATACCAAAAAGGATTTTTTTTACACAAAAAAGAAACACTTACACTAAAGTGGGCCAAAATTTTATACAACAATACAAACAGCTGTATTTCTACACACAAAAAACTGTATTTATAAACATGATCAGACGTTTTACATAGTCGTACTGTACTATGGGTTAAGGGGTTGAAAATTGATAGAAAGCTTGAGGGGTGTTCTGGTTCTGTTAAAGGAGGGGTATTCATTTATAAATCTAACCCTGTACCTTATTTTATCTTGAACTTACGTACTCATCGATGGTCCACAGTAATAATCGTTTCTGTAAAGTAAAAACAACGTAGCCTTGCAAATAACAACCGTTATTTAATAGTTTTTTGTCAGTATTTGGATCGGTAGTAAAAGTTCCGAGCCCGAAGCGGTTCAATGCCCCGTTTTATAATAAAAAGGACAAAATAATAATGCTCCGAATTTATCAAAGTAAACGAGGGACCCAAGCGTTTGACTCGTAGCTGTTCCCGCAACGCGTTGGATTAATCTATTATTTAAAAGTTTTTTTTCGAATGCTAATTGAAAGCGGGCTTTTTAACGCGTTATTCTAGTATTCTAAATGTCATGTTAAAAGTGGATTATTAAATTTTTATTCTACTATTACTTTTTTTGCTATGTACATATTGTAAATGTATGTAAACGGTAGAGCTTAGTACCAATAGATCAATCCAGTCCCTTTGCGAAAAAAAAAACGCGGTTCCAAACTTTATAGAGCCGTCAAAAAGGCCTTGAGCAACCTTACTTTTTGTGTACAAAAGGAGGCCAGAGGCTCCTCTAGGCTCAATAGGAGAACCTAGAGAATATTTTAAAGTTATAAACAAAATGACACTGAGAGCGCTGTTTTGAACTCGTCAGTTTTGTTTTGAAGCGATTGAGCCAACTTTAACAGGTTATACATATCTCGAGAACCAATGAACGAAATTAGCTCTTTTTTTTTAATGAGGCGTCTTTCCGAGTACCTTTAAGATATGTTTTAGATTTCATTTGATCGAATATTCGCCGAGCAATGTCAATGGTTTATAAGCCAAAACAATGTTTATAACCAGAGATTACCAAGGCTCTCCGAAAGAACGTATTTTAAATTTTCAAACAAGGTTCGAAAGCTTGAACGTTATTTTAAACATAAAAAAATGTTCAGGTTGCTCAAGGCTTTTTTTACAGTACTATAAAGATTTGAAAAATCTCGTTTTTTTATAGAGAGGGTTGATTGCAAAATTGTTCTGCAAAAATTATCAGACCGATTTGGATGAAATTCGGTGTGATGTTTTATCGTATCAAAAAGTGTTCTGAACCATGATCTGAAAGTCTTATGTATAATTTAAGTGGTCGAAAAAAAAATGGGGATAAAAAATTAGGGTGCCAGAGGCATTTCAATATAAATTAGGGATCAAATGGAGAAAGTCCAACTCAAAACAGATACCTAGAGTTCGGCAGCGATCTCCTGCCTGTCCTAAGTGTGGACCCATCTTTATGTTTAATAGGCCGCTCGCCGTGAGCATCCTGTATATTTTCGAGAATATACTTGTGTGTTGTTAATTTTCCAAACTAAACTGAGCATTTCTGAATTTTGAAAATTAAAACTGAAATAGAAAGGAAAACAATATGCGAGTGTTTCCGGTTTCAGTGTGGCTTTGGAAGTAAACTAGGGTGTATTTGTTTCTTTATGAACATTAAAATCCATACATTATAATGAGCAATTTAACTGTACAGTAAATGATCTTATTATTTACGAGGGGCGATCAAAAAGTTCCAGGACTGATTCTTAAAAATTTATTAAACAAACTTACAAGTTATTGGACATTGTCTCCTTCAAAGTACTCCCCTTGGGAAGTTATACACTTTCCCCAGCTCCGTTTCCACTGCTGAAAATACAACTGATTTTCTGGAATGCTGTTCAGCCCGTCCAGCGATTTTTTCTTTAATTTCGTAAAACGAGTCAAATATCTTCCCGTCAAGAGTCTCTCGAGTTTTGAAAATAGGATAAACACCGCAGGGACCAGATCTGGCGAGTACGGGGGCTGAGGGAGGACACTTATGGCATCGTCGTGGTGCAGCACCTACTCCCCATTTCGCCACAGCTCCGGTCTCTTCCTTTTCACGGCCACGCGCAGACGTCTCGGAGTCTCCAGGTAAACGAACACGATTAATTGTCTCACCACGTGGGAGAAATTATATGGTAGACAATACCTTTTCAGTCAAAGAAAACCGTGAGCATGACCTTGACGTCAGATTTGACTTGACCAGCTTTTTTGGGTGGTGAAGAAGATATCTTCCATTGTGATGATTGGACCCTTGAAATGGCAGAGATTTGACTCATTTGACGAAATTAAAAAAAAATCTGAGCTGGATGAGCTGAACAGCATTCCAGAAAATGAATTGTCAAGGTCTTTTCAGCAGTGGAAACGGAGGTGGGAAAAATGAATAGCTTCCCAAGGGAGTACTTTGAAGTAGACAATGTTCAATCACTTGTAAGTTTGCTTAATAAAAAATCAGTCGTGAAACTTCCCCTCGTTTTATTACAAGTAATTTTTGGTAACTGTTAGTAAACTTTAGTTTTCCCCATACGTATTTTATTACTTCCGGCAAGCTAACGTTCCAAAGAGTTTCAGAATTCAGAAGAGTTTATTGAGAATATCCTCATATCCTTATCGTTAGTATTAAACCGTTCTAGACTTAAAAAATTTATTCAAACGTAAACTGTAAATTAAATGATCTCACTGTATAGTGATCGGTAATTCTGCTATATCTTTAATTTCCTAAAGCGAAACGTTGAGCGATAGGTTAGTTTCACTTCTGCAACATGTACTCTTGAATTTTTTTTTATCAGTCGACTCCTGGGCTAATTTCGTCGATTTCGATTTAATACGTATTATAATCAAGACGCGGAACTATTGAACACGCCCACCGCCACGCTTTTGTCGAACGTCTCGTATAATTGAAGTTTTGCGCTGTTTTCGTCGTCGCCCGTTTTCCCAGCACATGATTATTAAAGCGTTATGTTGTTCAAGAACGAACTGTAATGCTTTGTGGTTGAAAATTAATAAAAGGGCTTCAAGTCGCATATAAGTGAATTAAGCTCTCTCAGAGAACTTAAAGCACTTCTGAAATTCCAATTCTAGATTACAATTCTAGTTAGTACAAAAAAACGAGTATATACTTCATACAAAATAAAAACCGATGCACGTCATCAAACGCGTGTTTAAATTTTAGAGCGCACTGATGCCAGATTGTTAGTAAAGATGTTTTTTTAATGGGAAGAAAAAATTAGTAGAAAAAGACGGAAGTTTTGAACTTTTTAAAAAAACATAAAGAAATGAGATTTTCTCACAAACACCATTCGGTTACAAATAGTACAGTGTAGTTCTTTGTATATAAATATCAATTATTATAAATGTTACGAAGAGCACTTGCATTAAATGCTACAGTATTTGTAATCCTCCTGGTAGGATTACGCTTTCTAGATGATTTTAAAAGTTCATTGTTTTTCCCTTTTTGTGAAATGGAATTAACCGTCAAGTTTAGCTACACGCTAAAACAATTTATTGGACTGCAGTTTTAATTGATATTTTAATTTTATATTTAAATTACCTTTCTAACAGTTGTAACACGGTAGCAATGGACCATTATTGTCTCGTTCTTTTTTAAAATAGCGCATCAAACATGCTACTACCTCTCGGCAGCGACTGTTTAACTGTTTTGGCATTTCGCAAACTGAAGTTTGACAACTATAACACTGATTGTTCTGAGAATAATAGTTTTTCAGTGCACGATAAAAGTTTGAAGCTAAAAAACGACACGAAGCGCCAACTACATAACAACGAATTTAAATTCAATAAAACAATTAATTTTAGTTTTTATTTCAACATAATCGAGGGGTGGTATTACTGCACACATTTGATAGCGTCATCGGTGACGTGCGTCGGTTTTTATTTTGTACAAAGTATAGCTTAATAACAATAATATATTGATTTATGATCATTTAATGTTTTGTGGGTGAACGAAAATTTTTATTATTTTAATAACTTCAATACCACTTTCACTTTTATAATTTTCGTATGCGAAAAAGAATAATTTTAACGACTGATAATTTCCCTATTATTTACATAATGCAAAACAGTATTTGCTTTTACTGTTACATAATGTGGCATACGTACCTATAATATGTATGTATTTAGGCACTGGTGATGAAGTTTAAAACCAACCTACCGTCTAGCTCCTTTGTTCAAAAGATAAATGTCCAAACTTCAAACAAATCGAATACAGGGCTTGCTTTATTTGGTTTTATTAAGTTTTAAATAATAATTCGGATGATCAACTTGACATTATCAAAATAAATGTACTCATCGAGAATAAATGTACTTGAAGTAATTAAGGTATTACCGACATGTTCCAAATTCCTTTGAGTGTTTGAAGCCCATTTCAAAAGTGCTTAGGGCTTTAGAAGAAGAAGAAGAAGCTTCCTTTGATTTTAGAAAGTAAATAGGGCCTGAAAATTCAAAGCGCACAGGGAAAATTATAAATTATTAGTCGATTAATAATATGTATAAGAAACTTAAGGGGGTTTTTCTACCTTGACAATGAAAACAAAAATTTTTTTAAGCAACAAGGTTGACATGATTTCGTCCGTCTAAAACATCTCACAAAAAAAAAAACAAAAGGCAAATTATAAAGTGTGAAGTCTCTATAGTCCGGATCAAAAGGAATTTTTTTTTCACCAAAAAAATAACAAAATGGCGGCCGTTTTTTTTTTTTAATTTTGAGGTCGGAAAGTCGATTGAAAATCGGAATATTCGTTACCTATCTTTTTTATTTTGGTCCGGGCTATAGCTATAAATGTATATCGATATGGCCTGTACATATTAAAAAATCAGAGTAATCGGTTGAGTAGTTTTTCTTAAATCATGTCAACGGGGTCAAAAACCACGGTGAGAAATTCTAGTTTAAAGTTTTTGGAAGGTAATTTAAAAAAAAAAAACTGCTTACTTTCAATCTGCCATGCCATACATAAGACCTTCTCATACTCCTCCCGCATCCTCAATCTATTGTCCATGATCAAAAGAGGGTGAGACATGGAATAAGAACCAAAGAACCAAACACAGCGAAGCGTCGAAAATACTGTCTCGAGGCGCATCGCTTTATACTTTCACTAACCAATTTTAAACTTAAACATCCGCTCTACAAGTATTGAAAACTTGTTTTTGATAGTATTTACTTTTAAAGTAAGTAAAAAATAAAACCGGTTTTTTTTTTTCTCCAAAAAATTGATGATTACCTCAATTGGAATACTGGAAGTGTCCCGTTTTAAAGCATTTTTCTCATCAATTAGGTGCCTTAGACGAATCCAACGGCAGCCCGATCCTGGACTTCGGCCGGGGGGACCAGCTCAGCCCCAAGCAGCGCCACCAGATGCGTCACCGCGAGCTCTTCCTCTCGCGCCAGGTGGAGACGCTGCCCGCCACCCACATCCGCGGCAAGTGCTCGGTGACGCTGTTCAACGAGACGGAGGCGCTCTCCTCCTACCTGAACAAGGACGACATGTTTTTCTACTGCCTCGTGTTCGATCCGACGCAGAAGACCCTCCTGGCGGACAAGGGGGAGATCCGTGTCGGTAGTCGGTATCAGTGCGACGTGCCGGCGGTGTTGCGCGAGGGCGACGGCGACGACCGCGACGCCGCCGACCTAGAGACGCTCGTGTGGACGCCAGAGCACGGGCTCAGCGACCGGCAGATCGACCAGTTCCTGGTGGTGTCGCGCTCGGTGGGCACCTTCGCCAGGGCGCTTGACTGCAGCTCGAGCGTGAAGCAGCCGTCGCTGCACATGTCGGCGGCGGCCGCCAGCCGCGACATCACGCTCTTCCACGCGATGGACACGCTGCACCGTCACGGCTACGAGCTGTCCGGCGCGCTCTGCTCGCTGGTGCCGTCCAGCGGGCCGGTGCTGTGCCGCGACGAGATGGAGGAGTGGAGCGCCAGCGAGGCGAACCTCTTCGAGGAGGCGCTCGACAAGTACGGCAAGGACTTCAACGACATCCGCCAGGACTTCCTGCCGTGGAAGACGCTGAAAAACCTCGTGGAGTACTACTACATGTGGAAGACGACAGACAGGTGGGTAGCGTCGTCATACACATTAAGTCGACGACGGAAGTCATGATTAGAGCTCGAGGGTTAATAATTAGGGTCCGGAAAAAGTATGCCACAACGCAGGGTCGGACTCGTGATCCGTCATGTCATTGCCGGAAGGGCGTGTGAGACACCAAAAAGACAGGAGTAAAAATGTGTTAATGATGAACATACCTATCGCTTGCGTCATTCAGAAACACCGACTGTCTTCATTGCTTGAGCGTACGTTGCCATAACCGGTGGTCTTTCTGCATTTCTTCTCGTGAAACGTGAGCGATTTGGCCTGTACATATCGCATGTCCGGAAGAATAGTGACACATCTCGAAAATTAGAACTTGTCAATAAACGCAATTGAAAGTCATTATAATCTTTCACTGAGCAGCAACAGTGAAGTTTTTTTTTTAATTATATTATATTATCTATAATATGTATTATATTATGTATAATATAATTTTAAAAAAACTTAACTCTATTGCTCAGTGAAAGATTATAATGACTTTCAATTGCGTTTCTTGACAAGTTCTAATTTTCGAGATGTGTCACTATTCTTCCGGACAAGCGATATGGTTGTAGAAGGAAAATGATCGTGCCACATCTACTGAAGTTAATGGTGCAAATTCAAATAGTTCACGTGGACAGAGACGACACACACACGCACATTATTTTCACGAATTTCGCACAGTTGTTTGTATTATTAACAGTTGTTTGTTGTCACTAACATCGGTACATTATTATTTTTTACATCTACAGAGGACAATGCACGTGTTACTACTATTTCTATACTTTTAGCATGTCTGTTACGTTAGCAGAACACAAGTATCTCACATGGAGAATTAAAAGCTCATTAAATGCGCAAGAAAACATTTTTTAGCTCATATATTTTTTTTATCGCATGTTCTGCTATCTTTTTTGCAAGTTAGCAGAACATGCGATAAAAAAAATATATACATATTTTTTATTTTTTTGCAAGTTAGCAGAACATGCGATAAAAAAATATATATGAGCTAAACATTTTTTTTCTTGCGCATTTAAATAGCATTTAATGAGCTTTTAATTCTCCATATGAGATACTTGTGTTCTGCTAACTTAAGAGACATACTTTTAGCCATTGTTTGCAAAACCCGTTTACTAGCTGTCAATATCGTGGGCGAAATATCTGAAACACCTAAAATTCGTATCAGAACATTAACGACCTTATTACCGCAAAAGTCTGTCGTTTCGTCCACTATCACCCACATAAATTTACTGCGTATGTGTTCCTTGATATTTCCAACGACACATTTATTTACTTCAAAATTCTCATCGCCCCGTAGTGACTGTAGACTGCTAGTCACACATTCACTAATTATTTCCGCATTTGTGCTTTTCAACGCCCTTGAAACTGTTAAATGACCTTCCATGGCTTTTGCCTCATCCAGTCCTCCAACCTCTATATTAGCTATGTTCTGTCCTTCAACGTCCGTCGTTTCGTCTTTTACTAAGCCATTATAACTGTATAATAATATCGGTTTATCTTGCAATTCCGAGACGATATTTTTTTATATCCTCACATAGTGGTGCTATGTAGGTATAATAGTCAAAAAGTTGTTTCTGTAGGCAGATAAACTTCGCCATACTTTCCACTTGCAGCGTTCTGGACAACTTGTCTGAATTCGGGGTTATCTAATTTGGCGAATGGAATATCACACACTACCATCATTTTGACTAAATCCATGTTAAATTATTTCTGACTGTCTCGCGCACTCACACCACCACTCACACGAGCTTTATGTTTGTCCGTAGCAACAGCTGTTTTTACGTGCCACGGTATGACGAAGTTCACTGCCATTAGAGGTCAGTTCCGCAAATTTGTTTATCCAACGCTCCACCGTAACACGCGACCGACGCTGTCCCGAAATTTTTACAAACTTATTCGACGTTTAGTGCACACGGATGATGCATCGACCAGTGCAGTTAAACTAATATTTATAAAAAAGACGTATTTCTATTCTTATTCGAATTTATAACCTTATTTACTTGTCAAAACTGTCACATCATATGACAGCTATTGTTTATTTTACAAATTGTGACAGTCACTTGTCAAAAGTTTGACATAACCGAAAAGCTTAGACATGACCGCTATTTCTATCTCTCTCGTTCATAGCCAGAGTTGACTTTTTTTGGATGTCTCTATACTAGGAGTTGACGATGTACTTTATGAATATGGCACATATAACGGTATTTCAGTCGTGTTAAGCCCGGGCCTAGAATCCATTATTAACCTACGGGCTCTACATATAAATAGACAACTTTATTTAAATAGGATTCCTAGTTTACAAAGAAAAAATCGATCAAAACGCCCAGAAAACGTTATAGAATTGCATGAATGCAAACCAACATGTCCGACTCGTCCAAAGTTTGTAACGTTGCTCCGATGCTGTTCCAGGTACGTGCAGCAGAAGCGCGTGAAGGCGGTGGAGGCCGAGTCGAAGCTGAAGCAAGTCTACATTCCTAACTAGTGAGTTCGTATTAAAATTGTGTAGGTACTTCGCTCGTTATTACAGCGTGCGTTGTTTTCAGTAACAAGCCGAATCCCGCAGCTGAACAACAACAAGGGCGTCATCAACGGCAGCAGCAACGGCAGCTCGGATCCCGCCGTCTCCCTGGGCGGGAAAGCCTGCGAGTCCTGTAACGGTAGGTGGAGTGTAGCGCATGGGATTTTCCCAAGATATGTATTTGTGCTTTACAAGAAGACTAGAACTAAGGAGACCGAACTGCGGCTCCAGAGGCGCTGTAAACAGCTGTGTACCACGGTTGCCACGGTATATAAATAGAAATCTATACGTATACCGTGGTTCTGTACTAATCTGTGTGCGTTAAGAGGTTAGAGTCCGTGGTGCGAATACATTTGGCAGACGCTAGATATTTTTCGTTAATTTGTTGTTATCCAAGTATTAGCTAACAACAATTATCGGCGCAAGTTATGAAAGTAGGTGTAACACAAAAAAATGTATTTCCTACTTTATATACCAGGAAATAAGTAATACTTCAAAAGTTAACAACACAACAAAGGAAAATATTTCGTTTCATACATACATCAGTAATTTGAAATAATGCCCTGTTATTCGGAACGCTTCTTGTATCACACAATGCAACACAGCACTTTCGAACCATATTTATTTTTATATGTATTTTTGTTAAAGCCGAACGGCATGTAAGCACACGCTTTGGCAGCTTACATTCATAAACGTCATGTAAAACCATAGCATGGTTTTCTATACTAGGTCCGAGTTCGTTCGTCAATTGTTTCTCATAAGGGGTAGTGTCATCTTTCTGAGATTTCTCGAACAACCTCGATGTTTGTTTGTAGAATTTAGTGTACCTACTATAATTTTTTTGTATTGTATCCACTTTGTTTTATTTATTATTGTATCTATAACTTGCCTGTGATGTAGCCATACGCTAAATAAATAAAATAATGGTTGTCTATGATAAACATTCACATGTGGTCCACTCGAGTACATTACTGTTTACAGCGCCTTCTGGAGGTGGACAGATTTGAGCCAATGATACCGAACGAATTCGGTCTCCTTAGTTCTAGTCTTCTTGGTGCTTTACCAGGACTCATTAAAAAAAAAAAACTCACCGTCCATCCAGAACATTGAATTATACTTAAGAATGCATGTCACTGATGATCGTATTAAATGTGTGCAGTGATACCGCCACTAGATTGTATTAAAACAAAAACTTTAATGGAATGATCCTGGAGTGAGTACTGGAACCTTCGGGCGTAGAAACAAAAAACTGGACGTGTTCCACGAAACACCGAACTACTATACTTTTCTCGACGCGTTTCGCCAACCAAGTTGGCATCTTCAGGAGAAGATTAAAACTGACAAAACAGTTTTAACCTTCTCCTGAAGATGCCAAAAGTGTAGTAGTTCGGCGTTTCGTGGAAAACGTCGTTTTTTTTTTATAATGGTATGTTTTATTGAATTTTAAATTTCTCTCTTAATATTCGTTGTCATGCAGTTGGCGGCAGATCCCATATTGCCGTATTGTATTACTTGACCAAGAAGACTAGAATGAGGAGACCGAGCTCGCGTGTTTCAGGCAGCACAAAATACGTCGAAAGATAAACTTAATAAACATAATAAGGTGGCAGACTATTACCTGCGCAAAGCGGTAGTGCGCAGAAGTATAAGATTCGGGAACATTCAGGGTTAGACGCTCTGTTTACGAAACCCTCAAAGACTCCCGAAGCAAAGACGTCATTTGTGCCGTTCTCTCGGTACCTACTTTTACGTGAGCTCAGTCTCCTTGTACTTGACACTTGTTGACAGTTTGAAATTATCTGAACCTTACATTGGATTTTATAGTAGTTTATGTCATTTTTTGATATTCAATCTTTTATCTTTCATCGAAAAACTGTTATTTTTGGAGCACTCAAAGTGTTATAGTTGCCAGACTTCCGTTTGTGCAATGCCAAAATAATTAAACAGCTGCTGCCAAGGGTTAGTGGCATCTTCGATGCCTTTAGCCTAACTTTTACTACCCATTTTTCAGTATATACAGGGTGAGAAAAGTTACAATTTTTTGCCTCCAACTTGTGACACCCTGTAGATTAATTATATGAGGTAATCCTCACACGATTAGCCTTATCAAGAAGAACGATTTGTTCCCAATATTTTGTTTTTTAAATTACCCCGGAGTTTTTATTTTTTTGTTGTGAAATCCGAAGTGGTAGATTCTGTTCAGAAATGTGAATAATGCGCTTAAAAATACAATATTTTATACACAAGTAAGTAAAAAAAACCTAGATATGAGTCGGTGCTGGCGTTTACTGAGTGAGAAAGAACTGGGTTACAAAATCGTCAGCCCATCGTGTCCCAAAAGTACTCGATAGGATTAAAGTCTGGGATATAAGGTGGCCAGTTCATCCTTTGAATCTCTGTTTCGTCCAAGTATTACAACAAAAACAAAGAAACAAGACTGCATTTACAAAAACCAGATCAATATTTTGAAAGGATTTTGGAAATTGTTATTGCAGCGAAGCAATTCATCACAACCGATGCACGTCATAAAACACGTGTTTAAGTTTTAGAGCGCACTGTTGCCAGATTGTTATAAAATTATTCAGTATTTAGAAATAATTTTGACTGGCATGTGGACGGATTCTTTGTTTGTTTATTGTTAAACAACTTTCTTTTTCAGTATCAAAGAAGGAAATGATTTAAAAATTAATATATTTAAAAATGCATTGGTCGATGCATAAATATGCAAGTGTAAAAAAAGAGTAGGACAAATTGGTAGTAAAAGCTAGTGAATATATACAGGGTGAGTCAGAAAGAATGGAACAAGACTAACTATCTATTGAGTCATGCGTAAAACAAGTCGAGAATCTAAAAGAATGCTCAATTCTACAGAGGAAAGGTATTCTTGTTTAGGTCGTCTAAATCTGTCGGTGTTTAAGTTATTTGCATTTGAAAGGTTCAATGTAAATTATTTTGATTGAGCTCAACATGCCTTATACCAATGTCGCTGGTTTAATAGATACAGTGTGTTCAAAGTTTAAATCAACAAACATACATTGAACCTTTTAAATCCCAGCACTGGCAGCTATCAGGTATTCAAACTTTGGGGCTATAACAATAGAACCAAAAGAAGTGACAGACGCTCCATTAGAAACTGTCCTTAAATTTCTTAAGGAAACAGGACTAATGGAATGACTAGACTATGGGGGCACAATAAGCATCGCTTAAGTGCACAGGGCATGTACCTACCCCATATATAATCGTAATCGTAATCGTAACCTTTTAAATGCAAATAACTTTAAAAACCGATATATTTAGACGACCTAAACAAGAGTACCTTTTCTCTGTAGAATTGAGCGTTCTATTAAATTCTCGTCTACCTTGTTTTACGCATGGCTCAACAGATAATAAAAACATGTTTTAATTTACCAAAATAATATGGTGAAACTAGCGTCCTCTAGGAGCAACGTCAAAATAAGATTAACACGTTGACACGGAATTTTTCACGATTCCGGTCTAAAGGGTCTATTAAAAAGGTTGATAACAGTACATAGTAATAATCAAAAAGCTTAAAAAACGTTTCTCTATGTGAAAATGTAAATATGACTCATATAATACAATTTATTTCCTTGTACAGACTTTTTCTTTTTGAATAGACTTATGCACAAATATGCCAAGTAATGAAGGGGCGAGATAACTCGTAGTGAGGCGTTCTGGGCAAGTAAACAACCTACGAGATATCTCGTAGTTGGCAGTCAACGTGTTAAAATTCGTAATTCTCACACCAAAAAACATAGAGCTTCCAAGTTTCGGATTTATACTATTAAAACTTTCTCAATTATTGAGAAATTTCGGAATAAAATTTAAACTTTGAACACGCTGTATCTCTTAAACCAGCGACGTTGGTATAAGGCATGCTGAGCTCAATCATAATATTTTGGTGTCTAGTATCTCTAGTTTAGTCTTGTCCATTCTTTCTGACTCGCCCTGTATATTTTTTAATGTCTACTTTCACTTTAAGCGTCTGTCGTTATTATGTTTATTAAAATGTGTGTCTGTTTGCTTGCCGCGGCGCAGTCACCGTGTCGAACCAGTGGTACGCGTGGGGCCCCTCGCACATGCAGTGCCGCCTGTGCCAGGCGTGCTGGCAGTACTGGAAGAAGTACGGTGGCCTGAAGATCCCGACGCGCTACGGCGACGGCGAGTTCGAGAACGGCGGCGGCGGCGTGGGAGGCGCGGGCGGCGTCGGCGGCGGCGGCAAGAAGAAGTCGGGCAGCGACGGCGACGAGGAGCGGGCGCCCGGCATGTCGCACCGCCCGCACCGCTGCAACATCGGCGGCTGCGGCAAGGAGTTCAAGCTGAAGGCGCACCTCGGCCGCCACTACGCGACGGCGCACGGCATCGTCGTGCGCTCCGGCTCGCCGAGGCCCATCATGAAGACGCGCACCGCCTTCTACCTGTTCACCACGCCGATCACGCGGATCTCGAGGCGGCTGTGCCGGCACATCATGAGGCCGCGGCACGCCGCGCGCGCCCCCTTCTTCGCCATCAACATACAGGCCGTCAAGCAGGAGTGCAACTTGCAGATGGTGAGTGTGACCGGTTGTTTGTATACGAGCCCTGACAACTCAATGTTTGGACGATCGAAATTTTATAAGAAATTGCTTATTTTTTTGTTAATACTGTAACGTTTTATTTATTTCGGGTTCGTGAGGTGTGAAAAATTAAACTCGCACTTTTAAACTAACACTATTTATTTAATTAATACAACTACGGACTAACACTATTTAACTACACTAATGTATTTTTATACAATTTATATTAGAGCGTTGTACGGAAAGCCGCGCCGGTATTCAAATAGAGACTATTCCCCGCCGCCCAGTGCGGCTATTTTATAGTGTCGCCGAAAACTCTAGATGACACCAGGCTCGTCCGTACGACGTTCGAGATACGTCCCGAATAGAACTCGGTGCGTCACTTGTTTACGTCCGGCACTCGGGCGGCGAAGTCAACCGCAAGCGGCACGACTCGGCGGACTCCGTAACAATACGATTTTATGCGCCAATTTTAAGAACCAAATAAAGAGACCGTGAGAATGTAGAAATATTTATTGACTAAGTTTGGCCTTATGAAAATTGTAATAACGTTAAATTAATAATAACAAAATCTTAAACAAAACTCCTGACAACTTAAAATTTCGACGGCCTGCTCTAATACTACGCCAGTCAATAGAGCTCGAAAAGGGGTGAGTTTATGACACGATTGATACCTGAAATCCGACTACGGGATACTTTTAAGTTCAGTCCTTAGATGAAAACGTATATGAATTGGACTAGGAATTAGTTGCACTTTTTTTTTAATAACAATTTAGTGAAAAAAAATTGAGTTTTTTCAGTTTTTTGCTTATAGAAGAAAAAACTATTGATTGGAGCAATCACATCGCATCCAATAGGAAAGTTGTAGAGAATTAAAAAACCTTTAAAATGAAAAAAAAATCAAATCAAGTCAATCGGTACATTTTTTCGCTGAGAAAAACTCGGAAAAAACGCAAAAAATTACCTTTTTTTAATAAATCCGTAATTCGAGTATTTTTTTCGAGTATTAGAATAGTCAGTTGTGGGAAAATATCACGAAGAATGAGTGTGCAAAAACTGGATTATGTCCGATGAATAGTTTTTGCACAATAGTCGAATAAAGTTTGTTTACATCGTATTCTGATGTATTCCATAACACGTCGAGCGATAGATTAAATAACATTTTCTCGACGGATTCGGAAACTACAGAGTGTAAATTACAATTCGTCCATTTACTTTGTTTCATTTAAATGCCATTAAATTGGTGTAAAACGCCTCTGAACACCGCGCAAAATGTTCGGCGGCGCGCTGACAGCCGAGCGATGTATAGGTGGCGGGGGAGCGAGGGGGAAGCGGCGGCAGCGACCAGCAAATTTCGCGCGGTGTTCAGAGGCGTTTTACACCAATTTAATGGCATTTAAATGACACAAAGTAAATGGACGAATTGTAGTTTACACTCTAGTTTCTGAATCCGTCGAGAAAATGTCATTTAATCTATCGCTCGACGTGTTATGGAATATTCAAAATACGATGTAAAAAACTTTATTCGACTATTGTGCAAAAACTATTCATCGGACATAATCCAGTTTTTGCACACTCATTCTTCGTGACATTACCTACATTTTCCCACAATTGACTCTTCTAATGCAAAAATACTCGAATTACAAATTTATTAAGAAAAGGTAATTTTTTTGCGTTTTTTACGAGTTTTCTCAGTGAAAAATGTACCGATTGACTTGATTTTTTTTTCATTTCATTTTAAAGGTTTTTGAATTCTTTTACAACTTTCCTATTGGATGCGATGTGATTGCTCCAATCAAGTTTTTCTTCTATAAGCAAAAAACTGAAAAAAATCCATTTTTTTCACTAATTTGTTATTAAAAAAAAAAGTGCATATTTCCTAGTCCAATTCTATACGTTTTCATCTAAGGACTGAACTTAAAAGTATCCTGTAGTCGGATTTCAGGTATCAATCGTGTCATGTCAAAAAGCTTTATTGACTGGCCTATACGATGTAACGTCGCCGTGAGCCTTAATAACGGCATTAATCCTATCCGGCATGGACGATATAAGTTTCCTGAAATAGTCTGGTGACAAATTTGACCATATTTCGACAAGTTTTTCCTTCAGAGCAGGCACGGTCCTCTGGGGGTGGTTTCTGAGTTCTTGTTTCAATTTGACGCCAAACATTCTCAATAATATTTAAGTCTTGTGGTTTTTGCCGTGTGACATGATGCGCCGTCTTGTTGAAATAAAAATTTTTCTCTGGATGTTCACATTTTAATTCAGCGAGGGATAGCAGTAAATTATTTTGCAATATCATTTGATAGACATCCAAAAAAAACGTCATCAACTCTGGCTGTGAACGAGAGAAATAGAAATAGCGGTCATGTCTAAGCTTTTCGGTTATGTCAAACTTTTGACAAGTGACTGTCACAATTTGTAAAATAAACAATAGCTGTCATAGGATGTGACAGTTTTGACAAGTAAATAAGGTTATAAATTCAAATAAGAATAGAAATACGTCTTTTTTTTCTTGGCCCACTTTGATGACGTTTTTTTTGGATGTCTATATTTAGCAGCGTTTACATTTCACACCATACGCCAAACACAGCCCCAAACCATCACCCCTTTTGGAAACTTAATTGTCCTTTTGAGACAATCCTTATGAAAGGCTTCACCTTTACTTCTTAAAATCCGTTTTTTTAGATCCCCAATATATACATCAAATCTCGATTCGTCACTAAATATTATTTTAGACCAATTTTCGTACGTCCAGGATATTTTGGATTTCGCTCAAATCAACCTATTGCGTTTTTGTTGTACCGTGAGCAAAGGATTTTCCTTGGCCTAAGTAAATTTGATAATTGTAAATAACATTTGCTGTTAGTAGAGGGAATATTTTTAAATTTTTACCTTGTAAAATTTTAGTCCTGATTTGTGTATCCACTGCCGACAGCTTTCCCTTTAGGATAGATACCTTTAAATCAACTGCTTCGTTCCAGTTCGCCGTTATATCTCATAAAGTTGCTATTTTTGCAACTTGCAGAGACAAGTGCTCTTCTGTCTCGTTCCTTTACAATTTTTGGTCATCGCTACTTTTGCCACGATTTATTGTACTAGCTGTTTCGACGAAAGTTTTTAAGATGTACGCCATACTAGATTTTGGTACATCTATTATGTTGTACCAATTTTTGTCATACACTGGCTGTCACTGATTTTTTTCATATTTTGGCCTTGTAAGTACAGATGAACAATTTTGTCTATAAGCTACACCTTTGCCCATTTTTGTTTCGTGGACTGAATTTTTGTAAGCAAGTGAATTATCTGACAGCTAGAAATACATTGTTTTCAAAGCCTACTTATCGAAATCGCTCTAAAGTTTCATGCGTCCAAACATTTAGTTGCCACATGTTTTCGGCAGTCTTTTTTTTTAAGAAGCGTTTTAGTTTTATTCTGATTCTAAAGTTACTCAGATTTCTAAGAAAACCTTTAAAATTATGCAACTTTCCTTGATCAATTGCCGAAACAAATATGCAGTGTGAATAAATTAATGAATGTCAATGTCAAAAAGCAAATTAATGGAAAATATTTTGCCGTCCAAACATTAAGTTGTCAGGGCTCGTAGTAGCTCATAATTGGAGGGTTGGAGCGTGAATCCTGACGACGCAAATTGCGACGTCTACATCACCGTTTGAATGGCTCGTTAGTAGTTTCCTTTATTCACAGTTCCGTCACTTCCAGAGCGGTGTGGCGGTTTGGGATTTGGCGCACGACTCTTTATCGTAATTACGATTCTGTTGTTTATTTATATGACGCAAAGTTTCCTTCTGTCCTGCCACTTCCTTGTTTTCCATTGACGCTTCCAATTTGCCAGTACAAATATAGGGAAACGTTTTACTTGCTAAGGAAACCTGCTGAAATGGCAAATGGTGTACATAGTTTCGCCGTTTTTAATAAAAAATTGGGAATTTATTGTGAAAGGTCGGTACCTAATGTTTTATTCGAAGTATTGTCCATCGCTTGTCACTACTTTTTCCCATCTTTCTGGTAGCATACGGATATCGCGTCGGAAGAATGCTTCAGTCTTTTGAGGCTATCCACGAATTGACCCCATTTTTGGCATCTTCATGATGAAACAAGTGGAAATCGTGTAATGTCTGGTGAATACGGCAGGTGGGGTAAAACTTCCCAATTGAGTGTTTCCAAATAGGTTTTGACCGGCACCGCAATATGTGGACGAGCATTATCATGCAAGCGAATAACTTTGTCGTGTCTGGAGTAGTAGTGAGCGCGATTTTCCTTGAGTGCTCGACTCAATCTCATCAATTGTGTTCAGTAGACAGCTCCAGTAATGGTTTCGATCGGTTTAAGCAACTCATAATACACGACACCAAGCTGATCCCACCAAATACACAACAAGAGTTTTTTTCCATGAATATTTGGCTTAGCTGTAGATGTTGAAGCATGACCAGGTGGTTCCCATGATTTTTTTCCTTTTTGGATTATCACCAGTGACTATACGGTGCAGAAAACCCTTTCGTTTATGCCTGGCAAACAGCATTTCACATGTGAAAAATCGGCGTTCAATGTTTCTCAGCGTCAGTTCATATGGAACTCGATTTCTTTGTTTTTGAATCATTCCCAATGATTTCTAACCCATGTGAAATTGCTTGTTGAGTCACTCCTAATGTAAGTGCAAGTTCTTCTTGCGTTTGGCACGAATCTTGATCCACTAATGCTCCCAATTCCGCGTCTTCGTAGACTTTCCGCTACGTTCTTTGTCTTCGATGTCAAATTCACCGTTCTTAAACTTTTGAAACCACTCACGACAACTTCTCTCACTCAAGGCAGCCTCACCATATGCTTCTACAAGCAATCGATACGCCTCAGCTGCAGATTTCTTCAAATTGAAGAAGTAAATCAAAAGTTCCCGCAAATGACGCTTAATCGGTTCAAAAGTCGACATTTTCGCACACAAAAGATATTATTCTGATAAAAAATCACAAATATTTTAAGGTTATGTTGTTGCCTGATCTGACCTATCCAACCCTACGATAATGACGTTTACATCTGACAATTTTAACCATACCTTACTGGTGGCGCCAACTTTTTTCAATTGGCGGAAACTTTTCTGTACACCTTTTACGTCTGGAAAAACTTTCATCCTCAAAGTCCTCATTTGCTCCTCTCATCGAATATATCCAGTTTCCATTGTTTCTACTGCCATTTCTAATAAAAAAATTCAAACAAAACACACCTCTGTCCTTCATTAAAAGTGGATTCCATTATTCACTTTACGATTCTGACAGCCACTTCAAAAATTTGACAATAACAAAGTTTCGTTTCGAACTTCGACATAACCGCTATTCCCATCTCTCTCCTTCATAACCAGATTTGATAACATTTTTTGAATGGCTCGATATATTTCAGTGGCTTATTGCTTTCTCTCAGATAAAATAAACTGCTAAGGGACAACCTTATGTGGCTAATCAGTGTGTCTTTGTTAGGCGGGCAAGACGATAGTTGAATTGAAACAGTTGCTGCTGTACCGGAAGAAGAACCGGGTAGCGTCACCGCCATAGCGACGAGACTCGGACGACCGTCCGGCGTCACGCCGCAGTGGCTCATACTGACGGACAAGGACCTGCTGCCCCAGCCGGACAAGGTGGCCTTCCCAAAGCCCCCGAAGGCGCCCGACGGCAGTCTGCTGTACGACAGGGTGCCCAATAAGCCCGAAGCCGAGAAGATTCCCTCAACAACATGTCGCCGTCGCTCAAGAGGCGGGCCTACGACGAGATGAACGGCATGGACAGTAAGTGCAAAGTTACTCTCATTAGCTGCTTACGATTAGCACGAAAATCGTCAGATCCTCACCTCAGTTAACGTTTTCTCAGTTAGTGGTACGTTCTATTTGTACAACATCTTGAATAGTCATGAAGTGAGGTGAGGTAACCACTGAAGGTAACTACTGAAGTGAGGTGAGGTAACTCATCTCAGTTAAATTTTTCGTCGGTTCGTATCAAATCGTAAACAGCTAATATTAACATTATATGGTGTGCCTAGGGATTAATTCTCAATTAGGGTAGGCGGGGTAGGCTTAGGTTTTTTTATGAGGTTGGCAACATTCAATTTGTAACAGTGTGTTCGAGGTGTTTGTGTCGTCGGCGTCGGTATTACATTAATAATAAAATTTCACATGTGCAAACACCTAAATAACTACCATTTGCTGACGAACGCGATTGTAACCTCACATAAATAAGTGTGAAACATGAAAATAAAAAAAGGGTATGTGCTTAAGAAGTCAGTTTATGTTCGACTTATTTTCAATGCTAAGAGCCTGCGATGTACCCCTGAATGTACCCAATAAATAACCATTTCGTGAGTTCTGGAATAAATACATTCTAGAGATGCAGTTACCAGGCATAGTAACTATAAAGGTTTGTACGACGCCATACGAAAATTACAGAACAGTTGTAGTTGTCGTTAGTGGAGCTAACTACAAATGAACTAAATTCGCTGCTACAGGCTATAAGTGGTTTTGCGGTTCTTTTTTGTAGGTGCTTCGCTTCCTGGTTTATAACTTACCGATCCGGTTTCATGAAATTTGTCAATACAAGCAATGAAACATGAATGAAGCCGCATACGAGTGGTTACAAGGTTAGGAAACTGTTCACGAAACTCCTGTATGCACTAATTAACACAGTAAACATATTTATTTGTCTATTTTCTAACTTACCGCTTCGAAAATAACTTTGAAAAAGAAACGTTTTGTGCAGTTAATCCACCTTATTATAAATATAGACATCCAAAAAAAACGTCATCGACTCTGGCTATGAACGAGAGAGATAGAAATAGCGGTCATGTCTAAGCTTTTCGGTTATGTCAAACTTTTGACATGTGACTGTTACAATTTGTAAAATAAACAATGGCTGTCATATGATGTGACAGTCTTGACAAGTAAATAAGGTTATAAATTCGATTAAGAATAGAAATACGTCTTTTTTTTTCTCGGCCAACTTTGATGACGTTTTTTTTGGATGTCTATATATAATCGAAATTACAAACATACATTTCACAACTTGACTTTTGTAATTTAAATTAATCCTACAACTGTCAGTGGGCAGTCTATAAACCGATATAGAAGAGATATGTCACAGCCTGCTTTAATTGAGAATTTATTTGAAGGTTGGTTATATAGTTAGTGAGGCACTACGATATTTTGATTCTAGTACTCCAGTGTAAGTCATTGGTCTATTATATCGTTAACAGTGCTTTTTAATGACGATTAATTTAAATACTTTTATTGGCTTCTATTCCGACCTGGATTGGGACGACGGTAAGTTCAACGTATGTTTAGCAATTAATCGGTAAAGATGTGCGGTTGTAAAACGAGGTCATGAGTTAAAAAAAATGTGGTTATCCTGTGCAAATTTAAAATTAATGTAGGGTTGGTATTTTTACTTGGAATACTCTAAGATCTCCACAGATTGTTTAAAGAATGTTGTAAATTCGTAAATACACAATAAAAGAACTACAAATGATCAATTGTAATGACGAATATAAATTGGTTGGTCGGCATAAAAACATGACCAAAATGTTTTTTTTTTAACTTTTCCCAAGTTAAAGCTAAAAAACGATAGATTAAATTTTTTTACTCATCGTTTTAATTACTTTCAAATTGTGCTTAAAAATTTTTAGTATTCTGATCTCGTTGAATGTTATGTCGAACGACTTGTAACGTGTTTTTTTCTCAGGTGTGGCGCTGAGCGCTCCGCCGCCGAAACGTATCACAAAGGAACCAGTACAAGTAACGCGACCTGAACAATTCCAAGCCCTGATGGCGGCGCAAATGCTTCCCGGCCAGACCCTGCCGCGACACATAGCACAAATTAACGGAAAACCAAAAATTGCTCACATGACCAGGACCAGTTCGGGCCGCAAGCAGGTCATCAGTTGGATGGACGCGCCGGATGACGTGTACTTCAGGGCGACGGAGGGTAGCAAGTAAGTTTTGTGTGATGTTGCGTTCATATAAACTTGACAGTCAGTTGACTCTAGGAATAAAAAAAAAACTATTGGTCTGCGCCTTTTTTGACGAGTTTTTGAAGTTAGGGACGAAGTGTGACGTGATATAGTTATTCCGAATTCAGATTCACGCGTATCGCGTACGTGGAAGCCGCGCTTTGAGTTATGATTGGTTAAAATCAAACCAAAATTTAATAATTAATTTATGTATTTGGAGCAGATGAACAGACTATTTTGTTTTCATTTTTCAATTTCAAAATGGCCGTTTGCGCCTTCTTTGACAGGTTTTTGAGGTTAGGGATGAAGTGCGAGATGATGAGATTAAACGGACATCAGATTCGGATTCTGGGACCCCGAATGCAGATGATTTATGTACACTTTGTTTAGGTAAAATTTTTCTATTTTAAAATGGCCATTTGCGCAATTTTTGACAGGTTTTTTGAGATTCGGGACGAAGTGTGAGGTGATGGGGCAAAAGTGACGCCGTATTCGGATTCCGCGACCTCGAGAGCAGGTGTGCACACTACACTCGAACCCCTCTTAATTCACCAAATCCGTGCATCATCGCCTCGCTTAAGTCGCGAAAATTAGTCTCGTTTAAGTCGCAACCATAACGTCAACTTTTTCGTGTTTTAGCTGCAAAAAGAAATATTTAGAGATATACCACAGCACTTGTTGTAACGAAAAAATGAGCCAACTGAACAAAACAATCAACGTAAGTATACCCAGTCGTGCGTGACAAAGTTCAATTTTCCACTTGAATGAATATTTTAAAGGTTAAATATTTTTAAAAGACACCTAACCTATTTTAAAGGTTAGGTGTCTATATTTAATGTATTACACAATCATTTTTTTTCAATAAAAATTGTACATATTCATGCGAGAATCCAATTTCCAAACGTAGTTCTAAAACTTTTACAGGCGGCGACTTAAAAGGGATGGTTTCGTGACATAATAGGGGAAAATGTGGTGAAATAAGAGAGGATGTGAATTAAGAGGGGTTCGAGTGTACACTCAACATCCACATATCCGAACTCACAATATTTCCGAACTTTTTCTCACGATATTTCCGAACTTGTACTTCCACACAACCGAACTTGTCGCTGATTGGTTGACGACAAAAAACCGCGAAATTTGAAATGAGAAAAAATGTAAACACAATAATGCGATTGTTATCAAACATTTCGATTGTCACAGAATTCAGCAAAAGAGGAAATTGCCCTCCCTCAGCAGCACACCCGAGACAGTTTCTACAAGAGTTCTTCTTTGTGCAAACCAGTGGAAAACACTTCTTTCAAATGGCGTATCATAAGTACCAGTGCACTTTTTTTGTGTCAATCCATCCACTCAATTTTCGTCTTTTTTTCAACTTCCAACAAGTAAATTTCTTTTTTTCCCAAGAATTTCTGCCACTGACGATTTACAAATATTGTACATCTTACATAGATCAACATTTTTAACACCATTTTTTGCGTGATTTATCAGATCCAGCCTTTGCTCCAAGGTTAGCCTCTGAGCAGGCTCTTTTCTCTGCAAATAAACAGTACAATAATGTTTGTTTTGTATCACGGTTTTCTTAAAAATACATATTTTCTCATAATTTTTCATTTCAGTTTTAAATTATTACAGGTTACGTCAACAACATGTTCAATAAAACAAACCTTTACTTTGAATTACAAAATAATTACCTGCATCACTCTCTCCTTTGCACCGGACATTTTTTTTTGTTTAAAAAAAACGTTCTTTTATTAACATGTACACATGTATGTATGTGTAGAAATGTCGAAAAACTCGAAAAACAAAGAACAGTACTAGAATGAGCCAGAAAAACCATTTGCACATGCGCCAGCAGTTCGGTTCTCCCGAGGTGACGAGAGTTCGGAAATGTGGAAGTTTGCGGAACGGAAAAGTTCGGATATGTGGATGTTGAGTGTATTTAGTTGTAATTTTGTAATTTTAAAAAGCCGTTTGTGCCATTCTTGGCAGGTATTTGAGGTTAGGGCCCAAGTACGAGGTGATTAGGGTTAAATTGACGCAAGATTCGGATTTCTTGACCTCGAGAGCAGGTGGATACGATTATTTATTTTAGTGTTTATTAATGGCCGTCTGCACCATTGAGTTTAGAGACTTACAGACATACGATTGAGGTTAGATACTTGAAAGAAATCACAAAAAACGCCTGTTTTCAAGTCGTTAAGTAGAGATAACCCCTTAAGCGATAAGCTTATTCAAAAAATTCTGAATTTACAGGAAGATCCGACGACAGGTGACGCTGGCAGAGTTGAGGAGAGCGGCACGGAAGCCCTGGAGACAGCTGAAAACCAAATTGGACGATCTGCAGGTGGTCGTTCTCGATTGACAGTGAACTAAAGGCCCCCGCCCAACTCCCCCATCCCCCCACGAACTGTACATTACTTCGCCAAGTGCTCATTGTGCGACCGCACAAATTTTATCACCTTAGCAATATTGAAAGGGACATTACGGAGGTGATGAAGGTGACAATGTAAAAATTACGACCGTGATCCATCACCCTATGTTTTAACTGTTATAATCAAATTATTTATTTATTGTATTGGTAAAATTATGGTACAGTTTTTTGTTTAAATAAACGAAATCTATATATGTTGTGTACTTTTTTTCCTTCGAATATCGAGTTTTTTTATAAAAAGTCAAATATCCACACCGCTGGATTGAATCTTTGGTTGTGGTGCTTCAATACAATGGCCCTCGAATCACCAGATTTGAGTCCACTTGATTTTTTCTGCGGGGCCAAAATGAAATGTTATTCTTCCTTCATAGATGGCGTAAAGAAAAAGACGAAGAATTTTAAACACTGCCCAAGAAGTAAACAATTCGTCAAATATGATGAGGATTCAACTTTTGCGTATGACAAATTGTGAAGGAGGAATTAAATTGATTCAGGAATAACAAGAGAACTTATTCATATTCGAAACGCAATTTTGGGGAAGAGTTCTTGTGGGAAAGCAAAAAACATACAGGGTGTCCTATTTACAAAAATTGATGTTTGTTTCCCACCGTGACTCTGATATCCAGTTGTTCATTTTGATAAGCTTGAAAGATAATTAAGAAAATTTACTAAAACTATTACATTTTACATTACAAGATGTCCTTTTCTATCATATACACAAAATCCTGTAGGTAGGTTTCAAAAATAAACGATCACCCAGTACAAGGTGTCCCAAATTTACGTTTCACTGCTCATGTTTTGGGTTCATTTTGAGTTAGAAAAGTTAAAAGCTGAAGTCATACAGAATTTTCTAGAGCATCTGAAGTTGGCTTCGGATTTATCATACAGGGTGTTGTTAAAAATATATTACCAAAAAACTGACTTGTTTAAGTCATATCTGCAATGCATATGAAAACTATACTGTGTGTGTAAAGCCGACATCGGCCAGTTATGAAAAAGGACAAGCAGAAGTGAGAGGACAGATCAAAAGCAACTGCACACGCATCGAAGGTAGTGAGGGAATAAGACCGGTCCCCTCAACACCTGTGCTTGTTAGAACGAGAAGTGTAGCATTTGTCCTTTTTCATAACTGGCCGATGTCGGCTTTACACAAACTGTAAACTGATATCTGCAGATTCAGGAAGACGAAAACAATAAAAAAAATGCAAAATATATAGGGTGACTCAAAAAACTGATTGAAATAATAGCCATTTCCAGTGAAACTGGAAGTCAACAACAGACATTTTTGTAACATTTTTTGCATACTCTTTAATAATAGTTCACAGTAAAAACAACTTCAAAGAATTTTCCAAATTCAATTTCACGAATAACTTTTTAATAATCCATCTTTAAATTGGAACACTCACATACGTCCTTTATTAAACGCCGTTTTTTTTGTTGGTTTATTAATAATATAAGATTATTACATTTACAAAAAAAATAAATAATACAAAATATACGCAAATATCAAAATATAAAAATATATGTATAAAAAATTTGTAAAGTGTCCTTACAAAATACCTCAACTCTAAAAGTAAACGCGGCGACACGCACTCCTCGACATCACAACTTAGTCTCGTGCCTGAAGGGCCTCCGCAGCTGCCTCACTACGGCCGGAGGCGGCGGATTGCAGTCCGACTCGTCGTCCGCGCTGTCTACATCGCCATCGCTGCTGTTCGTCGACGCCACCGCCTGGATCGACCTGCCCGCCCTCTGCCGCCTGTAGTACTTGAACTCCCTCGGCAGCGTGTACGAGCGAGGCAGCGACACCTGGCTCTCCAGGTCCGACGAGCCGTGCGGCGCCGGGATCTCCACCGCCTCCGGCTCCGGCACCATGCAGTCGCAGTATAAGTACCTGGGGGCCAGCAGCAGCTCGGGCGTGCGGCTCCGAGGCGCCCTGGGCGGCGGCCGCCTGTTCAAATTCACCCCGTAGCATGCCAGGTTGTTCAACGAGGCGAGGCTGAGCAGCTGCGGCTCCACGTGCCGTTTCGCCCTCGGTATGGGCTGGCGGTCGTCGAAGTCGGCCCCCTCCGGCCCCACCAGCTTCCCCTGCTTGATCTCCTCCTCGATGATCTTGAGCTCGGCCAGCTGCTTCTGCTTCTTCTCCTGCAGCTTCTGGTGGATGTTGACGCGGGAGCCGACGCTGCTGCCCTCGTTCTCGCTCGACGAGGGCAGCGGCCGCCGCCAGAACGGCACAGCGACCGGGCCCAGGCCCGGCGGCGGCACGAAACTGGTCGGTTTCTTCTTCTTCCTGTACAAGGCGGCCGCCGAGGGACTGCTGAATCGGCAGTTGAACACGCCCGGAGGCGCAGCTGGCTTCTCCAGCAGCCGCTTCACGTGGAAGAACTTGTAGTACAGCAGCATGAACACAATGCCCGCAGCGAACAGCGCGACGGTTAAGATCGGGACCAGTTCCCAGTGCACGGGCCTCACGGCCCAAACGGCCGCCATCCACGCTCCGATCAGCAGACAGTTTTCCAGTAACATGACGATGTAGAATATGATCATGGTCCTTCCGTGCGGCTTTTCTTGTAGGTTGACGTAGGCAAGGATGTATATGGCAGCCATTAGAGCGCAAACACCTAGTTTGCTGCCTCTCTGACCGTGGAAGGGACTCCTAGGCGACAGGAGCCACAGGAACATGCAAGCCCAGTGCAGCGCCAGTACTAAGAACACCCAGGAATGGTAACTGGCCGCGTACGCTGACAGAGCGAGGGCCCTGGAGGTCACCGTCCCGGCCCTCCACAGTAGTTGCGACACGACCCCCAACCAGGTCAACACGAGCCTGTCGACTCTTTGTACATGCTTACTAAAGGACGCGAGCGCCCAGCACACCGTGAATAGGGAGAGCGCTGCCGATACAGTCACTAAGTCGGTCGGGGGACCCTCTGCTGCACCTAAAAACAACGTAAAATCAAACAAAGTCACCACAATAAGACATTGCGTCTCCTACCTGGTAACAAACTTAACTGGAGGAGCAGCATGGGCGCCGCCTGTAAGAAACCGTGGACCAGTCGTAATATACATAGATCTCTGACTTCCCGTTTAACACTAGATAACTGAACAGGTACAAGAAGGCGGGCGTAGCGCCAGATCACACCCAGCTGGACGACGTGGAGGCATACCACGACCACGCGTTGCCACCCGGTCTGTTTCTTCTCTAGATACCAGTGTAGCGAGAGTACCTGCGATACCAGAGTCGCTATCACTATGGCGCCTAGACATTGAGCGAAGAGCATCTTCAGGCTCCTCTCGTACAGCGCGTACACCACAAGGATATCGAAAACCAGATCGCAGAAGTAAGCGGCTAGGGAGACTATGTTAAACAGCAGGTCACATAATGGCAAGAATTCTGCCATGTCTCCCAGTGGATCATCTCATGCTGAAAATCACAAAAGGATGTTTAGGAGAGCCTGGAATGTGGGTAAATCTCATCTCGCATACTTGGCCTTCAGCATTTGTCTGGGCGACTGCCCGCATTCCTAACCTCCTTTCATTTTTAAAACCATCGTTTTATTTATCGCGGCTTCGTATGGGGTCCTCGAAACTATACATTCGCATAATACCCGGCGCTGGTATTCCACGTGCCATGTAACATCACCACTAGAGTTTCGCAGAACCGTCGAATTTATCTCGCAACTAGATTTTAAAAGGTTTGTTGTGGCGGAAAGGATCACTGTCAAACTGGTACGCTATGTCAAACTGTGTCTAACGTTCCTACCAGAATGCGATGGAGAAACGAATTAAATAATAGCATAGAACAATAATCTATGGAATAGATTATTATTCTGTGATAATCATTTGAATTTAATTGAAAAATTGTATGAAACAACACATGTAATAATATAAAGTTTACTTTTAAACACATTTTTAATAACTCAATCAATAAAGAAATAAAACACCTAAGCTGTTAGCGATCATTGTTGTAATAAATATTAAATGTTCGAATTTCGTTCGTTGCGCCATCTGTTGTCATTTAGATATAGTCACGTGTTTAGTTCATTCCTAACTTTCTGTATTACCGACTGAGCATACAAATGTAAAACGTACAATGTTATTTTGTTATTTTAATAAAAATTAGTTGATGCTGATTGTGAGTCTCAAAACAACACCGCGTGTTTTATTTGCAACATCTTCGCAACATAAGTCTAAGGAGCAGGAGCAGGAGCAGACACAAGAACTTGCTCCTCAGTACAGCACAGTCGGACGAAGAGCAGACCAGATCTTTTTCTAATCCGTGTATGTACATCCCTTCACTCTATTCTTGCTGGCTCTATGAATACGGATCACAGATTTTACTAACCTAGGAATATAGGAATATCTGTATCTGTGATAAAGATTCAAGAAGGTTGCATTCCAAGTGCAACTATTTAATATGTCCACGGCGTCGAGTACTTGCTTTTCGCCAGAAATAAAGATTAGTGCAAGTTTAATAGAGGAGCCATTCTGTGGCCGATCTTTGTCGACAGAATTGAAACAAGGGGAGGCCTGCCAGATTGAAATTGTGAGTTTTATGTGATAAAGATTCAAGAAGGTTGCATTCAAGTGCAACTATTTAATATGTCCACGGCGTCGGAGAATACAGATTGCGAATTTTCGCCAGAAATAAAGATGAATTCAGTGCACAGTTTAATAGAGGAGCCATTCTGTGGCCGATCTTTGTCGGACAGAATTGAAACGAAAAGGCTCGGGAGGCCTACGCCAGACTTGAATATTGTGCAGATAGTGACTTGCAAAAAACGAAGTTTTAACAGGAAATTCAACCGAGATGTTTACGAAAAAAATTCGTGGATTTGCGGCTGTGATATAAGAAATGCCCTTTTTTGTTTCCCCTGTTTATTGTTTGGCGGTGAACAATTATGGACAAGGCTGGGACTGACTGATTTAAATCATTTAGGCGACCGAACTAAAAAGCATGCAGGGTCGGCACAACATATGAAAAATGTCGTGCAGTTCACGCTTTTTGGAAGAGGAAACGATGCAACTCAGCTAGACACAGCGTATCGAAGAGACCTTGAACTGCATAATGAAAAAGTGAGGCACAACCGCCACATTTTACACATATTAATTAATTGTGTGCGTTTTTGTGGAGCGTTTGAACTCGCATCGAGAGAACACGACGAATCCTTGTCTTCCTCCAACCCCGGAGTCTTTGGTGAACTGATTAACTTCAGTGCCGAACTAGACGTTGCCCTAAAAGAACATCTGGAAAAAGCGATTGTTTTCCAGGGCACTTCGACGATAATACAAAACGAAATTTTGCAAGCAATGTTCAGCGTATGCCAAGAGGAAATCTCTAGAGAGATAGAAGAAGGCGACTATCTCTCTGTAATCGTAGATGAAACCAGTGACGTGTCGAGTACTTTTCAAATGGCACTTGTCTTTAGATATATAGTGAACGGAAAGCCCGTGGAGCGTTTTTGGGACTTGTTAGCGCCTTCAGACTACAGCACAAAAACGCTTTCCTCGGTTATCCTCGCAGAACTTGAGAAACACGTTAAAGGCAATAAAAAGAAGCTTGTTTCCCAAACGTACGACGGCGCTGCGCTCCTGAACGGGGCCTTTAAAGGCGTACAAACAATTGTTAAAGAAACGTATGGATACGCTACTTACATACACTGTTACGCACATAAACTGAATCTTGTCATGCTAAACGCTGCGTCTGCAAACAAGAAAGTACGCGTATTTTTCTGCAAATTTACAAGGAGTATGCGCGTTTTTTTCGAACAATCCTCAAAGGACTGTGATACTCGACGGGATCGTTAAGAAACGCCTGGCCCATTCGTCTCCTACAAGATGGAATTTCGATTCTAGAGTTGTGTGCACCGTTTTTTGAGTACAAAAAGGACATCCTGGACACAATGCAAAAGGTCGTAGATGAAACCAGTAATGTTAGCACCATCAACCAAGCTACGGGCTACATAAAGATTCTTACCAGCAAGAGTTTCGTCTTTTGGCTAGGCTTATTTCGTAAGATAATGCCCCACGAGACATTTTATCTGCTACACTTCAATTGAGGGAGATCGATCCTGTTATTGCTCATAATAGCGTCATGTCGTTCAAGCCCAAATAAAAAATATCAGAAATATGATTGGAGAGCAAGTTGCTGATGAATCGTTGACTGTAAAACGACGTAAAATCGATAACAGTGCAGACCTAATTCGAGAAGCCAAAGATGTATGCGACATCATCATCTATCAAGCCAAAGTACGATTCAGCTTCATCGGCCACTTGATCGCAGCCACTCTATTTTTCTCCGAAAAATATGACCAGTACAGCGTCCATTTTCCTGGAAAGGAACTTCGAAGAAACTGTTAAAGTTTATCCGTTCCTCAATGAGCAAAAACTTAGGACCGAATTAACCGTGATTTATGAAACGGAAGGGTTCAGACTAGCTTCGGGCTTACTCTTACTCCATAGTGCCATTTCAGAAGATAGTGACCTAAGTGAAACATTCAGTGAAACTTTAAAACTATTAAAAATCCTAATAACCATTCCCATGACTTGTACCGAAACCGAACGATGCTTCTCGACCCTGAAACGTATAAAAACTTTTTTTAGGAAACACAATGTGCCAAAAAGGTTGCCGGCTTTGACGATGCTCTCCAAAGAAAGGCACTTGATTAAAGGAATATCCAACTTCAATCAGAGGGTTGTTGATAGGTTTGCGGCTGTCAAACATCGTCGAATTGACTTTCTTTTTCAATAAGGTAATAATAACAATAATAATAACACTTTCTACTATGACATCGTTACTCATCGTGATTTCAGTATGTAAATGGTGAACCAGATAACACCATCGACATATAGAACTGGACTGGTGATTGATGACTGCGCGTCCAAACTCCAGTAGAAAGAGAGGGAAAACCTGGGCGACATATTTTCTCCTTCTAACGCTCTATGATTGGACGTTTCCACCCGACAATGCCGTATCTTGAAAAATACCATACCCGCCGACAAGTAAACAAGGACAGATATGTCGCCCAGGTTTTCCTCTCTTTCTACTAGAGTTGTCAACGCGCAGCTCAGACAGCCAGTCCATTCTTAATGTCGATGGATAACACAGGCTTCTTATACAGTTTGTGTAAAGCCGACATCGGTCCGTTGTGAAAAGGACAAATGCTATACTTCTTGTTCTAACAACAAGCACAGGTGGTAAGAGGGCCTTATTCTCTCACTACCTTCTATGCGTGTGCGGTTGCTTCTTATCTGTCGTCTCACTTCTGTTTGTCCTTTTTCATAACTGGCCGATGTCGGCTTTACACACACGGTATATCACATATCATAATACTTGAGATCGTGGAAAACAATTCAATTATAACTGGAACACAGCTAATTTCACTCTAGCAATATCATTCATGTCATTATTATTTGTAACAGACTTGACTCCGTGGAAACCTTCTCAGCATTTAATCATCAATTTGTCGTTAAGATCGTTACTATCTGGACCAATACATTTCTCTTCAACAGTTACATCTGACCCACAACATTTATCAGAAACTATTACACAAATCGGCTGCAAATTTGCCTGAGTTTGAACTTCACAAACACCGTCTTTCTCAAATCTATTGCAAACGAGCAAATTACTATCTTTATCGATTCGCTCTGGTAAAATGTGCTCTTGTACGCTCATATCAACATACTTCGGTAGAATCTCTTCAGTTTCTTGGTTTCTAAGTGTACTTTCCAGCACTGATTCATTGAAATCTAGAAATGATTTTGCACTTTCAGATTCAGACATTTTTATAATCTTCGGTTTGATTGCTTCGTTGCTCCCAGCTACTACAGACTTGACGAACCTAAATAAAATTTCATTTAGTTAATTCATTGGATATATCGCTAAGACATTAATTGTAAATATATGCAAATCAAATTCACCGTCGTTTGCGCTCGAAATAAACTTTTCAGACGGAGGGGACTTCAAATAGCACGGAGGGAAAATCGTCGGTAAGAAACTTGGACTTAACGGGTGCTCCGATTTGGCATTGCCGATGAAATGTTCACTACAAATCTTCGTATACTTATTGGGCTGCCACAAAGATCCATCTGCGCTGTAACATTAATAAACAAAATGAACGCCCTGCAATTTATATGTTAACTATCAAACTATTTAATTACCAAAGTGTATTTTTAATTACCAAAGTTAATTACTTACTTTCTTCTCCGTACTGCTTTAATCCACTTCTCTCTTTGCTCTACTTTATGTGGCTTCATAGAAAATGAATAAAAATGTACATTCTTGGTATTATATTGCGTATTTTTACAGTTTACTACGCAACAAACCTTTCCGTACGTACGTTTATTCATGTCTGTGTTCAGTGGGGGGGGGGGGGTGGTGTGGGCGCACCCAAAACCCCGGCACGGCAAATTTGCCCGATGCTAATTCAAGACGTGACGTCCACAGTACGTTTTTCTTTTTGTTTTAGTTACAGTTTATTACTTTTATGAATTCGATGGCTTCCGCAATGATTACAATGACATAATGAGCCATAAATCGTATTTTGCGTATTGTCTTCTTGTACTTACACTCAACATCCACATCACAATGTGTTTTTGTGATCCAATCCGAAGTCCATATTTCCGAACTATTTCCGACTTTTTCTCACGATATTTCCGAACTTGTACTTCCACACAACCGAACTTGTCGCTGTCAAATGTCGAATGTAGTGTGTGTCGTTCCGTTCGGAAGTTCTTTGGAACTGTATTTGCTGGAGACTCGGAACGGTATTCATTTCTCGCGAACATTATTTCGGAAAGTCCACTCCCGTTCCGACGAACTGGAACGGAACTTAGGTCGGACTGGATCGCGACGTACCACGTCAATATCGTGATTGAACCTCGGGGAGGCGTTCGTCGTAGTTTGGCACATTTGCATAATGTGAAGTGGGTTCGAGTAGTTCAGCTGGGGGCGGTCCGATTTCTAGTGTGGAGTGGAATGTGGAATGTGGAATGTATTGGTCAAACGTCAAAACTGTTTTTGTTATTTTTTAAATCAAAAAATACGTGTAACTTCCTTCTTTTCGAATAAAACCTATGAACGTTGTTGTAAAAAATGGTAGTGATTTTCCAAGGTTTTTTCAATCATGAGTTATAAGTAATAACGCACGGCGACGTACAGAAGAATTTGATTAAAGAAATGATTTGAAAACAAAAATGATAGCAAAGGTGGATAACCACATAAAGGCAAAGTAATTTGTTTATAACTATAATACAATTTTACGTAAATTTTCGTAGTTATACAGCATATGCTGTGGTGTGTCGTAGGATAGGAGAAAGAACTTTTGGAAACTATATGTACATTATATATAAAAATCTCGTGTACGGGTTTGTGGTCGCCTCCTCACGGCTACCGATTTTATAAGTTTTTATGTATATTTGGTAGGTATGAGAATAGGCGAAGTATATTCATACCATGATTAGTTCCCTATCGAAATTTTTTCTTTTGACAAATTTTTTTGATTTTTTATTTCACACCATTGGCGGGGCAGCTGTAACCAACGCCGAACCGTTTTTGGTATTTGACAGAGTGGCGTTCCGGAAATAATCGTTCTTCCCAACTCTAGTCGAATGACCAATGAGCCAAAAAAACCCTTTGCGCATGTGCCAGCAGTTCGGTTATCCCGAGGTGACGAAAGTTCGGAAATGTGGAAGTTGGCGCAACGGAAAAGTTCGGATATGTGGATGTTGAGTCTATGTACATAATATGCCAGATGCCAGCACGAAACTTATAGAGTAAGCCGCCGCGAGCGCTGTTGTCGCGAATCGCTAAGCTCCGCCTTTCTGCAGATAGTCTATGTACCACAGACTATGTACTATGTACATACTAGGGCTAGAACCAAATGGTACATGCCAGGGTCGAACTTGAGCATGCATGCTGCAATGAATAAATAGTGACTTACTAAGTAATATCGTTTTCTCTTACTTTTCCCGCATCTGTTGTCACACTCTTACACCTCGTCGTCCTCATATAGGAATTCACTTCTTGGGATTCCATTTCTTTTATTTTCTCGGTGTTTTGGCGACTTTACGTGCTTTTCACATTGTCCTTTTCTGTAAATATGTAAGTAACACTTGCATATTTCACAGTACACAGTGGTAGCTTTAACACTTCAAATCTGGAAAACCCTGCACATTTTTTTTAATTGATAAGCAAATGGGGCTGGCGTTTTAACCATCGTTATAATATCAATTAAGTAGAACAATCAGTAATGCACAATTACAGGCTCGCGACCTTCAAAGGACTAAATAAATACGGAACCTGTTTCGCGTCACAGTCGTCCCGGCCCCCGCCCCGCTGGCCGAGCCACGGCCACCTGGAATACGGGATACCGATACGCGGCCGCCTGGAAGACGGTCGGTATCCGACACTTTTGTTCTAACCCTAGTACATACATATTAGGGAATTATTCAAATATGTAATGTGTTGTTTTTGGTAACACGTTATCGCGGTAGCAGGTACTTTAGTAACAGATTATTTTTAATGGTGAAGCTAACCAGCAGTATACACTCGAACCTCTCTTAATTCACCAAATCCGTGCATCATCGCTTAAGTCGCGAAATTTAGTCTCGCTTTTTTTGTTGATTCAATATTTTTTCCTTGAGTCCGTTGCGTAGTGAGATAATTCAATTTTCAGGAAAGAAGATTTATTAAAAGATTGTCATTTGCAGAGAAATTACAGGCCATCGAATATTTTAAAAATGGGATGACACGGGACGACTTAAGCGGGACGGTTTCGTGACATAATAGGGGGAAACGTGGTGAAATAAGAGAGGATGTGAATTAAGCGAAGGTGAATTAAGAGGGGTTCGAGTGTACATATACACTCGAACTCCTCTTATTTCACCTTCGCTTAATTCACATCCTCTGTTATTTCACCACGTTTCCCCTATTAGGTCGCGAAACCGTCCCGGTTAAGTCGTCGCCTGTAAAAGTTTTAGAACTACGTTTGGAAATTGGATTCTCGCATGAATATGTACAATTTTTATTGAAAAAAATGATTGTGTAATACATTTATTGATTTAAAATAGGTTAGGTGTCTTTTAAAAATATTTAATCTTTAAAATATTCATTCAAGTGGAAAATTGAACTTTGTCACGCACGACTGGGTATACTAACATTGATTTTTCGTTCAGTTGGCTCATTTTTAGTTATAACAAGTGCTGTGGTGTATCTCTAAATATTTCTTTTTGCATTTAAAACACAAAAAGTTGAGGTTATGATCGCGACTTAAGAGAGGCAAAATTTCGCGACTTAAGCGAGGTAATGATGCATGGATTTGGCGACTTAAGAGGGGTTCGAGTGTATAAAAATTTAACTGACCCGAGAATGCCCGAATGCGTACGGTCACCTACGATTTTTGACAGTTTACTTGAGCAAGGCAGAGTTAGGTTAGGTTACTTAAAGAAACTTCAAAGTATACATTTTTATTGTAATAAAGCGACATTTTTAACATTTTGTGACAAAATCAGAGGAGATATGAGAAAATATTTTTTATGTAATACTCTACGGTTTTTAAATATTCAAGTTTTGTAATAAAAATTTGTTATTAAAATATTAAGGAATGGATCTCAAAACACTATTAAAAAAACGGCTACAGAAAGCAAACGGTATGTTTTTAGTGTATTTTAATATACTTGATAGTTCTTTAGTTTTTTTTTTTACAATTGATTTTAATATTTAGACGTTTTCATAATATATTTTTATTTGAGCATCTTCGTTTTACTTTGTACTTAAATTTTTCTAACTGCTTTTGAGAAACTATATTTTAGATAAATTGAAAATGATTACAAACAGTTTATTCCAGTTTAATTGAATTGGGTAACCTGGTTACTTATATTTTTTGTTATGTTCTGTTTTTAACATTAATCAGTTACCTAATTCGTCTTTAACGTTGTTCGTTTTTGTTTTCTAGATTCACAACAGTCCTTGAACGACGAAGCCGCCGAAGAATCCTACTTTCAGCAGTACCTCGCGGAGTGGGGCAAGGAACCCGACGCCACCCAGGGCATACCGAGATTCTTCAACAAGATACCCAAAGAATCCGAGCCGCTACGGCTGAAACTACGCGAGGAGAGCCGCTCCAACCTCCTGAAGCGAAGGAGCCTACAACTCCTCGACAACAATGAACTGAAAGAGCTGTGGGTGCTGCTGGATCAGAACCAGAGCCAACCTGACGAACAGCTGATAACGTACGCCGACTTCCAGAAAGTCTCGCTCCTGGCAGGGCCAAAGTGAAACCGTACTTCACGGCGGCCGTTTTCGCTCGCCTCCAACAAGGCGACCTCCAGGGGAGAGTGTCGATAATGTCGCTGTTCAATTACGTGATGCACAAAGTGTGGCTGGACCAGACAAGGATCGGTTTATCATTGTACGACACTACGGGTCAAGGGTACCTCACGGAAGGCGACTTGGAGAATTATATAACCGATTTGTTGCCGACTTTGTACCAACTTGAAGGGCTGGAGAAGTCTTTCCATAGCTTCTACGTGTGTACGGCGGTGCGGAAGTTTATATTCTTCCTGGACGTTGTGAGAGCGGGACGCGTGAGGATACTGGACATTTTAGCGTGTTCGTTCCTGGACGACCTCCTGGAGCTACGCGACGAAGAGTTGAGCAAGGAAGCGCAGGAACAGAACTGGTTCAGCGCCCCGTCGGCCCTCCGTATCTACGGGCACTACCTGAACCTGGACCGCGACCACAACGGCATGCTGAGCAAATCCGAGCTGGCGAGGTACGGCTCGGCACCCTAACCAAGCCATTCCTCGACAGGGTGTTCCAGACATGCCTCACGTACGGCGGCGAGATGGACTACAAGACGTACCTGGACCTGGTGCTTGCGTTGGAGAACCGCAGCGAGCCGCAGACGCTGGCGTACATATTCAACATCCTGGACATCAAGGGGAACGGTTACCTGGACTCGTTCACGTTAAATTTCTTCTTCAGGGCGATTCAGGATCAGATGAAGCAGCACGGCGCCGAGCCGGTTTCGTTTCAGGACGTCAAGGATGAGCTGTTCGATATGGTGAGGCCGAGGGATCCAGAGAAGATCACGCTGACGGATCTGCTGGCTTGCGGACAGGGCGATACGTTCGTTAGTATCTTGATCGAGTTCCATGGGTTCTGGGCGTACGAGAATCGTGAGGCTGTATCCTCCGAGCCGTCTCAGGATTAGGTCAGACATCTATGAAGTTGTATATGTATTTTTTTTACAAGTGATTTTAATATTTAGACGTTTGCATAATATATTTTTATTTTACCATCTTTGTTTTACTTTGTACTTAAATTTCAATGAGAGACGACTTTAAATTAAATTTTAGTTCGATACCTCGCGTTATCGTGGAAATGGAATTCAATTAGCCGTCTTTGGGAAATGAAATATTTACCACTTGATTCGTAAAAGACAAAAATAACTTTAACTTAAAATAACTTGAGATTCAAGCTTATTTCATGTTTTAATCGTTAAATTTCTTTATACCGCCCCTTCATATAAATTCTTGATTAGAGCACGCTGTAATTTATATATTTTCTCTGTTAACGGTTGGCAGCCTTGCCATTTAACAGTTTTCAAATTAATTTTAAATGGCATATTTATAATAAACAAGAAATAGTTATTTGAGATTCTTTTGAGCTTATAGTTTTACTTTTAGAGTTTTGGGGAGGAGATTTGGTAGTTGTCGACTTTTGTCGAACCTCCGAAATATGTCTGTTCCCATCGAAATGCACTAGAGGGCGATATCATGAAAGTAACGCCACAGTATTTACAATAAGGTGGAGTTCCTACAAAAAACTTTTCCTCTTGAGAGATATTTTTGAAGTGGTAGGTTACAAAACGGAAAATAATGTTCTTGAATCGTATACTCGACAATTTTCTCACCTCTTGAACTCAGCTTTTAAATCAAATCCGTGATTGTGTTGATGAATTACGTGAAACTGGATCGGTAAGCCGTAAATCAAGTAGCAGAGCACCTAGAAAAAGAACCGATGATTGTAGCGTAGATGTTCAGTGTCATGGAAACCTTACTCAACAAATCGATAGTGAAGCTGTCATAAGAAGTGCCGTTTTCTGTAGAAATATGCCACACTACCATAAAAAAAGATCAGTAGTTCTATTATATAAAATTCAAGCAGTCCATGAACTAAGGCTCTTAGATTTTGGAAGACCAGCTTATTGCCAGTGGATTTTGGAAAACTTGAATAAAGATGACATTCTCGATGAGTGTCACTTCTTTGATGAGGCCTGGTTTCATCTTCCCGGATATTGAAATAAACAAAATATACACGTGGTCCGCAGAAAATCTACAAAAAATTTGGCTAGTGGTTTCGAGAAGACGAATCTCATGGGATCGATATTTTTTTACCAAACCGTAACTGTTGAAAGATATCGCAATGAGTTATTAGAATCCTTTATAAAAGAGGTATGTAACTCTGAACTTACGAAAAGGATATTTTCTGCAAGGTAACACACATACCGCTCTACAAACAATTGCTTACTTGGAAGAATTTTTTGATCCCCGATGGATGGATTTTCCTGCAAGGTCTCCAAATCTTACACTCATGGACTTTCACTTACCCAAGAACAGTTTTCCAATTAATATAATGTTTAATTGGTTGCCTATATTCTTCCTTAATACTGAATCGAAATGACTTTTTTTATTGAAACAGTTTTGAAATACTTTCTTGTGATTGGACTATTGGACAGCTTATTTGTATGGTTTAAATTTAACCAATGATATTGAAATATTTCAAAGTGGTATTCCCAAAATTTTTGTTTTGTTTTTAAACGCGTTTTTGTCGCGACTGCATAACTAGGCAAAAACAAAAAAAAAAGAACATTGGATTTATTTTTTTGTTTAACTGCAAATTTACCATTTCTAATAAACACAGTCATCATCGGGACGTCCTGAGCTGTGTTTGTTTATTGTGTTTGTCAACATTCTGTTTTTTGTTCATCTCAGAACGCTGTTTAATAAAAGGATTTTTTTCTGAAACGGAATCTGAGTGAACGAACTCTAGTCGACATTTTACAGGTAAGTTTTGCCATTGTCACCCTTTTTTTTAAACTGTTCCCCAATTAATTTTCTTGAGCTGACTTCGCGAACTTGTTTTAGCTTATTTCTATACTGATTTGAATTTAAATATGGAGTCTGTGATCCGTCTAAAGTTTAGGCACCAGTTAATGAAACTGCAATTTCCAAAAGTGAACTTTCAGCTATACCTACAGGGTGTCAAAGTAGGCCATGAGACCGTATCTTGAGAGCGACGGTAGGATCAGAGGAAGCGGTTTTTGACGCCCTTTAAGACAAAAAAAAACGATTATCTGGACAAATTTGGGTTTGTATAAATTTGTACATAAATAAAAGTAGACACCCTGTATACCTACTAGGGAGACAGAACTTTTATTACATGCCAGGGCCGTATTTAGATTCCGTCGGCGTCAAAAAAAATGAACAACTCAAAAGAACTCATCCTTAAAAAGTAATAAAATTTTGGCCTAAAATGCGAGGAAAATTTACTCACAATACACTTTAAGGTTACAATCACTTGAGTAAACTTTTCAATTTGTAACAGGATCATATATGTGTGATGACGTCACAGTCTCATGATACTATACTAGAAAAATTAGTTGGTAACGTCCTTACAGTGGCACAAAGCAAATTTGGGCAGACTCATTGCTTAGTAAACATCCGGGTCTCGGTTGCCAAAAACAGGTATTTGGAACAGGTAGGCTCTTGGAACGGGAACGCACCGTATCTTTAATCGTAAAATTCTGGATATCTCGACGTAGCGAAACAGTTAAACCATTAGTCCAGTAGGCAGGGAGCTAAAATCATCAAAAAGTGTTCTTGAAACATATAGGGCTAGTTTTGACAGTTCCCTATGTATTTTTTGGCGTAGAACACAATGCGCGGGGTCCGTGGAGCCGAAACCGTCTGTTAATTTTTTAAATTAACAATTTGTGAAGAGGAAACGTATTTTTTCACATTTTCGCTTATATCTCCGTTCCTTGGCATATTTTATGTAGCATATATGCATTTATGAAGTTTTGTAGCCTATTGAATTTTGTAGCCTATTTACGAATAATTAACGAACGAATTTCTTTGTAAGTCTTAATTAACAATGACGCCATTTCTTTGTTTATTGTACGATATTGACCGGGTTGGTCTAGAAAAATCATAAATCTCTTCAAGTTTGCGAGATTTTTTGAGATTTTGAATAATATTAATTTGGGCCTGTTTTATAACGTTTTCTACGCGACTACCTTTTTTTGACGCGACGTTTTAGCGTTGCCGCTTCAGAAATTCCACAATTGTGACTATAATATCTTGACGCCCATTTTTTTAAACTACGCGTCTTGAAGCGTACTTTCAAGATACTATAGTCACAATTCCGAGAATTTCGAGAAGCGGCAACGCTAAAACAATATATACGTCGCGTCATTTGCAAGTTAACAATTTCACTTGGAGACTTCGGGTTGGGCTTACAATTTTGGAAATTCAATAGGCTACAACTTCTTAAATGCACATGCTACATAAAATATGTCAAGGAACGGAGATATAAAAAATTTGCGGACCAGTGCAGAACATTGCCAGTTCAGTGCCGCCTGTGTAGTCGACCTGTTTCTGTTCATCTACAGTGATTGTTTTTGCTAGCGCTGTTTTGTTCTTGTTCGTTTCTTATGATGGCAAGTTTAAGTGAACAACATGCAGGTGTGAAATTTTGTTTTCTACTCGGTAAAAATGCTGCTAAAACTGTTTTAATGTTGAAAACAGCTTACAAAGATGACGCTATGGGAAAAACTCAAGTGTACGAGTAGTTTGTTCGGTTTAAAAAATGGCGACATGTCGATTGATGGCAAACCTCGTTCTGGACGTCCATCAACCGCCCGAAACGACGAAAATGTTGAAAAAATTCGAGAGCTTGTGCTCACAGACCGTCGATGGACAATTGATCAACTCTCAGAGATTAGTGGGTTATCTTAGAGCTAGGTTCAGCGAATTTTAACCGAAGATTTGGGAATGAAAAGGGTTGCTCGACACTGCACCTGCACACACAACCATGCTCACCAGTTCCAGCCATGCTCGAACTAGCTTTGTTCGCCAGTTTTTGACTAAAAATGGCATGGTTCCGCTGCCCCACGCCTAACCTGGCTCCGTGCGACTTTTTCTTATTTCCACGCATAAACAGGGGCATGGAAGGACACCGATTTGATAACATTGAAGAACCGATCAAAGAAAAAAAAACAGGGAAGAACTGTCAGCCATTTCTAAAGATGACTACAAAAAATGTTTCGAACAGTGGAAGCACCGGTGGGACAAATGTATGTAAAAGAGAGTTGATATCACCTATTAGGATAGTCAAACTCCTTTTGTTTTCCATTCACATTATTCACAAGAGTGACAGTTGACAGTTAACTAATATTAAACCAACATATTGTGAAATAATAGCATTAATGTCGTTTCTTTGTTATTGCAGGTATGTTTGTAAACTATTATAAATGTGTAATACTTAGTTTCAGTTGCAACATTATTTCTAATAAAACATTTGTTTGTTATTGCAGAGCAACTCAATAAGTTTTTATTTCTCGACGACGCCTATTCCGTATTTATACGAGAAGAGAAATAATACAATAATACAATAAATTATATGTATTAGTTGTAATGGAGAGTATTTTGAAGGGGATAAGGTAGTTTTGTAAAAAAATTTGAAAATATATAGTTTTTAAAAAATATTTCCGGTTATTTTTGGGTACCCCCCTCGTATATAGGCCAAGTGATGTGACTGTTTACCACGGTGTGAGTCACACGCACGGTGTTTATTAAGGCCGCTTTACAGTTCGCAATTTTTATTGCCGGCAAGAAAAATTGCAGCAATTTTATTGCGCGCACGCGTATTTATGTCTGTTTGGACAATTTCTTAACAAATAAACACAAATATGCGTGCGCGCAATAAAATTGCTGCAATTTTTCTTGATGGCAATAAAAAATGCGAACTGTAAAGCGGCCTTTATACAACTTTTATTCAAATAATATAAGTGTGGCTCTGTTTTACGGCAAAAAGTTTGAATCCTGATATCTACCTGCTAAAGCAAATCGGTAAACAATTCTGGGCGATTTTGTCTTTTTTTGGCATGTGCTCAACCAACCGTTAAAATATGTGTATCTCGGGACTGGAATAACAAACACCTAGTGCAACTAAACAACTAAAAGTGCAACGACTTTGACGAGAGAATTAACCAGATTTTAAGCGAAAAAAAACAGCACCAACGTTGCGGACAGCAACAAAAAAAAAACGTAAAAATAACAATAGTAAATAAAACAGCATTCATATTATATAGCAATGTTTTTCTTTCAGAACTAAAGTTTCCTATTGCCATTGACGGCCTCAAATTTCACAAATAGCCTTCTATAA
Source organism: Aromia moschata (assembly GCA_029963805.1). Lineage (NCBI taxonomy): Eukaryota > Metazoa > Arthropoda > Insecta > Coleoptera > Cerambycidae > Aromia > Aromia moschata. The sequence goes on along the minus strand of JAPWTK010000357.1, from coordinate 246,697 downwards.
GTTTAAGAGATTTCCCTATGTATTAATTTCTTCTGAAATCGACATTTTTAATAGTTTCAACTAATTCTTTAGGAGAGACAGTATCAAAGAGGTACTTTTTTTCCTGAAGAAATTCCCTGCCTCGACGGCATTCGGGGCGCCACTGACAGTTGCCAAGACTTTCACAACGTCAGCTAGGTAGGCGCCTGGCCTAGCCTTGCGTGTTGGCCCCGACCTTCACAATATCATCTCAAGAATTCGAACAATGTCCAGCTTGTTTAACGGATCGCGAGCAGGATACCCCAAGTTCCGATTGCCTACGAAATGTTCTCGATTTTTTATCGAAAAATGTCAAAATATCCTTCAGAGAAACTGACGATTGTAAACGAGAATATATGTCCAAGTTTGGGAACAAAAATCGACAAAAAAAAGTTTCGAGATTTATTTACATCATTCTTGCGCAGAAGTAAACATGAAACATCATTGTTTATGAAATAGTTACTTCCCACACCCAGATTTTTATAATTCCTCTTCGGATATGTAAAAGTTTTAACAAAATACGAGGGGTACCCAAAAATAACCGGAACAGCATTGCCGTGGGCGAAGCTTGTGTAGTACGTATTTTTACCGCTAGGCGTGTATAACGCAACTCATTGCCAGTTCAGTGCCGCCTGTGTTGTCGATCTGGCTTGTTCTGTTCATCTGCAGAGATTGTTTTTGCTAGCACTGTTTTGTTCTTGTTTCGTTTTTTATGATGGCAAGTTTAAGTGAACAACGTGCAGCTGTGAAATTTTGTTTTCTACACGGTAAAATGCTGCTGAAACTGTTTTAATGTTGAAAACAGCTTACAAAGATGACGCTATGGGAAAAACTCAAGTGTACGAGTGGTTTGCTCGGTTTAAAAATGGCGACATGTCGATTGATGACAAAACCTCGTTCTGGACGTCCATCAACTGCCCGAAACGACGAAAATGTTGAAAAAATTCGAGAGCTTGTGCTCACAGACCGTCGACAGACAATTGACCAACTGTCAGAGATTAGCGGGTTATCTTGGAGCTCGGTTCAGCGAATTTTAACCGAAGATTTGGGAATGAAAAGGGTTGCTGACAATGCACCTGCACACACAACCATCTCTGTTCGCCAGTTTTTGACTAAAAATGGCATGGTTCCGCTGCCCCACGTACCTTACTCGCCTGACCTGGCTCCGTGCGACTTTTCTTATTTCCACGCATGAAAAGGGGCATGAAAGGACACCGATTTGATAACATTGAAGAGGTCAAGAAAAAAAACAGGGAGGAGCTGTCAGCCATTTCTAAAGATGACTAAAAAAATTGTTTCGAACAGTGGAAGCACCGGTGAGACAAATGTATTAGTTGTAATGGAGAGTATTTTGAAGGGGATAAGGTTGTTTTGAAAAAATTGAAAATATATAGCTTTTAAAAAATAATTCCGATTATTTTTGGGTACCCACTAGTATATACAGTCATATTTGGGATCTTTTCCGAAAACACAAGTTCTGACTGTCTGTTCTCTTGTTTTCATATGCATATCATGGATGTTAAAGTTACAAATACCGTAAACAACCTGCATAATTAGATTATTCCAAGACTTGCCTGTTAGTGTATAAACCAAAACACCATTTTATGGCTTAAAGGCGTAAACAATTTATTCCATTAACGTATTGAATATATTCCACATTTTTTTACACACTGTATAGTCAACTTTTTATTTATCTACACATCCATATATTCCTCATTTTTCAAGACTTTTATTTTGCTTTGAAAAAAGTTGAGTCTATTATCTTGAAATGTGTTGATTATACGGATTTGTACATAAATACGTCAAAATAGCCATCCTGTAGTTAAACGTTGTTTATTTGGGACGCCGTATAAGCCGCTACGAATCGTCCCACCATTTTTTCCCCGCTCTTACGCAACGGCCATGATCAAAGACGTCCTTTGTGTGGCGCCAGCAGCCGGATCTACGAGGCACACACATTGGACACCTCATCCATCACTCCGGCTTTCAGCTTAGAAATTAACGGTGTGCACTTTGGGTCGACGTTTTTATTGTGCTATCTGTTCAGAGGTATCGAGTAACACGTCAGTATCCATTTGTAATCGGAATTTTACCAATTCCCAAAAGTCACCGCTTGGATGTGACCGTCCCGCTCACCCGATTTGACACCCCGTGACTTTTTTTATGGGGGTTACGTTAAAGACACAATGTAATAAGGCAAGGGGCAAATAATGCGAACGAGTTGTCAAATAATCGCCTGTTAATTAAATATTGAATAATTGTTTGTATTTTGGCGACTATCTCGAGGATTTTTTGAACTACTGTCCACATTGTAATACTGTCCGCAAATATAACTGAAAATGAAAATTGAATACTGTCGCATGCAGAATAGTAGGCTGTTTCCAAAAATAAACTGACTGAATAAACACATTTGATAAAAAAAACAAAGATGAGTATTACAGCTGCAAAACAATTGAAGAAATAAAAGAATGAAAAATCGCTCGAACATGCAAAAAAAACAGCTTTTATTTGTTTCAGCTTTAACAGTTTCCTGTAAAATAAACGGTTAAAAAATACATGTAGGCGTTACTAGAGAATTTTGCCGGACCCTGTATACCTACCTATATACCTACGTCACTGCGAAATTAAATGATCACGACCTTGCTAAACTGCTTTTAAATGCATCGAAAATATGTTTCTTTTTAATTGTTTTTATATTACGATCGTATCCTATATTATACAGTCAGCAGTAGCAATTTTTGTACCTACCACATTATTGATTTTTTTTCTGATGGGAGCTTGTGAGGTTCTACGTCTAATAAACTCAAGGTTTTGATTGAAGGTGGGTGATATGTCGATTGTGTGAAAAGATATCGCGAAAAAAGTCAAATTGCGATGTTTTGATACTAAAAATCTCGTTCTTTTTTCAAAGTAGCTTCTCAAAGATGCTACTAACTCTTGGCAGTAGCTGTTTAACCGTTTTGACGTTTCGCAAACGGAAGTCTGACAACTATATCACTTTGATGGTACTGGAAATAACAGTTTTTCAATGCAAGATAAAAGTTTGAAGCACAAAAACGACACAAACCACTATTAAAGCCAATGTATAGTTTTTTTTTGCTTCTGATAGGATCACAGCTTGTGAAATTCTGCGTCTAATAAGCCCATGTTGAAGAAGACATGCCGATTGCAGTTACAATGTTTTTTCTTCAAATTACAGATACAAATATTCTCCTTATTATTCGTAGTTAATAGGCCATTAATCGTAAAGTACCCTGTATGTAAGCGAGTACTTTGGCAATTCGGAAACGCAGCCTTTGGCAGCAGCTGTTTAACTATTTGGGCATTTCGCCAACGGAAGTCTGACCCCTATAACACTTTGATTGTACTGGAAATAACAAGATAAAAATTTGAAACAATGCAAGATAAAAGTTTGAAGCGTAAAAACGACAGAAACCACTATTAAAGCCAATGTATAGATTTTTTTGCTTCTGATAGGAAAGCAGCTTGCAAATTCTGCGTCTAATAAGCCCAAGTTGAAGACGACATGTCGATTGCAATTACAATGTTTTTTCTTTAAATTACAGATACAATTTCGTCTCCTTATTATTTGTAGTTTATAGGCCACTCGCCGTGAACCACCCTGTATGTAAGCGGGTACTTTGATATTTCGCAAACGCAGCATTTGGCGGCAGCTGGGTAACTGTTTGGCCATTTCGCAAACGGAAGTCTGACAACTATAACACTTTGTACCTACTGGAAATAATAGTTTTTCAATGCAAGATAAAAAGTTTGAAGCACAAAAAACGACACAAACGACTATTAAAGCCAATGTATATTTTTTTTGCTTCTGATAGGGTCACAGCCTGTGAAATTCTGCGTCTAATAAGCCCAAGTTGAAGGCGATATGTCGATTGCAGTTACAAGGTTTTTATATAAGCGGGTACTTTTAACAGTATATTCCAACAGTTGTTCTCCGTAGTCATTCAACAGCGTTGAGGCTTCTATAATAGTCGTAATAAATATTCATAGGCAGGTATTTCTTGTAAAATCTTGAAATACGCCTATTTCTAATGCACAATTAAAATATCAGGAATTTCCGAAGGTTAGCATTGAAGCGACATATAGAGGTATGTAGGTAAGTACCCTGTGTCTTATCTTAAGGCCGCTTTACAGTTCGCAATTTTATTGCCGGCAAGAAAATTGCAGCAATTTTTATTGCGCCCACGCGTATTTACGTCTGTTTGGACAATTTCTTATCAAATAAACACAAATACGCGTGCGCGCAATAAAAATTGCTGCAATTTTTTCTTGCCGGCAATACACTCAACATCCACATATCCCAACTCCAAATTTCCGAACTCCAAATTTCTTTTCTCACGATATTTCCGAACTTGTACTTCCACACAACCGAACTTGTCGCTGATTGGTTGACGACAAAAAACCGCGAAATTTGAAATGAGAAAAAAAATGCAAACACAATAATGCGATTGTTATCAAACATTTCGATTGTCACAGAATTCAGCAAAGAGGAAATCGCCCTCCCCTCAGCAGCACACCCGAGACAGTTTCTACAAGAGTTCTTCTTTGTACAAACCAGTGGAAAACACTTATTTTAAATGGCGTATCATAAGTACCGGTGCACTTTTTTGTGTCAATCCGTCCACTCAATTTTCGTCTTTTTTCAACTTCCGACAAGTAAATTTATTTTTTCCCAAGAATTTCTGCCACTGACGATTTACAAATAGTATACATCTTACATAGATCAACATTTTTAACACCATTTTTTGCGTGATTTATCAGATCCAGCTTTTTGCTCCAAGGTTAGCCTCTTAGCAGGCTCTTTTCTCTGCAAATAAACAGTACAATAATGTTTGTTTTGTATCACGGTTTTCTTAAAAATGCATATTTTCTCATCATTTTTCATTTCAGTTTTAAATTATTATAGGTTACGTCAACAAAATGTTCAATAAAAACAAACCTTTACTTTGAATTACAAAATAATTACCTGTATTTGCACCTCTCCTTTGCACCTGACATTTTTTTTATTTAAAAAAACGTTCTTTTATTAACATGTACACATGTATGTATGTATGTATTACATTTGCACAAAAAACCTCGAAAAACAAAGAAAAGTACTAGAATGAGCCAGAAAAACCCTTTGCGCGTGCGCCAGCAGTTCGGTTATCCCGAGGTGACGAGAGTTCGTAAATGTGGAAGTTTGCGGAACGGAAAAGTTCGGATATGTGGATGTTGAGTGTAAAAAGATTGTCCGTGACGCGGAAACCGAACGGGCTCATCCGGCATTCTGTAACACCGGGAAACGCTTGCGCGAAACAAAAATCCAAGACAATCAGCATTTCGAAAGAGTTCGAAAATGCTCTAAAAACGTTTCGGTGGTACTGTTAGAAACGTGGTGGTGGTCCTTCGAAAAAAAGCACATAAATAGAGAAGAAAAAACATTTGATCTTCGAGTCTGTTGGCTGTTATACTTATTCGAACAGCGTTGTGGAAAACGTGATCGAGTGGAATTCTTTGGATTTACGATGGAGGAATTTTCATTGTCCACACATTGCCGGGTGTGGAAAACAGCAATTTTGAGCAAAACGCTGTTTTTTTTTCCTTCCTTCCGGGAGCCGTCCTTTACACGCCTGATTGCACTGCAGCCTCTTGGGCTTATTGTGCGCATCCTCCCATTCTTCTCACACCACCCATTCCAGTAGCCGGGTCCCCGTGGGTCCCGTGTACAAGCTTGGACTGGGTGCTGTAATCTTCTGGACAGAGTTTGGGGTGTCCATATATGGCCTGGCTTTTGCGATTTAAGGTCTCGCAATCACACAGTATGTGGTGTGCTGTCTCCGTTTCCCTGTTGCAGAGTCTGCACAACACTAGTAAAAAACCGTATGGTAGATGGTAATTGACAACTGTAGTAAAACTTAACAATGAAGGTCACTGCCATAACTGCAACCTTTTCATATTTGAAGTTATGGCAGTATTGAATTGGGGGCACGACTAGTAAAAACCGTATGAGAAATATGTAACATAATGTTATGATCGCGACTTTCAGAGATTTTTTTCGTCTTTGATTCTAATAGGTTGTAACGCATTAATTTATTGTGAAAGCAGAGTTTTCAGCAGAGCAATGGGCCTACTACGTTTGGTAAATTGGAAAAACAGAGGCCAAATGTAATCAAACAGGTCAGGCATTAGCCAACGTAAAAACTGGGCGAAAACGCGAATATTTTACAACACGTTTTGAATATTTTTTTAAAATATGACAGTAGCGTGGCAGAAACGCGGCAAAATAATAAACTTGTGTCCGGGAAGAGACGGCATGGGTCGTGTAGCCGTCAAAAATAGCCCCAAATAAACTGCTGGATCTTTCGTTATGCAAGTACGCCCTCAGCGTTACCAACTCTACCTACTTTTCGGTAGATCTACCAACTTTTAGTGTCTTGCTCAAATCTACTACCTTGCACCAAAAATCTACCTACTTTTTGAATTTTTCGAAAAATTTAAATCATATCTCCATAAAAATGATAATAATGATTTATATTTTTTATTGCACCAACCTTTCTATGTATTTTTTATCCATTGATGTATTTAGTGAATGTAATGGATAATAGATGGCGTTCCAGGTTATTGTGCAACTATCAAAATATTCATATATCTATGATATATGAAAATATTTCATTTACTTTTTACATCATGGCGGCGTTTGATGTTACCAATTGTCGATTCTAGTAAGCGATAAATTATAGGGATATTTAGTAACTTTTTAATAAAAGTAACAGTTAATAAAATTGATAATTTATTTAAAAATAAATTCTACACTTTACTGCACAATAAATTGGTATGTGTAAAAAAGTCTATAACATTATTAAAATAAGTGAAAATGATGAAAATTCTCCACCTCAGAAATTAAAGAAGCATTAGGACCAAAAATATTCCGCGCCGTGGGAAAAGGATAAAAACTACGCAGGGTCGATAACAGCAAGTCATAAAGGAAATATATATTTTCGCTGCAATGCATGCACTCTGAAAACATTTACGCCCGAAGTCTGTTTTTCCTCCATATTCAGCAACTTCATTGTACGAATATTTGTATTTATTATTTTAATTGTTTTTTGTCTCTAATTTATTCATCCTAATTCTTATTTCTTATAATTAGTAGTAATAGTAACACTTCTTTAAAATAAAAGTCGAAACATCGAAAAATACGTCTTGATAGGTCATACCAAACCTGAGTTAATATTAATATATGTAAATATGTATATTCAATATACAAGCTCACTTAAGTACAAGCTCAATTTGTATAATATCCACGATTCTTTATCAACTCTGGTCCGCTATAACGTTATAATGGTACAGTTCTTTTTTTTAAAGCTTTCTAAAGGTTCTGGGTTCGAACTTATTTAATAGGTACTTTTAAACATCTAATGAGTTCCATCCTTCTATTTTAAAATTGATTTTATTTCATTTGATCAGTTTAATTAAAACTACTTTTATTATTATACTATTTTATAATTATTATATTATGATATGATGGACCTATGATTCGTTCTTCAATTTTTGACATTTCTATTCTTATTTTGAATACTGACGACCTGTAATTTTGCTTTATCATTAGTTCATTTATGAAAATAGTTAAAATATGTCTTATCCAATCGAAAAATAAATTCAGAACACCAGATTTTTATCGAGGATCTCTAAAATACTTGAAAAATAAAGGTAGTAGATCTACCAACTTTTCATAGTAGGATTTGTTGGAAACTACCAACTTTTAAAATCCAATCTCCTACCTTGACACATTTTGAGTTGGTAACGCTGTACGCCCTCTTCCGGTACAGTAACTGAAAAGTGACGATTTTTGTCCGTTCGCTTTTTATGTGACTGTTAGTGTACGTTGAAGTAGAGGCGTAGTAAAGTGTTCTACAATCAAGAAACTGGAAATACATGTGCAAAAAACAAAAATCCATAACAATTAGTATCTCGAAAGGTTTCGAAAGAAGTGGTTGAAAAAATGTTTTGGGGGCGCATGCGCCTGTTAAAAACCTGGTGGCGATCCTTCGAAATAAAAAAGGGACCTTGGTAAGAAAATTCAGCACTACTTCTTAACCGTTATAATAGACATAAAAAAATACGTCCTAAAATCTGGCTATGAACGAGAGATATAGAAATAGCGGTCATGTCGTGGCTTTTCGGTTATGTCAAACTTTTGACAAGTTTTTAGTCATTTAAACCTCGCGAATTAGGTTAGTTACTGATAATTTTGTTACATTTTTAATTTATACGCCTAAAAATTAAATAACACGTAAACAGCTGACTGTATGTTCAAATAAAAACATCTGAGAGAGCTGTTTTAAATTCAATATTGCGTTAATATTCTAATGAAAACTCCGATCATAAATGTCACAATGCGCGTCATCCTTTCGAGGGAAAAAAATTCATTTAAACTCGCCAGTTTTTCAAGTTTACAGCGCCGATGGATTCGACACACCCACTTATCCACGTTCGCGGTGTACGTGTAGTCACGTTTCAATTAAATGTCGCATACCGTGATGTTTACACCGCTTGACAAAGTCGGATCTTCCGCCTGTGACTTCACGTAAGTGATTCGTTGGTTCGCAGTCCTGCCCTCAAACCAATGCATCACTTACATCAGTGGCGGCTGGTGATAAAAGGGCACAGGGGCACGTGCCCAGCCCAAATTTCAATAGAAAATATTTCTTTTGTGTGAATTTACTATAAATTACTGTTACAATAATATCAATTAATTGTATACGTCAAACTATTCATATTCTAATTATTATTCCTTTTATACCACAAATAATGATTTTTATCACATATATATAGACAGACTATCGATCGAGCACCGAGCCACTGTAGTCTGAATTCGCATCGAGCCACCGTAGTCGCATTTCGCGTGCGTGAACGAGGGCACACAGTATCCCAGCCCTCGTTTTTAATCGGGCTTTTTCGGTGACTTGTAATATTTGGAGACCATTGCAGCAGACAGACGTCGTTAAATTTGTCACTCACTTGTTGAGTGACCTTTTTTTAGTGATTGTTTATTTTCTTCGCTGAGAAGTGTGTTTTTACTGTTTTTGATTGTGAAACGTTTCAAAATGAATTCGGTGGATTTTTTATTGACATAAAGATATTACATACGAGATCCGAACGGAAATTAAACGGTTAGGAAGGCCGATACCCGATTTGATTATTTCCAAAACAGACGTAGGAAAATCGCGAAATTATTCACGAAATTTTAATAGCAGTGTCTACGACAGATTTAAGTGGTTATGTGTCCTAAAAGAAACAAACTGTTTTGTTTTATTTGTTTAGTGATGGGATGGGTGGCAACCGAAGTGCATGGACTCAAGAAGGGGTGAGTGATTTAAAGCATTTAAATGAACGAGCTAAGAAACATGCTAGCTACAATGAAAAACATTTACATAACATCTTAGATTTTAGTGTGTTGGGAAAAGTAAAGGAAAGACATAAGGCAACAGCTTGATAGTGCTTATCGTGAAAATATAAGACGTCACAATGAAAATGTGGATAAAAACAGACATATTTTAAACCAAATAATTAATTGTATTAAATTTTGTGAAACAAATCCGGGACTTTAATGAAAAGGCGATTAACATTTTTGTGAACAATAAGGACAGGAGAGCTGATTTCCTCTACAAATAACGGTAAGGTACCTATATCAAATTTTTTGCCACCTATTATTTTAATATATTTAAGCTCTCAATATTCGTGAATAATAATTATTTAAAAAAGCAACCAAATCCCAAAAATTATTCTTGTGAGTCTATATTTTTTGTATAAAAGAATTTCATATGTCAAAAGAAAGTGTCAGTAAAACGCATGACCTGAAAATTTTAAAATTTTGCCTGCGGCGCCATTGGTAGCTAATAAGTAATCCTACTGACACACCCTGTGCCCACCCATGTAACACACCCACGAGCCGCCACTGACTTACATACGTCGTTACAGACGGAAGATCCGACTTTGCCAATCAGTGTATATTGAATTATACATAGTTAGCCACGAAAGTCATAAGTCATCAGTCATCCACTTTTTTGAAGGTTGATTAAATTCTGATATTTTTTGTACTACAGTATGGATGCGAAAAGATATTGTTAAAAAGGGAGAATTGTGATGATTTTAGAGTCCTGAATAACTGAAATATTATATCATTTTCAAAGTTATCGGACTCATATTAAAGGGAAATCTTCAGAGATATATTTGACTATCTGAGCCATTTTAGAAAAATAGCACGTAGCGCTTGAAAAAACTAAAAAAAGTTTATGCGACCATTAGAACCATTGTAATTCGATTTCAAAAACTGGGCATTTTTCATCAATTTAAATTTTTTTTTGTGCAAAAAAATTCTGAACCGATTTTGATCACCAAAAACTCATTTTTTCGTTTTTTCAAGCGCTACAACGAGCAACAAGTGGTTTTCGGCACTTTTATCGATTTTTTTACTAAGGTTCCTACATACCGATTTTATTCAAAGCATACACAATCAATTTCTACTATTTTTTACCTAATTATCAAGCCGAGAAACCTTATTCAGGACTCTTTTTAAAAATGAGCACTTTTCTGCTATATTGCCTGGATTATCAGCCATTCCCTCGAACTGCCTGGCACTTTCTCAGTTCTTATGTTCAATTATATGATTTTCGTTTATACCATAATTAGAGTAGGATAATCGGTGCCGCGTTCTATTTCGTATACTCCATAATTCCAATGCAGCGACGACTCCCTCACGTTAATGATGTTTAAGAGGGTAAGTGTTTTAAATTTTCGCTTAACATTTACAACGAATAAAAATTATCGCAAAGGACGTTTACGCCACTGCGCGCGGCACCGATTATCCTACTCCAACCATAATACAACCTACTCTAACCGAAGCACACCAGAATCTAGTGGCCGCGTAAGGCGACAACGCCTTTAGTTTAGCAACATGCAAAAGATGGTTCGCGCGCTTCCGATAAACCGACGGTAAACCACGATCTGGCAGGCTACCTCAACTGGATATCGAGCGTTTGCGTACGATTGTCGAAGCAAACCCATATGTAACCACTGGAGAGATGGCACGAGAACTCGGCTGTAGCCAAGCCACGGTAGTACGTGGACTCGAAACGCTAGGAAAAAGTCCAAAAGTTGGGCAAGTGGATACCACGTTTACCAAGCGAAGCCTATTGGCCAGTATATCGGAGTAATATTTGCACACAACTTCTCTCCCACAGTCGTCGTTTCGACTAGTTGAACAATCTTGTTACCGAGGATGAAAAGTGGGTGCTTTATGTAAATCACAGCCGTAAGCGCTAGTGGGTAGATGAAGATGCTCCAGCAAAATCGGGACTTGAACCTGAGGAAGGTGATGTTGTCAGTTTGGCGTGTGTCACTTCGTGGCGTGTATCACTGGGAACTCTTGGAGGACAATACCACCGTCACCGCCGCTATCTATTGTGTTCAACTCCTCAATTTGGCCGCCCAGCTCGATCTTCTGCGGCCGCGGTTGGACAAAGTTATACTACTGCATAATGCGCATCACCATTGTAGCAAAACAGACAAGCCGTGGACTCTTCCAGTTAGATTTCGAAGTTCTGTCCCAACCACCGTATTCACCAGACCTTTCCCCCGCTGACTATAATTTGTTCTGTGCCCTCAGCAACACAATATCATAATCATCATAACATAGTATAAAACAAAGTCGCTTCCCGCTGTCTGTCCCTACCTATGTATGCTTAGATCTTTAAAACTACGCAACGGATTTTGATGTGTTTTTTTTAATAGATAGGTGATTCAAGAGGAAGGTTTATATGTATAATACATGCATAATATAGTAGAGAAACACCGATAATTTTAGAGGTTTCTAATGTGATGTCGTAAATAAACACGACATTTTTTGCGCTTACATTGCAAACGCTGGCTGAACCCTACGAGATAGATCAAAATAATGTACTACAATATTGTACACCTTAAAAAGGTCTACAAAAAAGTCCGCGATGGTATATGTCTATCTCTTAGGGATAACCCACAATAACCATTTTTTATATTTCCGTGCGAAGCCGGGACGGGTCGCTAGTATATAAATAAATAAATCATTTGATGATCGTCAGCATCTACAAATAGTCATAAACAACTTTTTTGGTTCGCAACCGCGTGAGTTCTGGGAATAGTAGGAGAGCTGGTAGACATTTTTGGGAAGGTATTTGAGGCAATGTGAAAAGTTGCTCAAAACTTCCTTTAGTGTTACCTAAATACAAAAATGCAGACCTGGCTGATGGGACCATTAAGCGACCATTAAATTTTTCAAGAAGCGAAATAGTTTTTGAAAAAGTTTTCTTGAGGCACATTGAGATTTTAACATTTTAAAATTTAATATTTAAAGAGTTGAAAAATCAAAAAGCCAGATCTTTTAACCGGGTCAAAAAAGTTTGCCAGACGTTTGCAAAATTAATTATTTTTCAAAAAAATCAAAAAATGTACTTGAGGCACTTTGAAATTTTGGTAGGGTATTATTCGTGACTAAAAATAGTTATTTACAAAAAGACAGGTCATTTCGGTGGGACATTTTACCCGCCAGGTGAGTGAGAATGTTCAACGTGAGTGGGAGTGAGTAGTGCGGTGCGCAAGTTGAAATGGGAGAGAATGCGTATATCGGCAGCTGTCTCAAGAGGAAGCACGATGCAGTGTGATTGGCTCCCGCAAAATCACGTGATTAAGAGCATTCGTGCGGTCGTTTGTAAGAATTTTGGAGTATTTAAAACGTTCTTAGTCGTAATTTTGTTATTTTAAAACTTTTAGACAACGAATAACTAACATTATTTATGGGTATATTATATAAAAAAAAACAAAAAAAACAAAATAATATCTTGTGAGGAAAGAGGCACATCAGAATTTCTAGATGAAGTGTCATGATATTTTTTCATTAAAGCTGAGAAATTTTTGTAACAATGGGTATGATAACCGTCTTTTAAGTTGGAATTGGTTGGTAAAATAATGTAAGTGTCTTTTGTAGCAAATAACAAACGCACGAATGCTCTTACAGCTGCCGATATACGTTCTCTCCCATTTCAACTTGACACCCCTTTTTTAACACAATGATCACTATCTGAAAGGAAAGATTTGCAAAAATTAATCATCAACGTTGCATGAAAAGGACAGGTGTTATGAAACGGACAGCCATATTATAACGTAATTTATTGCAAATTGAACAATGTTAGATAAAAATGGAATATTAAAATATATATTAAAAAATTTATTTTTTTTTTTTTTTTTTTTTTTTTTTTAAATTTTTGTCTTTGGGATTTCCCCAAGTTTTGACACCATTTTTGCACATTAAACATTGTATACGAGGAAACGAACAACTGTTTTAAACACTCCAAAATTTGGGGGGAACACCCCTTTCTGCGACCTCCATTTTTAAAAAACTACACTTTCCAACAGGGGAATGCTCTTACAGCTGCCGATATACGCGTTCTCTCCCATATTCAACTTGCGCACATTATTAAACACACGCACTACTGACTCCAAAATTCCCTAGAGGCAGGAACGCATCCTACCCCACCCCCTCACGTTGAACATTCTCACTCACCTGGCGGGTAAAATGTCCCAACGACCTGTCTTTTTGTAAATAACTATTTTTAGTAACGAATAACACCCTACAAAAATTTCAAAGTGCCTCAAGTACATTTTTTGATTTTTTTAAAAAATAATTAATTTTGCAAACGTCTGGCAAACTTTTTGACCCGGTTAAATGATCTGGATTTTTGATTTTTCAACTCATTGAATATTAAATTTTAAAATGTTAAAATCTCACTGTGCCTCAAGAACAATTTTTTTCAAAAATTAATTTCGCTTAATACTTTAAGGGGGCCCCCCCCCCCCCCCCACCACCCCCCTCCTCTTTTTTTAAAAGGGAAAAAAAAAAGGGTGTTTGGGAAACTTTTTTTTTTCCCCAACAAAACACCCAAACAAAAACCCCCCCCCCCCCAAAAAAACACCGCCCCCCCCCCCGGGGCGGACATACAAAAAAAACCCCCCCCTTTTTTTAAAAAAAAAAAATATTTTTTAAAAAAACCCACCAGGTTGAAACTTTTCCAACCCACCCGGGAGAAAAAAAAAAAAAAACTCTGTACGCCCACAGAACAATTTAGGGGGTAAATTCCTCAAAAAACCCCCTTTCTTATTAAAATTTTATTAACATCATTTTTTTATTAAATTTTTCACATCTAGGAAATTTTTTTTTTCAAAATGGCTCAGTTAGTCAGACAGATACTCTGAAGAGTTTCCTTTAATATGGGCCCAACAGCTTTTGAAAGGGAATTTTTTAATAAACGTCGCGGTGCAGGTAGGCAAACCCGCACGCCCCTGACCCGACGTATGAATTTGTTATTAAAACATTAAACGCAATCAAATATCCTACTCCCTCATTTATTACATCTCATTCCTAGTTGGCTCTGGGCGGCCGTCGACTACTCCGTCAACGCGAACGATATTCGGTTGTTTCAACCAGCGAGGGTGATGAAACTGATGAATTGATGCACTAATTGGTGCATTAATTTTTTTTTAGACTGGCGGAGGTCGCGAAAATCGTCCGCAAAGCGATTTGATCGTGTGAACAGTTCGGGCATTCGGTGAACTTGGAAAACGGCGGCGCAACTCGTTTTAATAAATTCATAAAGTGGGAAAAAATACAGTCAGTGATGGTAGGTAGGTCCGGTTTAAATTTAAATCCGTTAAATGTGCGGCAAACGCAGTGTGACATTTGAACTTTGGATACTGTCATCGTATGTCTGGTAATTTCAAAAAAATCGATTTTTTTCTTTTGTACGGGGTTTTCCATTTATATAGACTCAAGTCCGGGAAAACATTCTACTAATCGAATTTATAACCTTATTTACTTTTTCACATGCAGCCAATGTTTATTTTACAAATTGCCACTTATCAAAGTTTGACATAACCGAAAAGCTTAGACATACCGCTATTTCCATCTCATACAGATTGATAATTTTTTTGGACTCCATATTTTGGCGCCTACCTAGAGGACATATTATACGAGTTAAAAAAAAACTTATATAGTCAGCAGCGAAAGCAATCGTACAACCACTTTTCCAAGGTTGTTTTAATTCTGATATTTTTTGCTTGTGATAGGATTACAGCTCGTGAAATTCTGCGTCTAATAAGCTTGGAGTTGAAGGTGATGGGGAAATTTTGTGAAAAAATATCGCTGAAAAAGTAACAAGGCGATGTTTTCAAAAAACCGTGAATAACTCCGAAAATATCGAATGATTTTCAAAGTTCTTGGACTTATATGAAAAAGAAATCTTCAGTGTATAGACTTCTACTAACCCTTGATAATGTGCAAAATGTAATCAACATTAGTCCAGGCTAGATAGTTTATTTTTTTGAAAAGAGTCCTGAATAAGGTTTCTCGGCGCGATAATTAAGTAAAAAATAGTAGAAATGGATTGTGTATGTTTTGGATAAAATCGGTATGTAGGAACCTTAATAAAAAAATCGATAAGCCGAAAACCGGTTTTTTGCGGATTAAGGGACGAAAAATAACTTTTTTCGTAAAACAAAAAATAGCACGTTGTAGCGCTTTAAAAAATGAAAAAAAAACGAGTTTTTAGTGATCAAAATCGGTTCAGAAGTTTTTGCACAAAAAAAATTAAAACCGATGAAAAATGTCCATTTTTTTGAAATCGAATTACAAGGGTTCTAATGGTCACAGAAACTTCTGCTGTGGCTTAAATTAGCCACAGTAGCTTTTGGTCGTGTCCATCTGCAGTAAAAATTTCATGCAAAAATAATAAGAACTTTTTGCATAAATCGAAAAAAAACTAAAAAAAAAAAGGTATTTTCCGAAAAACGGCTTGAACAAGCCGAAAAATGGTCGTAGAGCATTTTTCCTGGGCTTAAATTACTCGTCATTAAATTCCCTACAAATCCATTATCGTGACTTGTGGGAGAGGTCCATTCAATTGGCTGAAAAACGTCGCGTAACGTCGCATGTCGAGCGCTCGGGTAAGCGAGTAAAGGGGAAGTGGACGCGTGGTGGGGGAGCGGCCCGTTCCTTACTTCCCTTTCTCGGTTAGAGTCCTGAATAAGGTTTCTCGGCGCGATAATTAAGTAAAAAAATAATAGAAAGGGATTGTGTGTTTTGGATAAAATCAGTATGTAGGAACCTTAGTAAAAAAACTCGATAAAAGTGCCGAAAACCGTTTTTTTGCGGATTAAGGGACGAAAAATAACTTTTTTCGTAAAACAAAAAATAGCACGTTGTAGCGCTTGAAAACATGAAAAAAACGAGTTTTAAGTACCAAAATCGGTCCAGAAGTTTTTTGCACAAAAAAAATAAAACCTATGAAAAATGCCCATTTTTTTGAAATCGAATTACAAGGGTTCTAATGGTCACAGAAACTTCCGCTTAAAAAAAAAATCCTAAAGCTTTAAAATTTTATTATCGATTTTACGCCTTATCTTGTATATTTTTGGAGATACAAAAAAAACACGAAGAATCTAAATCTACATGGTTTTTTAAATAATCTTATGCTACGCTCTCGGAAAAACAAATGATCTACGCATTCCCGAAACATCGCAATCGACATATCACCTTCAACTTGGGCTTATTAGACGCAGAATTTCACAAGCTAGCTCGTCTCTATGCAACTTTTCTATAACCATTAAAAACAAAATTCTTGAAATTATTTTTCAAAGAATTTTTTGTATACGCCAGTTTTGAAGGTCGCGGAACACTATACCGTTACTTTTACGAGTATTTTACTTTGCTAAAAAAATCCTAAAGTTTTTTTCATCCACTCTGTATACATACTAGCATTCTCTATACCTAAAATGTTCGGCATTATCGATTTTACGCCTTATCTCGCTTATTTTTGGAGATACGAAAAAACACATGTTTTCTAAATTCATCTAAATTCACAATATAATTCATCTAAATTCACATGGTTTTTTAAATAATTGTATGCTACTCTCTCGGAAAAACAAGTGAACTATGCATTTTCGAAACACGACATAACTACGTGCTTCTTAAATGGAACACCCCGTATATTTTTACGTACTCGAATAGCTTCGTTCCTCCCGATTTGTTTGATTTTAATATGTACTGTATAGTTTTGTATAATATAATGACAATGTTCTTTTTAAATGGAACACCCTGTATAATTTTGCATACTTGAATTGCTTATAGTATAGTGTAAATACACTTACTGTATGGTGTTTTGCTGTTCGGGGGTTAACATTGATAAGGTTTGTCTTTGTTTGTCTTTTTGTAAGGTTTTTTATAAGGTTTGTCTTTTTTGCATCAAGTTAGCCATGAAATATACGAGACATAAATTAAACGTGTTAACCAAGTTTATTTCATAAATAGACTTGTAAAGTGGAGCATCCGAAAACACCTCGTTATAAATTTTCAACCCCACATTATTTAAAGTTTCCCAAAACTTTTATTATGCCACTCATCGCGCAGCGCACCCTGTATACGAACATTAATCGGACTACGGGAGGTCAATTGGAACTCTCGGCATAGAAACAAATACACGGCATAGAAACAAATACACGCATAATTAAAATTGATCAGTTTTAAACCTCTCCCGACGATGCCAATATGGTTCGTGAAATGTGTTGGAAAAGAATGCAAAAAAGTGTTAAGTGGTGATTAATCGGGCTAATTCGAGACGAATCGAGGCACGGCAACGGCATAGGATGATGGGGTTTTTGCAGGGTTATGGGTAGCCTCTCCTAGGCTTTGTCTGTGCAACTGACTTAGACATAGCCTAGCTGAGGTTAACTCTGACCTGGTAAGTCATCGGTAGTCATCGCACCAATCAGTGCAGCTGAAAGAACCAAAATAAAAATCTATCTAAACAAAACTAAATCTACAGGTAAGCAGTAATAATAATAGTAAGTTTGAGTAATTGTACAGACATATTGAAAAGGTTTCACGAAATTACGTACATTATTGTAGAAGGTGAGTATGGTACAATTTCCACCTCCCCCTTTCTCTGTTATTTCTAGAGGTACGATAATTTTTTTTCAGGGTTAACTGTTTTTTTCCCCGAAATTTGAGCACATTGTGAGAAAAACAGTTGAAATAAAAATATAGTAGCTATTTAATTAACATTGATATGTTATTAAATGGAACACCCTGTATTATTTTATTTGTTGAATTTCGCTCGTTCTTTTAATTACAACGACATGACATATATAGTCAGCAACGACAGTCATCATACACCCACTTTTTGAAGGTTGCTTAAATTCCGATAATTTTTGTACTACAGCATTGATTTTTTTTTACTTCTAATAGTAAACATAGTTTGTGAAATTCTGCATTTGTTGGTGGGTCACTGACTTCAGTCGTTTCGCCCGACCGTCTAGCAGACTCAAGCATTATTATCAATGTGTTCGAGGTGTTATTGTCGTCGGCGTCTGTATTACGTTACATTAATAATGAAATGTCACACGTGCCATCGCCGAAAAAACTACCATTTGTTGACAAAGTGAATAAATTCATCATTGATTTCAAAGATTTGTTCTATGATGGCGCGACTGTAATGGGTGGAATTTGTAGGTAAAAACCACTGTGTAGGGACACGTGATTGTAGCCGTCACATAAATAGTATGAAACATGAAAACAAAAAAGGGGGTATGTCCTTGAGAACTCAGTTTATGCTCGACTTACTTTTAATGCTATGTGCCTGTGATGTATCCCTGAGTGTACTCGATAAACAACCATTTCGTGAGTTCTGGAACAAATACATTCCAGAAATGCCGTTACCAGGTCTTACAATGTTACGTAACTATCTACCAACTGTACACAGTGACTTACCACAGTGGTTCTGTTTGCTTTCAGAACGCAGGTTTTTACGTGCAAAGTGTATGCTTTACCTCTCATAGCAGAAACTCTTAGACAATGTTTTCACAACGTCAACGTATTAACAGCGGGTACAAAAAAGTGTCCTTAAAAACCCCTAAATGACTACGCGAGCTTCACAGCAAATGTCCTGGTATTCCCGAACCACCACAACCGATTCTTACTCGTTGGGGAACATGGTTGAAAGCCGCTTTTTATTATGCTGAACATTTTCGGTAAATAAAAGCTGTTATTTTACAATTCAATCCTGTCAAAGCTGCAGCTATTAAGGAGATCCAGACCAAACCTCAAGATGTATCCATTGAAAAACAGTTTTAAAAACTATTCATAGTAACTATAAAGGTTTGTATGATGCCATACAAAAATTACAGAGCAGTGCGCTGTCTTAGTGGAGTCACTACAAATAGTGGACGAAGTAAATTCGCTGCTAGAAGCTATAGGTGACATAATAAATGTGTCAGTTAAAAATAAGTGTTTTAAAGAAAGACCCTGAAAATTGTTTTACCAAATTAACAGAAATTTGTGATGGTGCATCTCTGTTAAGTGTATGCAAAATGTATTTTAATTATACCTATATTACATCAGTAAATGTCTGACGGTCGTTCTCTAAGTATAAGCATGTATCTTGACCACAATGAACAAGACTGTCAGAGGCAACTAGAGAAACTTATCTGACGCTACAAAGTTTTTACGAATCTTCTCCAGTTCGTGACGAGTACTGTTAACCAAGCCGAGTTGTCAAGCTAATTAGGAGGGTAAATTTTACATACATATAGACTTATAAAATGTGAATTTATTGCTTTTGTTAGTATATCTAATGTTATTTACTTTATTGCATTATATTATGATGCGTACACCTATGTCCCGCGGCACATTTTGGCCAACTCTACTAAGGTATAATAAACGCCAATTTATCATAGTAGACCATTCAGCAAAATGACAAAAGATTAAAAGGTACACCTAGAACTGATGATGTAATCAAATGTTTTCGTTCATAGCCAACTTAAATAATCACTCGAGGTACTTTATATCGTATGTTTAACACATATTAAAAAACTGTAAAAAGAAAATACTCCAAACCTCCTGTCACTCTATTATTGCACTTTAGACGGTTACAGGCAGTTCTCTAACCACTCTGTCATCTCTCAAGTCGCCAAACTCAAACCTTTTTCTTCTTCCCTTTCTTACCACCCCCTCGTCGTCTGCAAGAAACTATATTTATCCGCGTCATCGTTGTTGAGGTGCGACAGTATATGCTTCACCAGGTGGGAATTCTCGTCCGTGGAGTACGGACACCTGGTGCAACGAAAGGCCTCGGGCTTGACGTGAGACAGCATGTGCCGCGTGAGGTCCAGATTCCACCTCGTGGCGAAATCGCACTCTGTACACTTGTAGGCCTTCCTCGTCAACTCTATGTCTTTCCTGTCGTGCGCCACGATCAGGTGCCGCCTCAGGTTGTACTTGTATTTCGTGCTGAAGTCGCACTCCGGACAGCGAGTGATCGACTCGCCATGCTTTCGTCTGTCGGTCTTGTTCGGTCCGATCTTGTTGGTTTTGACGAGATTGGTCCTAAAAAGGCTCCGTATAAAGGCCCGATAGAACAAGTGAAGGCAGGAAGGTAACAGTGTCTTCAAATGAATTCTCAATTAGGGTAGGCAAAACTTTTCTTCCGGAAGGTTATTTTCAAAGTGGTACAAACAAATAATATATTTACTGAATTAATCGGTGTATATGAGTTCCACGAACAGTTTCCTAACCTTGTAACTGGTTGTACGCGGCTTTTAAATCAAATTTGTGCTTGTGTTGATTAATTTCGTGAAGCTGGATCGGTAAAGCTGTAAACCAAGGTGCTCCACATCTAGAAAATGAACCGCTGATTGCTCATGCAACAAATCGATTGCAAAACAGTGGCAAGAAGTTGTTATCCCTAGGAGTTCTTGGATTTTACAAGAACAACATATTGGCGGTGGTTTTTTGGAAAACTTGAACTACGATGACCTTCATGACAAGCGTTAGTTCTCTGATGAGGCCTGGTTTCATTTTTCGGGATATTTAAATAAACAAAGCACGAGAACGTGGATTCATGAAAACCCCTTTACGTCCACAAAAAATTGGTGTTCGGTTTGTGGTGAATCATAAGACCAATATTTTTTAATCGAACCGTAACTGCTGAAAGATATCGCAATCATTTATTAGAACCCTTTATCGATGAGTTACATGACGAACTGAAATGAAATAAAACTGTTTTATTCATCCACATCTCAAAAATGCACATCACATTATCGAGGACCTTTGCGAGACTATTAGATATGTTTGTGCCATAACATAACCTCCCAAAAATGGGAAAACGCACTGGACTGCGGCGCCAAGGTCATTTGGTGTAACAATAATTTTTTTTGCGTTTCCCTCACTTGAGAATCTACTTGAAGCCGTAATATATACTGTACTTACTTATCTTTAACTTCAACACCAGCCTCATCTTCGGCCGTACTTAAAAGTGAATTATCTCTCATTGTTGTCTCTACAGTTTCATTACGTTCATCGGCCGGTTCGATTTTCACTCTCACATACTCCATGCAGTTACTTTGCTCTTGGTATTCATCCTTCAATTCTACTTTCGTTTTGCGTAAAGTGAACAACACAATGTAAATCTACATTTTTCGTACATCTAGCGCCTTGCGCGTTTAGGTATGATTCTATCTTGTTTTCGTTCATTTTACACATTGTCTTGAAGATGCTCATTTTTTTCAGGGTTTCGTAGCATACCATACACATCACGGATCTACTGTAAGACTTAAATCCTACGAAAACAAGACTGAAATAATTATTTTCATATCGCATTGTAAAAAGTAAGCCCATACCAATTCAGATAAACAGGAATCTAACATAAACGATAGAGACACGTCGGCATCTTTAACAACGGTATAAAACTGTCTCCATTAACTTCTTTCAGGCACGTTCTGCATATTTTGTACCTCAGTTTTACTGATGTTAACTTTCGTTTGGGTCTATTGTTCATTAAATTCAATTTGACGCCGTCGTTTGAGACTTTCGATTCTACCTGCTCTTCCGATTCGAAAAAGTTCGTTTTAAAGTTAAAAAATCTTGTACGCTTTTGAGGCATTCGTTACACATTATTGGAACATCCGTTAAATTCAAATTCTATGGAAAATGCAGTGTTAGTAGTAAAAGGTAGCTATGAATACGATTCTTACCAGATCTACTATGGTATTGAGCATATCTCTTACGGACCCTAGTATTTGGAAGAAATTCTTTGTGGAAATTAGATTAAAACACAATCTACATAGGGGCGCGCCCCCCCCCCCCCCCCCCCCTTTTCTTGCAAACAATAAAAAAAAAGAAAAAAAAAAAAAGAAAAGGGGGAAAAAACCCCGGGAGAAACCCCCCCCCCCCCCCCCACCCCCCCCCCCCCCCCCCCCCAAAAAAAAAAAAAGGGGGGGGGGGGGGGGGAGGCGGGGGGCGGGGCGGGGGGGGGGAGGGAGGGGGGGGGGGGGGGGGGGGGGGGAAAAAAAAAGAAAAAAAAATGGGGGGGGGGGGTGGAAGAAAAAAAGAGGAAGAAAGAAGGAAGGGGGGTGGGTGGTTTTTTTTGTTGGGGAAGACGGGCCTGAGGGTGGGGGGGCGGGGGAGGAAAAAAAAAAAAAACGGGGTTTGGTTTTTTTGTTTGTGAGAAGAAGGGGGGGGGGGGGGGGGGGGGGGGGGGGGGGTTGTGGGGGTTTTTGTGTTTCCGGGGGGGGGGGGGGGGGGGGGGGGGGTTTTGTTTTTTTTTTTTTTTCCATTGGGAGAGGGAGGGGAGAGGGGCTCCGCCCTCTAATTTATTTTTTGAGTGGGGGGGGGGTGGGGGTGAGATTTTAAAAATGCTTTTGGGCGTTTTTTTTTTTTGTTTTGGGGGGGTGGGGGGGGGGGGGGGGGGGGGGGGGGGGGTTTTGGGGGGGCGGGGGGGGGGGGGGGGGGGGGGGGGGGGGGGAGGGGGGGGGGGGGCGGAAGAAAAAAAAAAAAAAAAAAAATAGAAAAGGGAAAGGGGTGGAGGAAAAAAAAAAAAACAAAAAAAAAAACCGAAAGAAAAAAAGAAGAAAAAAAAAAAAAAAAGAGAAGAGGGGAGGAGAGGGGGGGAGAGAAGAAAAAAAAAGGGGAGAAGAAAAAAAAAAAAAAAAAAAAAAGAAGAAAAAAAAGGAGGAGAGAAAGAGGGGACGGAAAGGAAAAAAGGAAGAAGAAGAGGGGAGGGGGGGGGAGAGGGGGGGGGGGGGGAGGGGCGGGGGGAGGGGAGAGAGGGACACAAAAAAAAAAGAAGGAAAAAAAAAAAGAAAAAGGGAGGGAAAAAAAAAAAAAAAAGGAGAGGGGGAGAAAGAAAAAAAAAAAAGCGGGGGGAGGGGGGGGGGGGGGGGGGGGGGGGGGGGGAGGGGAGGAGGAGGGAAAAAGAGGGAGGGAGGGAGGAGGGGGGGGAAAGAGCGAGGGGGGGGGGGGGGGGGGGGGGGGGGGGGGGGGGGGGGGGGGGAGGGAGGGGGGGGGGGGGGGGGGGGGGGGGGGGGGGGGAGGGGGGAGGGAAGAGAAAAAGAACAGGAGTATAGGGGGGGAGGGGGGGGGGGGGGGGTGGGGGGGCGGGGGGGGGGGGGGGGGGGGGGGGGGGAGGGGGGGGGGGGGGAGGGGCCCGGAGGGGGGGGAGAGAAAGAAGGGGGGGGGAGAAAAAAAAAAAGAAAAGGGGGGGGGGGGAGGGGGGGGGTGGGGGGGGGGGGGAGGGCGGGGGCGGGGGGGGGGGGGGGCCCCCGTGGGGGTCCACGAGGGGGGGGGGGGCGGGGGGGGGGGGGGGGGGGGGGGGGGGGGGGGGGGGGGGGGGGGGGGGGGGGGGGGGGGGGGGGGGGGGGGGGAGGTAGAAGAAGAGAAAAGAGGGGGTGGGGGGGAGGGGGAGGGGGGGGGGGGGGGGGGGGGGGGGGGGGGGGGGGGGGGGGGGGGGGGGGGGGGGGCCCGGGGCCCCGCCCGAGGAAGAAAAGGGGAAGGAAAGTGAAGACCCTACCCCGACCTCCCACCAACGAGACCACACGGGGGGGGGGGGGGGGGGGGGGGGGGGGGGGGAGAGAGGGGGAAGGGAGGGGGGGGGGAGGGAGAGGGAGGAGGGGGGGGAGGAGAAGTGAGGGTGGAGAAAAAAGTAGTTTTTTGTGAAAATTGTGAAAAAAAAGAAGGGAGAGGGGGGGGGGGGGGGGAGGGGGGGAGGGGGGGGGGGGAGGGGGGGGCGGGGGGCCGGGGGGGGGGAAAAAAAAGGAAAAAAAAAAAAAGAGAAAAAAAAGAAGGGGGAGAGGGGGGGGGGGGGGGGGGGGGGGGGGGAGAAAAAAAAAAGGAGAGGAGGAGGGGAAGAGAGGGAGAGAAGAAAAAAGAAAGAGAAGGGGAGGGGGAGGGGGGAAAAAGGGAGGGGAGGAGGGGGAGGGAAAAAAGAGGGAGAGGGAGGGGAGGGGGGGGGGGGGGGGGGGGGGGGGGGGGGGGGGGTGGGGGGAGAAGGGATGAAAAAATTAGAAAAAAAAAAAAAAAAAAAAAAAAAAAAGAAGAAGGGGAGGGGGAGGACCAACCCCCCCGAACGCAGCGTGGAAAAAAAAAAGAAAAAAAAAAAAAAAAAAAAAAGAAAAAAAAAAAAAAAGAAACGGACAGGGGGAAGCGAACCGGGGGGGGCGGGGGAGGGGGGCGAAAAAGGGAAGGAGGGGGAGACACGAAGAAGAAGAAGGAGGGAAGAGGAGGAAGCGAGGGGGGGGCGGGCCCCCGCGCGGGGGGGGGGGGGGGGGGAGGAAAAAAAAAAAAAAAAAAGAGGAGAGGGAAAGAGGGAGAAGGGAAGAAACGCGCGAGGGAGCCCCCCCCCCCCCCCGCACGGGGGGGAGGGAGGAGAGGGAGGAGGGGGAGGGTGTAAGAGAGAGGAAGGGGGGCGAGGGGGAAGCGAGGGAGAGCCGCCCCCCCACCCCCCGGAGGGTGGGAGGGAAAAAAAAAAAAAAAAAAAAAAAACCAAAACGGGGGAAGAAAAAAAAAAAAACCAACCGAGGAAGTTTTTTTAAAAAAAAAACGACGGGGGGCGAGAACAACACCCGACGGGAGTTCGGCCCGGGGGGGGAAAAGAGGAGGGAGGAGGGGGGGGGGGAGGAAAGGGGGGGGGGAGAAAAACGGAGAAGGGGAAAGGGGGGAACGCGACCGGGAGAAGAAGAAAAACCAACAACCACAAGGAGAGAGAAAGACAAAAAAAAAAAAAAAAAAAAAAAAAAAGAAAAAAAGGGAAAAAAAAAAAAGGACAAAAAAGGAGGGAAGGGAGCCAGCCACGAGGGGGATGGAAAAGGGGGGGGCGGGGGGGGAAAAAAGGGCAGGAGGGGGAGAGGTGGGAAAAAAAAGAGAAGAAAAAAAAAAAAAAAAAAAAAAAAAAAAAAAAAAAAAAAAAAAAAAAAAAAAAAAGAAGAGGGGGAGGGAAACCACAACAACAAAAAAAAAAAAAAAAAAAAAAAAAGGGGAGGGGGGGAAGCGAGACGGGGGGGGAATTCCCCGAAAAGGGGGGAGGAAAAAAAAAAAAAAAAAAAAAAGAAAAAAAAAAAAAAAAAAAGGAGGAGGGAAGGAGGGGAAGGAAGAAAAAAAAAAAAAAAAAAAAAAAAAAAAAAAAAAAAAAAAAAAAAAAAAAAAAAAAAAAAGAGGGGGGGGGGAGGGGGGGGAAAGAAGAGACCCACAAAAAAAAAAAAAAAAAAAAGAAGAAAATATGATTTTGAGGAGGGGAGGGGGAGGGGGGGGGGGGGGGGGGGGGGGGGGGGGGGGGGGGGGGGGGGGGGGGGGGGGGGGGGGGGGGGGGGGGGGGGGGGGGGGGTGGGGGGGGAGGACGGAGAGAGGGGGGAGGGGGGGGGTGTTTTGTTGGGGGGGGGGGGGAGGGGGGGAAAGGGAGAACCACCAAGAGTTTTTTTTATTAGTTTTTTTTAGGTAAATTTTCCCCCCCCCCAAAAAAAAAGAACAAAAAGGATTGTTTTTTTTCCATAAATTTTTAAAAAAAATATTTTTTTTTTAAAAAAAGTTTTTGTTTTTTTTTGGTGAAAATAAGAAAAAAAAAATAGAAAAAAAAAATAAGGAAGGAAGGGTTGTTTTTTAAAAGGAGAAGGAGGGGGCCACACAAAAAGGGAAAAAGGGTGGGGGGGGGGGGGGGGCGGGGGGGGCCCCAAAAGAGAAGGGGGGGGGGGGGGGGGGGGGGGGGGGGGGGGGGGGGGGGGGGGGGAGAAGGGGGGAGGAATTTTATATATAAAAAAAAAAAAAAAAAAGAAAAGAAAAAAAAAAAAAAGGGGGTTTTTTAAAATATATAAAAAAAAAAAAAAAAAAAAAGGGGGAGAGGAGGAAAAAAAAAAGAAAGGTTAAAAGTGTTTTTTTTTTTTAAGTTTTCGGTGGGTCCTATCCACTAAATGGTCGAAAACCGGCACACTGACCCTACTTGTACTTTCGTTTCTTCGTCCATAGTTTCATAAATTTCGAATAATGCTTATGGGATTGGATGTTTTTATAGGTTAGTAATGTTTCGAAAATTGTTAATAAAACAACAACACTTGTGAATGTTAAAAATTTGTAAAAAAAGCAATAAATTCATTACTCTAGATGAAAAATAAAAATATAAATTTGTTAATATAACACAACACAAAACCTACAAAATAAAAAATAAACAATACATATGACAATAGGCACGGTGGTGCCATCTACCGCGTTTATTTTTCATTACAAGAGTTTCCAGTTTTTGCGGTAATTATTTAGGTTATCGCATGATTGTGAAGAAATAGAGAAATAATTGGTCTTTCATTTTTGTTTAAAAGTTTATTTTTTGTTACAATTAGATAAATCGGAATGGAAATAAGATGTATGTACATACATACTTAAATTTGTGAGTGTGGCTCCATCTATTAACAGGAAGATCAATCAACACATTCTAAGGACTTTACGAAAATTCACTTTAACTTCTCAGATTATGGTATCTTTTTCTAAAAGAATAAACAGGATAAAGACAATAGTGATCGGAGTTATGATCGGCATTTTTTTTTTTAGGTATTTTCCTTTCACAATTGTGACGTGACTTTTTTCCACAAATCTACGAGTATTATTTCTCTAGTAAGATGTCTAGGACTTTTATCAACCTACGACTATAAAGAAGACTAGAACAAGGAGACCGAACTCGCGTAAAATACCGAGAGAACGGCACAAATGACGTCGAAATCCGCTAGGGTATTAGTGGCGCTGAGAGCGCCTCATTTGTTAGCCTCGGGAGTTTCGTAAACAGAACGTCTAACCCTGAATGTACCCGAATGTTGTACTTGTGCGCGCTACCACTTTGCACAGGTAATAGTCTGCCGCGGTATTAAGTTTATCTTTCTATTCGATATATTTTGTGCCGCACGAAACACGCGAGCTCGGTCTCCTTGTTCTAGTCTTCTTGACGACTGTAACAACTATGTCGTCATCATCAGGAAGATAATTAAAACAGCTTATGCGATCGAGATTATTTTTATTAGTCGTCTTCTTATCATATTTTATCCGCTTTAAATCACCACCGCAGTCTCATTCAATAAATGTAACACATTAGAATACTGTTGACACGCTAATGAGTTTTTCTGGCAGGAGCATCTGAAATAAAGGTAACAGGTGATAATTCACTAAATCACCAACAAATGTACGTTTAAAGGGAAATTTTTGACATTTTTTTTTGGAAGGAAGAATTTACTCTTGACGAATTTTAGGAACTTTAATCACCACCAAAGGGGTTTTAATCAAATCGAGTCAAATTTCTTTCATCTCTAATGACCTGTTTTACACACACAAAATTGTCATGTACCAACCTTGTCATTTTAGTTGCATTCTTCAAGTCCTTTCTCATCAAAAGGGAAATTTGCATCTAGTACAAAAGATTAAAATTTGTAATTCCCTTGGTGAAATAAAATTTTCTAAAAATTTCACAATAAATTGACAGGGGGGCTTTTTTTTTTAAGGAAAAGGGGAAAAAGGAAAAAGGCCCCCGTTTGTGTACCAAAAATATTGGGGGAATAGGAACTTGCCTAAATTTTTGGGGCATTTTTGGGGTTTTTTTTGAATTTTTTTTTTTTTTTTTTTTGGGGAACAACCTTTTTTTTTTTGTTGGCTTTCTGGGAGTCCTTCCTCAAAAGGGAAATTTGCCTTCGGGTCAAAAGATTAGAAGTAATTCCCTACGAAGACTGTTGACAATGTTGATATTGGTCAATAAATTGTTACAAATATTGCGTTGCGTTTTTACATAAAAGTGTAAACAGTTAGGTAAAAATATCTAAAATCCGACAATTTATTGAAAAAGAAATTCTACAATTTATTGTGCAATAAATTAGTATGTCTAAAACAGTCATAAGAATAATTACATCTAAAACTTCGAAACATTCGTTACAAGTCATATACCGACAAAAAGGAGACAATAGACCTTACCCTATATTTGATTTAAGATAGCCTGTATTTGGCGATACTTTCAAGACTCAAACGTTAAATTACAATTATCTGAAAATAAATGTCTCATTTATTGAAGAGAAGGGGAACAGAACACTACCCACTGACAAATGAATGTTGTGGTGGGCGGGGTCACTGTGAAGGGTGTAGCCTTTAGCCCTCCCACTAACAAATGAATTACTGTTACAATTCTTCCAGACGGAAGGTGTGACACTGCCAACTGTGTATATCTTAGTCCAAGTTAGATCTCAATTGCCCGATATTTTTTTAATTGTATTTTGCGTTACAACAAAAGTATCGCCAAACTCATCTCAAGGTCCTCCAAGCTGGTGATAAAATTACCGAAAATTCGTAAGACTATTTTTTTCTTGTGCATCTACGGAAACATTTCGACACGTACCTGAAACACATGCCACGATATCTCCGGAATACTGGGCTTTACGACAGTCGTAACCGTGATCGTTTATTTCGGAAGGTATCTTTAAGCATCCACCTGCATCTTCCAAACTTTCATCTTCGTCATTTTTTTAAGACTGAGCAAGTCATGTATATTTTATCGTCTGTACGTAGCGTATGTGTAAAAACGTTTCCTTGAATTTCCTTGCGAATCTATTACTTCGATTCAAGCTTAATGGTAGGATCGTTACTTAAACAGTTTTTGTCTTTTATTTCACTAAAAAAAAATTATGGATACAGTCAGCAGTAAAAGTATTCGTACAGATTAAAATAAAAATATTCATACTTTTATTGTGGTATTTAAACACCTAAAAAATAAAAAACGATGCAAAACAATCATTATTTTTCAAAATCGTATCAAAAATGCTACTAACTCTTGGCGGCAGCTGCTCAACTGTTGTGGAGTTTCGCAAACGGAAGTCTGACAACTTGAGAGTTCTGAAAATAACAGTTTTTCGATGCAAGATAAAAGTTTGATTGTAGCATCATCATTTTTTATTTTCTACAAAGAATATCTTGAAAACAGTTACTCGGAATGATATTTATATGGTATGGACGTTTGGATAAACCTTTAGAAACGAGAATAAAGGAAAATAACTTAACTCCGCAAAAAAAAATCACACATAAAAATTCATTTTCCCAACTCCACGATACTTATACACGTACAATAACCACTTAAGTACGTACTTACGGTAACAACAGCCTTTACCACTCTCTGAATGCAAACTTCTGCCTCAGGATCTTCACCAGCGAAGCCAAGCTCCCCACCTTCGCTCTCAACCTTCTGTTCGCCCTCGTGAGATTTACGATTTTCTTCCTCTGCGACGAAATCGTACATCGACTGATGTGAAACATTCTACGTGCTATCACCGGATTGTCCATTTAGTCTATCGTACAATCCCCTATGTACCTCGGCAAGTGTCTCCTGATGAACAAAACGCGTTGTTATTTTCAACACATCCAGCGCCATCATAAAATAAATCTTCAAAATCACCGACGAGTTTATTTACTTTGTCAGAAAATCGTAGTTTCTTAAGCGTTTGCGTGTGTGACATTTTATTATTAAGGTAATACCGACGCCGACGACATAAACCTACTCTAGCCTCACTAACTAACTAATCATTATAAACATTACTTACCTTTTTGCTTTTATATTTTCTTGACTCCCCTCCGCTGAGGATGATGGCATACAAGGTGTCGCAATTGAGGATACATCACTCAAATCTCCCAATTCTATGTCTTCTTCGGCAGGCGCAGAGACACAATTAAAACAGTCGCAGGTTCCCAACTTTCCAATCTAAAATAAAGGTTGCATTAAAAGCAGTCTTAAGTTAAAAAAACAAGTACTTCTCAGTATGATCATCTTCAATTTCACTTTTACAACTTTCTATCTCCGATTCGTCGAAATCCGGGCACTCTGAGGCTGTCAACGTAGTGGACGTTGAACACGAATCCGAAGACGTAGACTTCGTCCATTAACGATCTAAAAATAAAGACAATTTATACATTAATTTAGCTCTAGAAATAGTAGACTATTTGATAAAGTACATATACTTACTCAACTTCTGATTTGATGCTATCAGTTTCTACATCCGTTGGTACAATACCACTAAACTCCTTGCAGTCTTGACGTCCAACATTTCCTCTTTTATAGGATCGTCCCCTGTTGATATATGCATATCCGGACTAGATAAAACAGAACTATCATGACACAGTTTATATTAAGTATGTTGCACATACCGTATGACATCCGACTGTGCCTTGTTACGAATAGACAGTGCTGGTAAAGCATCGTGTTTCAGGTTTCTTCGTCCTGAAGCTGTAACGACGAAGTCGGACAGGTAAAAGTGGTCCGAACAAACGCTGGCGTATTTCAGCTTAACGTCGCACTCTTCTAATTCCAAGACTTTAAGCCACTTGTTGCGTACCTCGGGATCTTTAGGAAACCTACCAAATAGATCACTGGTACTTTATATTCTATTTATATTTAAAACTTAAATACCTGTGAAAAGAACGGTCTATCTCGCGATTGAAATATCTCTTGCACACGTAACAATTTCTAACCATTTTTCGTTCTCACGACGCAAAACTTTTACAAAATTAAATTGTAAATTCGCGATACACAAACAATTATTTACCAAACACAAAAATAAAATAATAAACGATGGCTGCTTTAACCATTTCGTTTTGGCGAAAATAGCACAGAATAGTGAACGATAGAAAATCTCAAAATACAGTGGTGCTTTCGTCGGATCAGTTTATGGCAGTGTTTTGTCTCTCTATAATTGCAAATGTAAGAAGGAGACGGAGTTAAGTCTCGTACCCCTCTTAAGTCACATTAGGTTAATTCACATCCTCTCTTATTTCACCACGTTTCCCCTTATTATGTCACGAAACCGTCTCGCTTAAGTCGCCGCCTGTAAAAGTGTTAGAACTACGTTTGGAAATTAGATTCTCGCATGAATACAATTTTTTATTGAAAAAAATGATGTGTAGTACATTAAATATGGACACCTAACCTTAAAAATAGGTTAGGTGTCTTTTAAAAATATTTAACCTTTTTAAAATATTCATTCTAGTGGAAAATTGAACTTTGTCACGCACGACTGGGTATGTTTACGTTTATTTTTTCGTTCAGCTGGCTCATTTTTCATTATAACAAGTGCTGTGGTATATCTCTAAATATTTCTTTTTTGCAACTAAAAACACGAAAAAGTTGAGGTTATGATCGCGACTAGATAATAAATTTCGCGACTTAAGCGAGATGATGCACGGATTTGGTGACTTAAGAAGAGTTCGAGTGTAGGTTGGAATTGATGGATCCACATATCACAATATTGAACTATGTACATAGATAGCGAATGAAGTGGTATCTACAGTTTAATTGTCGCATTACAATTTATAGTTCGAAGTGGCACAGCGCGAGATTTTTTGAAATAATAATTTTTTTCGTGCTTTTAGGTTAGTCAGTTCAAATCTTAATCGAAACCATAACGACGTAATCTGTTCGGTCGGTGGTGGCACACAAAAGACAAAAATAATAAGAAATATATAATGGTTGATTAAGCCCTTTCGTTTTAGCTAAAATAGCACAGAATAGTGAACGACAGAAAATTTCAGAAAACAGTGCCGCTTTCAATTGCCAGCTTATTCGTGTTTTGTCTCTCTCTAATCGTAAATGTGAGAAGGATATAAACCTAGTTGGACTTGATGGATCCACAGATTACGTGTATGTAGAACAGATAGTGAATAAAGCGCTGTATAAACTGTAGTTATACAGTTTAATAGTCGCATAACAATTGACAGTTCGTGGTGGTACACTCGAACCCCCCTTAAGTCACCAAATCCGTGCAACTTCTTCTCGCTTAAGTCGCGAAATTTATTCTCTCTTAAGTCGCAATTCATAACGTCAACTTTTTCGTGTTTTTAGTTGCAAAAAGAAATATTTAGAGGGATACCCGAGAATATATGGTGGTGTATTATTCTCGGATATACCACAGCACTTGTTATAATGAAAAATGAGCCAGCTGAACGAAAAAAATCAACGTAAGTATACCCAGTCATGCGTGACAAAGTTCAATTTTCCACTTGAATGAATATTTTAAAGGTTAATTATTTTTAAAAGGCACCTAACCTATTTTAAAGGTTAGATGGTTATATTTAATGTATTACACAATCATTTTTTTTTTCAATAAAAATTGTACATATTCATGCGAGAATCCAATTTCCAAAAGTAGTTCTAAAACTTTTACAGGCGGCGACTTAAGAGGGAACGTTTCGTGACATAATAGGGAAAAACGTGGTGAAATAAGAGGGAATGTGAATTAAGCGAAGGTAACTTAAGAGGGGGTTCGAGTGTATAGCGCGTATTTTTTAAATAGCTTCTATAAAACACAGTACCAGTGGCTTAGACAGTTAAAAAAGAAGAACACCTTAATTTAAAGGAAAAATATGAATTCCATTCCTAGCATCATAAGAAATAAAATGAAATTGTGATAATTTCAAGACAGCGGAACCTTAAAAACAATATAAATAAGCGAAGCATAGCGTTTCAACATATCTATCTATTTTGGTAATTAATATAAATATAAAGACAAGTCTAACAATATATAAAATAACTAATATAAATTTATTAAATAACTTCGATGTAAAACGTTTTGTCAATATTTCTCAATGAAAATCAACAGCCTTGGATTGTGTAATGCCACGCCTCCGTAACGACTCGTCCATCCTCAGCTGCTCTTGCTGTAGCTGCATACGTATCGCGCCGAGCTGTGTTAAGATGCTCCGAGTCTGGCCGTCCCTCGACGAGTCAGCGTGATTTACTATGTTCTTTTGTACTGCAGGAATCTGTATTGAAATATGCGATATACAATATGTGTATAGCCGACATCGGCCGGTTATGAAAAAGGACAAAGTCTACACTTCTCGTTCTAACGTGGTGAGAGGGCTGGTCTTATTCCCTCACTACCTTCGATGCGTATGCGATTCCTTCTTATCTGTCGTCTCACTCTGTTTGTCCTTTTTCATAACTGGCCGATGTCGGCTTTACACACACGGTATAGAAGATGAACCCACCAAATTTAATCCAAATCAGCCGAATAGTTTTTTAATAATAATTTTGCAATCCCTTTGTGAAAAAAACGCGACTCTTCAAAACTTTTAAGGGTCACCAAAAAAAATTGAGCAGCCTGAACATTTTTTTAAGTACAAAAAGAGCGTTCAAGCTTTCAACAATCTTTTTTTGGAAATTTAAAAACAGTTAAAAAGATGGAAGTAAACCCCTCAATGAGTACAATATAGAGCCGATTGAATATATTTACCTGCCATCTGTCTTCTAATTTTCTAACTGCGTCTGAACTATGCCTAGCGCTATTAAACGGAACAGAATTCTTCAGTTCTTTGGCGACCGGCGAGTGGGCCTTAAGCAACGGCACCGGTAGGGCGTCGTCGAATCTACTGGAGCTGCTCCTCCTGTGCAGGCGGGGGCTCCTCTTCAGCAGGCTGAGGTCCTGCTGGGTGGCGCTGTGCCTCCGCTGGCCGCTACTCAAGCTATCTCTAATGCTCATCGACTCCATCCTCTGGTTCAACGAGTCTATCCTACTCAACGAGTCGAACCGGCTAAAAGTGCTATATTTACTAGGGGGTCGTATGGAATTCAGCGAGTCCATCCGCCTCAGGGTCTCCTTGCGGTGGTACGTGTCGTAGCGGCCCGGGTTGTACCTGCTCGAATGAGTAATGCTTCGTCACGAGGTTATATGAACACATTGTATAATTTAACTGTTACTTTATTGCATATTGTGAACTATGAACTAATTAACAGATAGGATTGGCCGGTCGTGCCGCAATTCCAGCATTATTATTAGCGTGTTCGAGGTGTTTATGTTGTCGCCGTCGTTATTACATTACACTAATAATATTGCTCTTGTTAATACTATTCAATTCTATTCATAAAATATTATTCTAGGATACTATTCATAGATAGAAGCACTTGAGGTATCAATTGGATATAAGCGGTCAGTTACCTTGCTGTTGGTTCGGCGAACACAGACGTGGATGGAATGTTGAGGGAGTACGGGATGCGACGGGACACAGGCGGCGAATAATGGGAGAGCTGTTTGGAGGCAACGTCGGTGGTGCTGTTGCGAAGGCAACTGGTCACGCTACTCTCTGAATCGGTATGCTTCCGGTAGCCGTGCCTGGACTGGAGGTCCTGCTTGCGGCGCAGCAGGTCCTCGCTGTGCCGTCTCATCTGCGACAACATGACAAGAAACAAATAGAAATATCACTTCATTTTTGGATTACAAGGGATTTCTTCATTGATATTTTTAATCGTCTCCTGAAGATGCAAACATTCGACGTTCAAGAGTGAATTCAGACCGCAAGATCGCCTGATCCAAACCCAACAGACACCTATTTATCTTTGGACTTTGTTTACCTGTTCGTCCCTGCGGTTCCGCCTCTGCTCCTCGACGAACCTCTCCTCCTGCATCCTGAGCAGCTGCTGTTCCAGCCGCCTGTTCGCCATGTCCTGCTCGCGCCTCTCCTGCTCCTCCGCAGCTGCTGCAGTCTGTGCTTCTCCTCGATCTGCATGCGCAGCTCGCGCTGGTACGCGTCCCGCTTCAGCCTCTCCTGAAAGTTATTTCCGCGACTAATTTTATAAGGAAACGGGGGAACGCGTCCGGCTTACTCTTTCCTGCTCCTCCGTCCTGGAGGACTGATAGCTGAAGCTGTCCAGGAAGGTCGGCGTGTAGAGATCGGCGGACAACAGCCGTTCTGTAAGGAGAAAGGGACGATATATGAACATGCGCTTGCCGATTAAAGGCATTATGCCCAGTCGGTTGGGTAAAATAAAATGGATTTTTGGGTTTTTACATAAGTAAAACGCTTTACAAGTATGCACTCGTGTCCGAACACGGTGTCCACCTTTCGGGGTGGCGGAACTCTCGTTTCCTCTCCTCCTTCATTTGAAAACGACAGTCCACCTGCTTTCGGGGTCCCAAAATCCGGCCTATCACCTCACAATTCGTCCCTAACCTCAAAAACTTGTAAGAAATGGCGCAAACGGCCATTTTGAATTTGAAAAAATAAACCAAAATAACGCGTACACCTGCTCTCGAGGTCGCGGAATCCGAATCCAACGTCAGTTTAACTCTATCACCTCACACTTCGTCCCTAACCTCCAAAAACCTGTATAACACGGCGCAAACGGCCATTTTGAAACTCAAAAATTAAACTTGAACATGTTCATCCGCTTTCGGAGTTCCAAAATCCGAATTTGGCGTCAGTTTAACCCTATAACCTCACAATTCGTCCCTAATCTCAAAAACGGCCATTTTGAAACTGCAAAATTAAACCTGACCATGTCCACCTGCTTTCGGGGTCCCAAAATCCGAATCCGGCATCAGTTTAACCCTATCACCTCACTATTCGTCCCTAACCTCAAAAACTTGTAAGAAATGGCGCAAACGGCCATTTTGAATTTGAAAAAATAAACCAAAATAACACGTACACCCGCTCTCGAGGTCGCGGAATCCCATTCCGGTGTTAGTTTGACCCTAACACCTCATACTTTGTCCCTAACCATAAAAATCTGTCAAAAATTAAAATATTATATAATAATAAATAATCCTTTCCTCTTGGGCTTCTCGGGCTTCCCGTTCGTCTGTTGGACAGTATACTCTTCGGCTTGTCCATCTCTTGATTTAATAAGGCATTTTGAGCACTGGTTAACCTTTGGTCTACTCTGTACGGCGCCAAGTTGGGGTTCTTTTGGACCAAGAATCTACTTTCGTCGACGGGATGCGGACTCAACTCCTTCTCGGGTAAATTTTGAGAACACAACTCATACTGAATCTAAAACAAACAATTCAAAGGTAAATCAATGGCCTTATTCGGCGCCAAATTTATAAACCACTGATTGCGCATTCGAAAACATTATGTCGATTAACTTTTTTTTGAAATAAATTTGCAATCAATAAATGTGGCAACAGCGTTGATAATTAGTTCAAAGCGATGAGGTTACAAAAACGGAAAAAATGGAAGTGTTTTCGAGCAGTGCCGTCTCTGCATTTATTTACTTCGTGGCGTGATGTTGCGCGAAAGCAGAAAGCCTCTGAACAAGCCCCAAGCTCAAAAAAAAAACGGAGAATCAAACTTAACACACAAAATCCTACCTGTACAAGGGATTTCGATATATTTTGGCAATAAAAAGGAGGCCTAGAAGAGAAATAACATTAATACCACTATGCATACACGAATTTTATTGCTATACAGGGTCAGTGAAGAGTAATTAGTATGTACAGTTAGTCGTGTTAGTGAATCTCTTTTAGAGAAGAGAAATAACTTAAAACGTTAATGTATTCGATATTTTATAGAGAAAGTGAACCTTTTCGGCACAAAGCGGCATTCAGAATGGAGATATAGAAATACGTATATGCCATCTACCTGCTAAGATATAAAGTAAACCTGCGAGAGATAGAGTTTTCTGCATTAAATGTGTTTGTAGACACGGTTTCGTCCTTATCAGGGCCCGTCAGCGCCGTGTACGTGAAAGTGTAAGACAGAGTATCGACATTAAACAAAACTTCTTTTTAATAATGTTAAATATTTTTTTTATATACGAACACTTTTTGAAACTCGTTTTATAAAATTACGATTTTCTCCATAAAATATCAAATATAAAGCAGCAAAATGATTATATACAGTAACCCTGTGATAACTGCATGCCGTAATTCTTTACTTACTAATCGACTTTGAATATTCTGTATGTCGGTTTGAATGCTTTTCTCTATCAGTCCCGAACGTTGTTTGTTTGCAGGCAAAATAATTTTGGATGTCCCTTTTTTATGTTCGTTGGTCTGTAAAAACATCACAGTTGTATGACTTTAGAACCACAAACATTATCTCCTTTCGGCGAAGGAAAAATAAAAGCATACTGTAGTGCCCACTAATTTTATTACAAACAGTCAGCAAAGAAAGTCATAATACACCCATATTTTTGAAGGTTTCTGATTTATTTTTGTACTACTTTTTGTAACTCCAAGAATATTTAACGTTAACAGAACCTTGAAAAGTAAATAACGACCCATATGCACCCTTTTACACACACACAGAACATCATCACGATACCTACTCGAGGTAAACGCAAACAATCACAACAATCACATGCTTCGCTCTCGCTATCGCCACAGAACTAACGTTACCTTCGCGATGTGCTTCAAGTACTCGTCCCTTTGCTTCTGCAAGAAGTAGTTCCTCCTCTGCTCATACTCCCCCAGGCCCAGGTAAGGTGCGGCCGTCACTCTTAGCTGCGGATTGTTCGGGCTGTATTCGCCGTACCGTAACATGGCACAATGGGTGCTGTCATCCTAAAACATCGATTGAAGGTAACAGGCCCGCGTTTATTGCCTTTTGTATTGTGCTCGATGTAATTATCATAGCTTGTTGGTCAATTAAAGCGCATTTTTCACGCTCGATGTGACATCAATGGGACGTACAGGGTCCAGCAAAAATTCAATCTACATTTCAGAATGGTGAAACATATTCATAATATCTTAACATGTTTTAAAATCTCTTTATACAGTGTTTGTCAAAAAGTAGGATCCTATGGGAACATTTTTTGTCTTTAAATGTACAAAGAAATGAAGAATGGACTGTATAGTCCAAGCCATCTCGGCATCTGTCAAATTTGAGATTGAGAATTAAAAAATCAGAAACATGGCTTTATTTGTGAAAATTTGCTAATATTATTAAGAGTTGTTCAGAATAACTGTATATTAAGTTTAAAGTCAATATTTTACATCACAATTTGGTGTTTCCCATTTCTATTTCTGCAATATATTTTTTTTACTTCTCATACGACAGTGATACAAGTGAAAGTGGTATTGAAATGTTTTTTTAATCTTTCAACTGCAAAACATGAAATGATTATAAATCGACATATTCTAGTTGTAAAATTATGTACCTCATTTTTTTGTATATTTGGAATTTTAGAAGTGCTTTCAGGCCTTCAAAAGGGCTTTAGACACTTTAGAAAGAAATTCAGTTCTACTATTAGTGCCTCAAGCCCTTTGGTAAAAGTCCTAAATTACTTCTATGGGATTTGAAGCACTTTTTTTAAATTACCAGTTACAAATCATTCTGGTAAAATGATTCAGTTACAAAGTCCCAATTCCATTTTTACAAAAAGGGCTCAAATTACATTCGTCCAAAGTTCTCAAAGGGGTAGAAGCACATTTCAAAGCACATCAACATTTTTGAAACATTAATTAAGCTTTATGGTTAAAATTTATAACAATAATTGCGTATTCAATACCAACTTCAGTACAAAATAAAAACCGATGCACGTCATCCAACACGCGTTTTAGTTTTAGAGCGCACTGATGCATTGCATGATAAAGTTGTTATAATTTTATTCTCTGAATTATAAATCACGAAAGTTTTGAACGCAAACGGTTACAAATAGTGCTTTCCTCAGTGTAGTTTTTTGACATAAATATCAATTATTTTATCAATCTGACGTTTTTAACACTCTTGTATTTCTCTAGAAAATATCAGTTTTTTGCTTTTGTGCAAGATAAAAGTTTGATTCAAAACAGCGTATCAAAGACGACTAATCATGGGCAGACAGTTTTAATTTTTTTTTTTTTCCCAAAACCGGACTTGAAACCTTTAAACCCCTTGAGTGGTCTGGAAAAAACAGTTTTTTCGATGCAAGATAAAAGTTTGAAGCTCAAAAAAGACACAAACCACTATTGAAGCCAGTGTAACGTTCTATAATTTCAAACTGCCCAACAAATATCAAGTAATACAACACGGCAACTGCTCGGATCTGCTAGCAATTGCATAACAACGAATGTCGAGCGCGAAATTTAAAATTTAATAAAACATTCCGTTATAGTTTTTATTTCAATATAATTGAGCGGTGGTATCACTGCACACATTTAATAGCATCATCGGTGACATGAATCAGTTATTATTTTGTACAAAGTATGCTGTTGCTATCATTGAAGATTTGTTTATAAATTAAATCCTTTTGTTTTAAAACTTTGATAGCTACAGCTACCGAACTAGCAAGAATTAACATTACCACACAAAAATCATGCGATTAAAAAACCTATCTTACTGCCAAAACTTCAGTAAGCTACACTAGCTGAACAAAAAAAAATCCACATGCTTACCGATCTACCGGAAAACGGACTCTCTGAATTAACAAGTTTATCGATAAGAGCTCGCTTTTTTCTCCTCTAACGTAACGTCGTTACGCTCTTGGTCACTACTTAAATCGATTGGTTCGATAATTGGCGAAGTCTAAAAATGTCCACGAACAAAAAACAACAAAAAAAGCATTAGCATAAAGTCAAACGAACGATCTAAATACAGTGCTAGGCTATGCCAAGAAATATGGTCAACATGTTTAACAAAAGCTTACAAAACCGAAGGGTTTGTATTATTTTATCGTTAAAAATTAGTGATCGATAAAAGAAAACTACACTAAATTACAAATAATCCATAAAGGTACGAGTATGTTAAATTTTGAATTTCTGGTGGAAAAAATTTGCCTACATTTCTACAGAGTATAAGTAAATATAGCATATCATCACAAAATCGGGGTTCAAAAATTACCACGATGCTATTTTTTTCTCATGTTTGTCGATGCCAAAGACTGTTAACTAATTCCTCAGTATTTTTGTCTTAAACTGTACTACAACTACGATTAAGGCTCTAAAAAACGTCTGCAGCGAAGGTTCTGTGGTGTATTTAAAAGCTCACCTGAATGTCGTTCGATGTTAAGACACAGATGGGATTTAGGTGTACATTCTCCTTATTCTCCTCGTGTGATTGTTCCAGATTATTGTTTTGTGTTGTCTCATTATCACAATTTTTCTGAAAATCGAAAAAAAAAGTTCCGGCCAAATCAACACTCAAAGTGAAAAATCCGAACTGAAGGTGGGGTAGGTGGCAGCTTATATGGGAGGCATAGGGTGAAATAACACTGAAAACGGGATGACTCAGTCTTTCAGGCCGTCATATTTGCTTTCAGCCAAAATCAATATGAAACAAGGCCAGCAGAGGTACCACTCCTCTTTTTTCAGCAGGGAGCATTCAGACCTCTTGTAACCTGGTGGGGGTTGTAATTTATGACGAATTAATGAGGGAATTATTCAATTCAAGTGCTAGACTACATAACGGGCGCGAATAATCATAATTTATTAAATAATAGTGTCTGTAAAATTACTTGTTAAGTTGCTTATGGTTTTAACTGCATTTTTGTAATTATAGTGTGCATTAACTATGTTTGTGAATATGTATAGATTTTGTCAGTTTTAGTTGACAAAAGTGATTGTCAACGGTCTTTTTATGTGTTTACATACAGTGTCTCCCAAAAAGTATGCACCTTACTGGGATTTTTTTTATCTTTATGTTTAGGCGAAAATTGTTCTAAAACAGAAAAAACTTCTGAAATTGACAGTCCAAACCATCTCGGTGTCTGTCAAATTTAGAAATTAAACTGAAAATTTCGAAAAATTGCTTTGTTAATAAAAATTTCGAAAAACACTTCATTCTGGGCCAAGGTATCAAGTTAGAAGTTGATATTCCACGATTTAGTTGTTCTTTTTTTTTTAATTCTGACACATCAAATGTTTTTTTGATTTTGAAAGGTGTATTTTAATTGTAAATTGGTCTTGTAAACTAGCAGTTTCATTTATTTTACAATTAAAAACCTGATTTCTCAAGAAAATTAATTAATTGTCAGGTAAAAAGAAAAGTTACGTTTGGTGCATTTTATATTTGATTTAAATACAATGTGACAGTGAACTAAGCATTGAAATAACATACTAATAAAGAAAATAAAAATACAAAAAATACTATATCATGACACTAATCGAAATACCAATCACAATTGCAAAAAATAAAATATCAAACTTTTTAAAACGACTCTAGCTTGATTTTGAATAGAAACCAATAATTTTCAAACATTTTCCGAAACATTTTGTTGTATTTTCTTGTTTATTAGTATGTGATATTGTTACTTCAATGCATAATACACTGATATATTACGATTACGTATGGGGTAGGTGCATGCCCCGTGCACTTAAGCTGATGCTATTGTGCCCCCATAGTCTAGTCATTCCATTAGTCCTGTTTCCTGAAGAAATTTAAGGACAGTTTCTAATGGAGCGTCTGTCACTTCTTTTGGTTCTATTGTTATAGACCCAAAGTTCGAATACCTAATAGCTGCTAGTGCTGGGCATTCGAATAATATGTGGAAGGTTTCTTCCTGCTCTCCGCACCTCTTGCAATCGGGATCATTTTTCACCCTGATTGTCGTGAGATGTCGCATGAGTGGGCTGTAAACAGTCCTACTATCCATTTCAGCTGGTTTCTTTATGAAGTCTATTGACTTGTCCCAGGATGGTTCGCCAATGAACATCCGCGAGTGTCTCAACCCTGGGACTTTCGCCCAGTGCGATATATATTTTTCTCTTAAAGGTCTTTTATGGCCTTCCTGGCTGTCCAGTAAGCCAGACTGCCAGTGGGTTCCGGCCCTATCAGTGGAACCTCAGCCCCTTTCTTTGCAAGAAAGTCCGCTCTTTCGTTCTCTTCGTGGCCATGGTGCTCTCTCATACACTTGAGAGTGATACTGTTGTGTTCTGCTTGTTGTGTTGGCGAATCCATACAGTCTTTAACTGCCTGGG
The DNA here is from genome assembly GCA_029963805.1 of Aromia moschata. Lineage (NCBI taxonomy): Eukaryota > Metazoa > Arthropoda > Insecta > Coleoptera > Cerambycidae > Aromia > Aromia moschata. The sequence continues at coordinate 204,655 of JAPWTK010000357.1, read as the reverse complement.
AATGTAAGTATTTCTACAGCGCCCAGGGCTTTGAGTGCTGCTTAGCTATCAGAGAAAATCTGGATGCTTTTATTTGCGTAAGACCTCCTGGCAGCTATTTCTGCCTGAAATACGGTTTATGCCAAGTTCCCCAGGTTTATGCTGATTTCGCAACCTGGGTCTCCCTTTGTAGCACCCGCTCCAGTAGTTTGTTTCGTTTTGGACCCATCTGTGTACTCATTCAGCTGGACTGACGCACTGACATATTAATTTGTATATAAATAAAAAAGTAAATTGCACCAGACTTTTTGCAATATTTCTTTAATCCAAAGAGTATTTTTTGAAAATAAGGCTTTTAACCGAAAAATAATAAATGATATAAGTTACTTCACACACTCGATTCGCAAGTATGAAACACACCTTAACCGCTTTGAAAGTAAAAAAAAACATTTAATGGTTCACAATTAAAAAAAAAAAAATTGAAAAACACTAAATCATCACTATCTTTCTGAAACCAGTTTTTGCCTAAATTTAGAGATAAAAATGTTCTCATAAGGTACTTACATACTTTTTGGGAAACACTGTATATGGTAAACATTCATCACTTAATCTGTAAAGGCACAGATTGCATCCTTGTAACTAGGATAATGTATAAAAGACGTCACGTTGAACGCAGTCAAATTACACTTCAGAATGTTTTTCTTTCAGGCGGCCTTTCAATCTTTCCTAATTATTTTCAAGAGATCTTGAGAAGGTGCACAATGAAAACGCTGATGAGTAAAATATGGTACTTGACGGCCTTTTATATTCTTTTATGGTCACTGATATGGTTTCAGATTTGCGTAGAATAAGGTGCATGGTAAAAAACGACAACTAGAACTTATCTGTGGTGACTACGTTTAATTCTTAATCCCTCTATGCTGGTTTATATAGTTTGGGGTATAACAAATGGTAATATTTTGAATTTTAGACGATGTAATTCCTTTAAAATATGCTATGCTCTTACATTGTTGAATTTAGGACGAAAATTCCTTCATTAGTCATGAGTTTCTATAATATATTACTGTTATATACCTGATTAAACATTTTATGTTCTTCATTTCTTCTCTTCAGCCGGACTTACCACACCTAACCTCAATTTTTCCCTGAAGATTTCCAATTTTTGTTCTTTAATAAAGTTTATAACGTCTTCTGACATTAAAATGCTTGAATTTTTTAGCGTCCAAGAAAATACAATTCGTTCCAAAACATAAAAATACCATAAAAACTGTGTAACTGACAAAAATTTTAAATTCGCTCCACTAAATAATAACCCTGAAATACTATGTTATTTTACATGCTCCCACTTTTTTTGTGAATGATTTTTAAATGTGGAAACGCCTTATATACAAAATTATTAGTCAACAGCTCTTTTGAACTTCAAACACTGACTATTTTTCAAAATTCAAATATGACCTCTGCTTTGACAATCCACAGCTGCTAGCTGCTATGCTCATTGATCATGCTGCCAACAGTGCCAACCATAAAGAAACCAAATAAGAGGGTTCGATTCCATGTTGATTTATGGAAACACCACACTAGCACCATCTGTCGGACATCTGGACTCGGAAAACGTTTTTTAACTGCAGAAAACTGCAGTTTATATACCTCTTCGACTACAACTTTCTTGAAAATCCGCGAAATGGCAGCTTAGTAGTTCAGAACGCTGTATCAGGCGGTAAATTCAAATTTTATAATATAAGAATATATGCTGTCAAAATTACAATAAATTTAACATTTACACTAAAACTAGCTGCAGTTGATTAGCAATTTATAATTGTTTCCAGACATCATCACTACAGCTTGTTTTAGTGTAAATAAAAAATTAATTATAAATATTTGACAGCATAAATTCAAACTTATATATGTCTATACAAATTGGAAATTAAATTAATAACAATATGATTACTTAATATACTTACCGTTTAGACGCAGTCTATAGAAACAAATTTTGATAAAATGTAGATAGTTACACAGTTTCGAACTATTTGGTTCTCTTCAGTACGATGTACTACTGAACACAGATTAAATTGGTAAGATTATTATTAGGTATTTGTTAAATCATTTATTATCCATCATTATTAAAAGTATATATTGACATATAACAGAGTGTACACTACCAAGTGTTTAAATATCAGTAGAATCGTAGACATATGTATCTACCAAAATAAAATAGAACTACTAGTACTAAGAAATAAAATTTGAAGTGCGAAGAAAATTTGAAGATAAATAAATATGAGCAATAATGCATTCTACAGTACCTACTGCAAAATTTAAATTAAAACATTCTCATAAAACCTGTTCGAAAAGTAAATTCTATAGAAATAACAATTAAATAATAAATAAATAAATAAATACATAACCTACAGGTTATGTATTTATTCCAATGAAATTGACAATGACTAGAAAATTAAAATAGATCCAAATTATGCTCGGGCCTGCACGAATTTGGAAAAACGATTTATTTTTAAATGAAGGATTTCTAATATTTCTGTAAGATACTTTTACAATTTGGTGCATGACAATGATACGATTTTTACCTGGACAACTCGTTTTTAAATACTGGTAAGAAAAAGTGGCAAAAAGGTAATTCGAAGACATTAAAAACTTGTCAAAATACTTACATAAATATTTAGTGCAAAATACTTCCAACAAAAACCCAAAAGGAAAAGGTAACATTACCGACACATTAAAATAAGAACCTAACCTCACACAACATCCCGGCATTAATTAATAAAAACTATTGTTGTTGTTACTTCTCTCGCATATAATAAATGTCAGACGGTACAGAGTAGAAGGGATGCACACTCACCCATATCTTTGTATTTGTGAATATGATTCCAGCCAATACAATTTAAATTTTGTTATCTATCACTAATCATTGTATCTTTTGTATTTGCGAAGAACACAGTTACAAATATGGTTTAACTTTTATTTGGCCCATCTGGTGGTTTTGGAGAATAGTCTAATGTAGATTCTTTAATTTTATTACTCGAGTCAGAAATGCTGGGGGGCTTGAAGGTTCCGTTGGGCTATTTAATAAAATACTCTTATTTGGTTTTTTATGGTGCAACCGCCATTAACAGCTAACATCTCTGTCAAAAAGTCGACTGAATAGAATTAGCTAACGAAGAATGGAAATAGCTCTGTTCCTTTTACATGAAACTTTCAGCTTAAAGAAACTTAATTTGCCTAAAAAACAAAGAACTTTCGAGAGAAAGAGACAGAGTCAAGAATTTTTTGGTATGTGTAAGATACATATTTGGTTTTAAAAGCGTGGCAGCATTGTGTTAACCTATATAAATTAGTATCTCAGAAAGTTGCTGTTTTTTCCATATCTAATCAACAATAAATAAGTTCTGTACATTTTTATTACCCCTATTCTCATCGGTATGGCATCGGCGAGCAGTACCAGTGCGAGATCGCTCTTTGCAGACTCAAAAATGCGTCTTGCCGATCGAGTACAAGTTAACGTAAACAACGTCTCATCGTTAGCCAGGCAAATAACTAGAGGCTCTAAAAGCAGCGAGGTAAAAAAAGAAACGATACTATTTAATCGTACATTCACAATGTACTTTTAGATTTTGATGCATTCTGCTAGGAATTTCGCGGTTCAGGAACAAGCAATGGAAAACGCCGAGAACAATCTGAAAAAAATGCAGCTGATCGCCGTGCATTTGGGATACCAGCACGATTCCATCACCAAATCCGCACAGCAGCTGGAAGAAATAAAGGAGCAAGTTTGTGCTATGCAGAGATAATTTGTTAAATCGATAATAGACGTTTTTCGCAGTTTTTTTTGGTTAAGTGCGGTTGGCGACACTGAGCAACTTACCCTTTCAGTTCACCTTGTTTTGTTTTATGTACTTGTGAGACATTTTTAGAACGTTGAAGTTGAAATATGATATATGCCTAATTTAAATTCGTTGTACGTTGTCACAATATAGTTTTATCGATTAAAAGAATACTACGGTAAGACTTTATCAGTTAAATATCAAGTTTTATTATATGTAATTACCTCCAGTAAGACTGAAATTTTGACATCTGCGCATTTTACCATTTCTCTTGCAGTTAAGTAAAAATGTTACTGAACCGCCACATAAGGAACTCAGTTTTTAAGTTCAACAGATGTCTTCAAACCCAGCCGCAAGTCCAGGCCCCCGCCCCTTTGCCGTGTGGGCCTGTGTTCAAGAACGCTCAAAGTTTTCCCGACAGAATCGCCCTACGGGACAATATATCTAATTACACCTACGCCAATATCTTTCTTAGTGCGAACGAACTGTCGAAAAACATAAGTAATCTCCTCAATGGACGTACCAACGAGAGGGTGCTGTTCTTGTGTCCAAACGACGCCAACTACGTGGTAACCTTGTGGGCGATATGGCTATCGGGACAGATTGGTAAGTATCGAGTTAAGCACAACGTAAAAACAAGAAAGGACACAAGAATTAATAATTGCAGCCGTGCCGTTAAGTCCGCTGCACCCCAAGAACGTCTTACTTTATTACGCCAACGATACCAACTCAAAATTACTCATCACAACCCCACGTTATGCGGATCTCATGCAGAGGGTATCCAGGAATACACACAGCCAATTACACGTGTTGGACGATAAACTGAAGCTGAACTGTACCCAGAAATTCGCGGAAAACCAGAGCGAGTTGGAGGGTGGCCAAACCTTGGAATTTTACGATAGCAGCGACGCTCTTATCTTGTATACGAGCGGCACAACCGGATCTCCGAAAGGTAGGATTCAATATTGTTTTCTGAACATCCTGTGTTGATATACGTACACACTTATATACAGCGTGTTTACAGACTTCATGAAAACAGTTTGCATTATGTTATATTTCGGTTAGAACCTAAATTACTTCTCTGTTAGCAGTCTAGTGCTTATAATCAACATTTAACGCATTCTGCCAAGCAACACACACTAACATTATGTCTGACTCATTCCGCGTTACCACATCCATCCACATTTCTCAGATCTGCAACTTTTTGATCCGTGGTAGGTTATATAACCGATAAATCTTACACTTTTCCGCTGAATTAGGACGAGTTTGTTCAAAAATCTTAACGCGTATTTTCACAAGGTGTCCGTCTCTCCCACAAAAACCTCCAGTGTCAGATAACGACCCTGCTGGACGCCTGGAAGTGGTCGCCCAACGACGTGCTGCTCCACACCCTGCCCCTGCACCACATCCACGGCATAGTCAACGCGCTGCTGTGCCCCATGTACGTCGGGGCCAAGACGGTCATGCTGAAAAAGTTCAACGCCAACACGACGTGGTCGTACCTGCTGGGGGTCGGCTCCAAGCCAGAGGACAGGAAGATCAGCGTTTACATGGCGGTGCCGACGATATATTCGAAGCTCATAGAGGAATACAGGAGGGTGTTCGAGAACGATCCGAAGATGGTCGAATATATTAAGAACACCCTCAAGAATAAGGTCAGGCTGATGGTCAGCGGGTCGTCGCCGTTGCCCGTACCGGTGTTCGAGAGGTGGCTGGAGATATCGGGGCATCGGCTCCTAGAACGGTAGGTTCGAAACTCACATTTTTAATCACTTAAGACTGAAACACTTTACACCCAATGCCCATGTTGGCATCAGGAGATAATTGCTGCGGTTTGGTGAGCCGTAACTTTTGTCTTGTTTATTAACCTGAACAGTGGACTGTTAGGCATCGGTCTTTTATGTTTATTCTTGCTGCTATGGTGTTTACAATTATTATACTTTTAAATGCATCGAATTGTCTACTTACTGTCTGTTACATTTATGATTAGTTTTAAGCCATTAACGTCTATTATTGTCAAAAGCATGTTGGGTTACATAAGATTTCTGTTCTTTGAGGTTAAGATTAAGGGTGTGGGAGTTGCCTATACACAACCGCCCGAACTCTTTCTCGTATTACAATCCAATGGGATTTAATTTAATTTCTATTACTCTTCCGATCAGATACGGAATGACCGAAACTGGTATGATACTGTCGAATATTTACGAGTCGGACAGAGAGCCGGGCTACGTGGGAGTGCCTTTGCCCGGAGTATCGGTGCGTCTTGCCGAGGAAACAGAAGATGGAGGCTCAAAGACAGTATTGGAATGCACAAACAAGAATGGAACTATAATATTCAACAAATATAAAGACGGCACTCCGAAGGGTAAGTTATATGGGATTTTATGTCTTAACAAGCGTTCAACTCAACAAAATTTAATGTCAATTATTGGAAAAATAATTTCAGCCATATTGGAAAAATGTTGTCTAAGACCTTTGTTTTTTTCCATGGCCAACTTGAGATCAAATTTATTTGAATGCTTGTTATATTTAATTTTCAACGAAGTAGGCTCTGCCAATTCAAGCGTTTGTCTTTTGTCAAAATCGCCTATAGGTCGAGCTGTCAAAAATTGGATGACGTGTCAGCTGTATTGGAAAAATGTCTAAGACTTTTGTTTTTTTTCCACGGCCAGCTTGAGATCAAATTAATTTGAATGCTTGTATTCAAAATATTTTTTATTCAGCCTTCTGTACGTCTTGTTTACAATATCTATTCACCGGTCTTAGTAGGGTTTTCAACTTTTTGACAGCTGATTTGTTGTGGAAATAAAATTATTTTGTGTACAGTTTTTTTTATTACTATTACTAATTACTGGGTCAGCTACCAGTCACCTCGTACAATTCAATTCCGTGCGTATCCATTAACGGGTCGAATCTGCACTCAGGCGAGCTCCTGGCCAAAGGCGACGGCGTCTTCGGCGGCTACTACAACAGGCCGGAGGCGACCCGCAAGGAATTCACCGCCGACGGCTGGTTCAAGACGGGGACATCTGCGAATACTCCACAGACAAGAAGAAGTTCAGGATGCTCGGGAGGAAGAACTTTGACATCATCAAGTCGGGCGGTTACAAGATCAGCGCGCTGGAGGTCGAAACGCACCTGCTGGCCCACCCCGACGTGGCGGAGTGCGTCGTCGTCGGCGTGGCCGATGAGAAATGGGGCCAGAAGGTGGCGGCCGTCGTGGTTCCCCGAAAGGACAAGGAGATCTCGCTGGAGTCGTTGTCGGAGTGGGCCGGGAAGAGCATGCCGAAGTACTCGGTGCCGACGGTGTTGAAAGTTGTCAACGAGATACCAAAGAACTCCATGGGCAAGGTGAACAAGAGGGAGTTGCTAAAGGCGTTCTTTTGAACCAAATTTTTGTCGTTTAATTTCGTTTGTTGATATCTTTTAAGACTGTTTCGTATTATCTTAATCCTCTGTATTGCGAGTGATAAATAGTATTAGAGTACCTTATTTTTTATATGAAATTTACGTCTTTTCTATGAAATAAATCATGTTTATTTTCAACAGGATCTGTTTTCATTTATGTGGGCTCTTGCATTAGTTTTTTTTTTACCGTTTATGAAATATATCTAGTCAAAAATGTTGCAGTTTTTTCTTCAAACGTCACCTTTTAATCCTCTAAACCTGACTTTTTGAGTTCCTGGAACCACTAAATAATTTTTTATACAGGGTGTCCGAGATATGAGTGTACAACGTAATAGCAGAGATTCCTTGACGCAAAATAAAACGATTTATGCCAACTTGCATATTATTATAACTGCTTTGATAATTGTGAAAAACAAAGTAATCTCATAGTTGTACAAAAATATTGATCCATATATTTATAGAATAGTTCCTTGGTATTGGGACGATATCGAGGTCTAACAGTGACGTAACGGTATCGAGGTCTAATAGTGACGTAATCACAAACCTGTGACATGAAACATACGCTGAATTTAAAGTGCTAAGACTTTTCCCCTCGTATAGACTGTGCCCGTATTGCAAAATATGGACCAAAATCGTAACAAAGTTGAAAAAAAAAAACATTGAATTATTCAATAATTACTCTAGTAAACTCGTAAATTCGTATCGTGACACTAAATCCATGGTTAAGTTTTCGAATATGCCTTTCGCTTTGAAGACGAAGAAGAAGATATTTGAGTTCTTGTCAAAATCAGTATAACCTATATTTGTTTGTTTTAATCTTTTCTGGTGTATGTACATAATTTTGTGTTTAACATGGATCCGGCTTTATTGAGAGAACGAGAATTGTTTAAGAAGAAAGCCCTAACCACACCAACGTACGTGCTTACTTTCTTTACAGGTTTTCGTTTTATTACATACAATTTTTTACAGCGTAGAAAAGAAAAAGACTGAGCCAAAACCTGAGCCTGTTCGAGATGAAAAAAAGAAGTCGAAGTCGTCTAATAGCAACAGCAATGCACCGAAGCTCGACATTAATACGTAAGTGTTGTAATCTGGCACCGGTAAATTTATCTTGTGAAAAAAAAAAACGTATTTCTGTAATGTCTCGTAGACATATTATTTCAGTTAAAAATTTCAGTAAATCTTGTCAATTTTTTAAAATCTGTCATTGTCGATAAATACATAAATGTGGGATATCTAAAAACAAGAAATTAACCAAGAATTTTCCATGTCGCTAAGAAATAGTTTATTAGTTACAAGACAGCGACGGGGAGTTCTCAGTATCGTTTCGGAGTGTTGGCGAAGATTGTCAAGCATATGAGGACCAGACACCAAGAAGGAGAAACGCATCCTTTGACTCTCGAAGAAATCCTGGACGAGACGAATCAGCTTGATGTCGGTAACAAAGTTAAACAGGTAGGAACTGAATTCTTTATGTCTAAAATGTGTAGTACTCAACTCTTATGTATTTATTTTGAATAATTTTGAATAATTTTTGTTTTTAGTGGTTGCAGACTGAAGCTTTAATGAACAACCCGAAAATCGAAGTAACCCCCGACACTAAATTCATATTCAAAGCTCTGTACAGACTGAAGGACCGTAAGAGCTTGTTGAAGCTGTTGAAGCAACAGGATTTGAAGGGGCTCGGAGGGGGTATTACTGGACGACGTCCAAGAGTCTCTCCCTCATTGCGAAAAAGCCTTGCGGGTAACACACGGCTCGAATCAAAATACAAAACTCTCATTATTTTGTTTTTCAGATATTACAAAACCAAAATGAAATTATATTCATTACCAGGCCGATGGACAAGAAAAAGGTTCTATTTTATAACGATAGGACCGCTAGTTTACCCATAGACGAGGAGTTCCAAAAGTTATGGAGGTCTGTGGCAGTGGACGCCATGGACGATGCTAAAATTGAGGAATATTTGGATAAACAAGGTAACTTATTGTTATTTAGCAACTAGTACACAATCATTATTGTTTATAAACACGTTTATTTATAATTTTATATATTGTGTGTTAAAAAAAGGAAGTCAAAAATGGTGTCGAGTATGCGGCGTGTGATTTAATTGGTATTTTATTGCAAACTCGATTGTAAGGGTTTAAATACTAGAAAATCCTTGTTAATATCTCCAGACAGATGATAATTATTTGCATTCTCTTTTTGCATTTATTAATCGATACTGTTAATTGTTTTTTTTTAGGAATCAGGTCAATGCAGGACCACGGTCCTAAGAAGCCCTTGGCCCCGAAAAGGAAGAAGGCCAACCAACGTAAGAAGGTGTTCAAGCGGCCAAGGGACAACGAACATTTGGCGGATGTTTTGGAAAATTACGAAAACGACACTTTAACACAAAAAAAATACCGTATAACATACTCAACTTTTATTTCTTAGCTTTGTTATTATTTAGGCGTCCAATATTAGCTTTGAACCTTTTTTAAATCCATTATTCGTATTTTTATCGTTCCTATAGCTCAAGTGGGCGTACAGTATGATAAATTAGAGATTACTTGGATCCTTCCTGTGTAAAGATTCTCATTTTTATTCCGTTATTTCTAGTAATAAGTTGTCAATTGTATATAAACACATTCAGATTTAAATCTAATTTATTTGCTGAAAAATTGTTTTATTTCAACTGCGAATTCTTATTATTTTTTTTTTAATTGCGGAACGCTTGTTGGAATGGTTGGACGTTGTATTTTTTTTCGTCCTATCTTTTTGGGCGATCGGGATCGGAGGGTCGAGGGTGAAGAGGATCGTGGGCGGCATACCGGCCGACCTCCCCCCGTGGACGAGCCAGTGGTGTACACCAGATTTGGCGGGAGGGCCGCCAGGGTAGAGGGCGTTCGAGATTTTCCGCATTACGTGTTCAGAGGCATAAAATACGCACACCCCCCAACGGGCAAGAATCGTTTCTTGGTGAGTATCCAGATTTTGAGGAAATTTCATACGGGGTGTTTTCATTTTATTATATTAGTGTGTTCATTTTATTCGTCCCACTATGGTAAAAATGGCACTATAAATACACTGAATGGTTGTAAAAATGTTTTTTGAGCCAGAAAATAATCAACTTTTCGACAAAAAGTTTTCTGTCATACACTACTCACAAAAATTAAGAGAGCAAAAAAAAATCTAATTTTTTCCCCGATTTTTGATGGGCTGTATCGAAGTGAAAAATGATCGTATCACGAATTTAAAAAAAGCGTTTTGAAGTTCCAAGACTAGTTTTCGGATCTGTAGGCCAACATTTTTTAGAATCCACGGTTTTAACGCAATCCGAAGAAATGGCGAGAAAGACTTTTTTTCCAATTTTTACCTTCTTTTTCTCGCTCCACGGGCTCGGAAAATTTTTTTTCGATTAAACGACCATATGGACCAGATAGCTTGTTTATTCAGCTTCAATTTCCTTTATTAATTGTTTGCTATGTCCATTTGTCGCGGAGATATCCGAAATTGAACACCCTGCATATTTGTAGGTCCTTGAATAGAAGCTTTAATATATACAGGGTGTTCCATTAGAAAAGAATTACGTCAATAACTTTTTAACACTACGGCGGAAAACTACAAAAAAGCCATCGATTTTTTACAAAGGCAGGAAAATCGGTAGTACAAGTTGTAAAGATTCTTTTTGAATGAATGATGAAATGAGTAGAAAAAGGCGCACAGAAGTTTTGAATTTCTTCGGATCTGCTGCCAACTGGATAACGACGAATATCAAGCGCGAAATTTAAAATTCAATAAAACAGCCCATTATAGTTTTTATTTCTATATAATTGAGCGGTCATATCAATAACATAACATTTAATAGCATCATCGGTGACGTGCATTTTGTTTTGTATATAATCCTCATGTTCCAACTTTTTTTGTATTAAAGGGCATCGAAAACTATTTCTTGTCTCCACCTAAAAAAAAGTTTAATCGTCCTTGAAAAATGAGGATTATATGGATTTGTACATAAATAAAAGCAGACACTCTGTATGTATGTATTATTATTAATTATTACTCTATTACCATAGTTATTAAAATGTTTTTGCTTCATTTCATTTCGTTTATGCTTCTTTTTTTTTTTCAACTCCGTTTTTGTCTCGTTTTTGGTTCAACTTGCAGCGGCCACTACAAAAATTTTTAGAAGGGGACGTAAAGGCAACCCGGTTCGCCCCACCCTGCATACAGCCGCGTCCCGGAACCGACAGGGTTATCGGGAAAGAGGACTGCCTCGCCCTCAATATTTTCACGCCCGAGCTGCCAACAGGACTCGAAGGTACCCTTATCGCAGAAATGCAATTAAATTACTGCATTAGTGGGGCGATTTACAAAAAAACGGATTATAGATTCCAAAAAAAAAAATGGCATAGAAAATGAAAAACTCCAGTCGAAAATACACAGACCACTATTTAAAATTTTAGGGATGATTTTGGTGACTTTTATATTGTTTCAATAAAGTACAATAGAAACGACACAACGTTGTTTTCGTTAGACTGTATTGAGAAATATAACTATAGCCCAGTCGATTGAGTGTGGGACATCTAGTATACAGGGTAATGTCCCCCAAAATTTTGAAAAAATTAAGGGGGGCGCCCCCCGGGTTTTTAAAAGGGGGGGGCCCCTTTTTTTTTTTTTTTGGGGGGGGGCCCCCCCCCCCCAAATTTTTTCCCAAAACGGGGCGGGCCAAAAAAAAATTTAAAATTTTTGTTTTTTAATAACAGCATAACGTAACAATTTGAGTTTTGGCGTAAAATTATGTTATTCCATTATTGAGATAAAAAATTTAAAACGTATTTTTGCCTTTCAAAACACCTGTAGAATACACCCTGAATCAGTTTCATCCCAATATTTCAATTCATTACAACTTTTGTCATTGGTTTGTTAATGTACCACATTTTAGGTCTTCCAGTTATTGTTTGGATCCATGGTGGCGGATTCAGGTATGGTTCAGCATCACAATACGGGGTAAGCTACAAACAAACAAACAAACAAAAAATCAAGTAAGTTCCTATTTCGAGTTGCCCAGAACTCCATTGTTTCCATAGACTGTCAATAATCGTGAGACAGACACCCGCAACATGATTCTCATTTCAATACATTAACAAACGAAGGTACACCAGCTGACTTCGGAGCAGCCACCCGAGATCCGATCTCTGGCAGTTTTAAACCTTATTAAAGCGTCTTAACGTTATTTTAGGTACGCCATTTGGTGGGCAAACGACTCATAGTCGTTACGATCCAGTACCGACTGGGATCCCTAGGGTTCCTGAGTACCGGGAGCAAGCAGCTTCCGGGAAACGTGGCCCTGTGGGATATGATGCTCGCGGTGCAGTGGGTCCGAAATTACATAGGTTTTTTTCGGGGGGAAACCCCTACAGGATCGTCGTGATGGGTCATGGAACCGGAGCCAGCAGCGCCCTGCTTCTCGCTCTCTCTAAGATCGCCAAAGGTCTGTGATGCTTACAGAATGACTATAATGACTGTCAACTATGACAATTTTAGGTATGACCAGTGGCGTTGTTGCAATGTCTGGTACTGCTGTCTCTAATTGGGCCATTGACCACACGCCGCAGAACACCGCTGTGGATATTGCGGAACAGAACGGTTGCCCTACAGTTTCGACCCTGACGATGGTTAAATGCTTACAAAACCTTCCGCCAGAGTCTGTTATAAGGGTAAGTCGGTTGGTGTCTTCCTTAGTAGTGTTCGTGGTGGGTGCTAATTAAAAGTAGGTGAAAAGTGACAATATACGAGGTGTGGCTATTAAATAACCGAACTGCTGTCATAAGAATTTTTATTCGTTACCAATTATTGTAGCAACTTTTTCGCCTTCAATGTACTCCCCTTGGCGATCTCTACACTGCTCCGTACGACTTTTCCATAGTTGAAAGCAGTGCTGGAGGTCCGCTTCTGTCAGCTGGTTCAGAACCTCCGTCGCTTTTGCTTTAACCACTTCCACACCTTCGAATCTTGTCCCCTTCAGTGTCACCGTGTCTAACAAGTCTGGATTAGTGTCAATGCTGTTTAGAATGTCAGCGCAAATGTACATTCTTGATTTCTTTTGCTCGGGAGCGAGGAGTTTTGGCACAATTTTTTCGCAAACTTTGCGCATGTTGAACGATTCATGCAAAATCTGGCGAACACATTCTTTGTCGATTCCTGTTATTTCAGCAAGACCTCGGATGCTTGGACGACGACCTTCGCGGATGAATTTACCGATTTTTTCATCGTTTTCGTCCATTTTTGACGTTGAGGGCCGTCCGGGTCGTGGATCGTCTTCGGTCGTTTCACGTCCCTCTTTGAACAGTTTAAACCATTCAAAAACTTGTGTGCGGTATAAATATTCATTCTCGTACACTTCTTTTAACATTGCATAAGCTTCTGTAAAAGTTTTCCCCAGTTTAACAAGAAACGTAAGATTAACCAACTGGTTAATCTCAAGCAACGTTCCATCTGAACACTTAACATTTTTTCGACGCGTCACTGGTGCGTAGACCAATTCAAACGACTACTACTTACAGTTAAACTGAGTGACCCACGGGCTTGTCTAGCGAGCTCAGGGTGGAGAAAGTATCACCAGACACAGTTCTGTTCAAACTTGTCACGACACGCTCGCAGCGCGCTGGTAGCAGCATCTGTTCAATTATTTAATAGCCACACTTCGTATGTAAGCTCTATACTAAATAAAAACCGAACCAATACGCGTCATCAACACGTGTTTAAATTTTAGGACGCTCTGATGGCGGATTGTTATAAAATTATTCAGTATTTAGAAACCTAGAAGGGGTCGAAATACCTCACTACTAACACGTTTCAACACATAATTTTTTTGTGCATCATTTTTTTATTATTCAAAAATACCCATGTATCTAATAGACCATACCATTTAAAAAACTGTGTTCCCCTTGCATATTTTTCAACTAGGGAGATTCCAACGTCGAATTTCAAAGGCTGCAGTCCAGGGGGTTCGTGGGTGGCCTGTCGGGGGGTCTGGGTAGCGCCCCGGTTTCAGAAGGATACAACGACGGAAGGTCGTTGCCAGGTCTAATTGAAGACGAACCAATAAACGATCTCAACAACAAAAGGAATCCCAGAATACCGTTACTTACAGGCGTCACAAGGGACGAAACCAAGGGGGCAGTGCGAGGTATGTAACAATCACATATTTCTCTGCAAGTTATTCATTTGTTTTACATTTCAACATTTGCATTTTACAACACTGTACATTTTTGAGGGTTAGAACGCACGTAAGTACTTTGATGTTATCTTACGTTTTAATGCCGACGGTACATTTTTATACTTTCAAATATTTTTTTGAAAACTGTTTAAAATGTAGGACTTTTCCATATATTTTTAGGTCACCTGAAAAAAGATATCGAGCATAAACTAAGCACAATTCCTAACTTTGTGGACAACATCCTGGTGAACAATTTAAGAGGATTACTTGTGTCGGACAAAATAGTCGCCAGTAATTCTAACGAATCGCAGAAAAACTCGTTGTTGCCGCTCAACTTCGGGAATTACTTACAGACCAAAAGGCAGACCTTGCACGAGGTGTTAAACAAAGTGGCAGAAGCTACCGGTAACTTCCATATCCATATTAAACAAAAAAAAACGCATCTCATGTACCCAGTTGTATAACTTATGTTTTGTTATAATTAAAGCCGGCAGATCCAGGCGGCGGTCCATAATCGTACGCGTCATACTACTTATGGTGGGTTCATGCAGAAAATTTTAGTAATAAGAATAAGAATAGTAATAAGCATAAAAGTTAAACCTTCGTTTTATAATGACCCAGTTCATGCAGTAAACATAATTTTTAGTAATAATTTTAAAAATAAGGATTTGCTGCATGAACTGGGTCATTATAAAACGAAGGTTTAACTTTTATGCTTATTACTATTCTTATTCTTATTACTAAAAATTTCTGCATGAACCCACCATTACTACTTGTATGTGCAAAAACAAAATTCATGAAAATAATAAACTGTTGAAATTTATAAAGAGATGGGTTAAACTTACCCTGTTATTTACGTTGAGATGTGTGAAAACTTTGTGGGCCGCCGCGTTGTTTAGCCGGCTTTAGTTATAATTTTTAATCTCTTCAAGTGTGTCAGAACTACATTTTTTTTTGCTACAGGTGATGCACTATTCAATTTACCCGCCTTCCTTACCGTCAATCAGTGGTCGAAGAATGGGGCACCGACGTTTTTGTACAGTTTCGAGCATCTCGGGAGACGACAGAAAGGACGTTCATTTTTAAGAGGAACGCCCATTATAGGCAACGAAACCACCGACCAAGGTGTGTGCGTTTTTTTACATCTCCAGATTTTGGTTTATAATATAATTTAGGTCATAACAGGAGGCTTTGGAAAATAAACAAATTACTGACGAACGAAACAATGAAGTGTCGAATAAATTCAAATCAACAATAAGTTGCTTCTGTTTATATTCAGCAAGAGGTTATTCGATTTATTTTGATAAACTGCTACAACAGGTTTTCATTTAAAAAAAAAAACGAAGTTGACCTTTCAAATGATTTTCAAGGTTATGAGCAAATTAAGAACTATTTTTTTTTCTCCTAAACAATTCATTGTAGAGAAAAGTTGAGGAGAGAAAAAAGTTTTGTTATTAAATTTTATACAAGGTGTGTTAGGTTAGGGATTTAAGAAGTCGTTGTATTGTCGCAAAAATAGCTTTAGGTTAAAAGATTAGGTGCTTTAAAATGTATGATATCTCTCTAAAGTCTTCTAACCCAAACCAAAACACGTTTTCCACTAACTATCGCCATGGTTTCGTCAACCATGTTAGCATCATCAAGAGGCGATTAAAACCAACATTAAATCTCACTATCTACACTTTTTGGCCCACCGCAGACAACCGACTATCGGTTACCTACAATTTTGTCTGTATGAATGCAACGTATACGTTTAAATGAAACACCGCAGACGACGGACTAAAAAGACGGCCCGACTAAAAAATTGGAACCTGTTCCAGTTTTATCACCGACTCGATTGTCTGTGACGAGTCAGTAACAAATGGAACAAATGCACTCTTACCAGGTAACGCAGACGAACTACAATTTAGGCGCTGGGCGAAATACAACGCGTGGTCAGTAGCGTACCACATAGTCACTCTGGTGTTGGATCATCAAGTAGTATATGAAACTTACATTTCAATAAACTTTGACTAGTAAGTGGGTAAATAAAACATCGTAAAAAAATACTATTTCTTCCTTTTCTACGTTTGAGTAATATTGCAACATATATTAATCTTTGCACATGCATCGCCCAGTGGCGGCTGGTGATAAAGGGCACAAGGGCACGTGCCCTGCCCAAATTTCAATAGAAAATATTTCTTTTGTGTTAATTTACTATAAATTACTGTTACAATAATATCAATTAATTGTATACGACAAACTATTCATATTCTAATTATTATTCCTTTTATACCACAAATAATGATTTTTTATCACATATATAGACTATCGATCGAGCACCGAGCCACCGTAGTCTGAATTCGCATCGAGCCACCGTAGTCGCATTTCGCGCGCGCGCGGCCGAGGGCACACAGTATCCCAGCCCTCTTTTTTTAATGGGCTTTTTCGGTGACTGCTAATATTTGGAGACCATTGCAGCAGACAGACGTCGTTAAATCGTTCGAAAATCATCTGAACTGTTTTAATAGTAGTATCTACGACAGATTTAAGTGGTTATAAAAGAAACAAACTGTTTTGTTTTATTTGTTTAGTGTTGGGTGGCAACCAAAGTGCATGGATTCAAGAAGGGGTGAGTGATTTAAAACATTTAAATGAACGAGCTAAGAAACATGCTAGCTTCAATGAAAAACATTTACATAACATCTTAGATTTTAGTGTGTTGGGAAAGGTAGACATAAGGCAACAGCTTGATAGTGCTTATCGTGAAAATATAAGACGTCACAATGAAAATGTGGATAAAACATACTTTAAACTAAGATAAGACATATTTTAAACCAAATAATTCATTGTAATAAATTTTGTAACAAATCCGGGACTTTAATGAAAAGGCGATTAACATTTTTGTGAACAATAAGGACAGGCGAGCTGATTTCCTCTACAAATAACGGTAAGATACCTATATCAAATTTTTTTCACATGTTGCCACCCATTATTTTAATAAGCCCTAATTATATTTAAGCCCTCAATATTCGTGCCTAATAATTATTTAAAAAAGCTACCAAATCCCAAAAATTATTCTTGTGAAAGTCTATATTTTTGTATAAAAGAATTTTTCATTGAAATTCTGAAGTATCAGTAAAACGCATGACCTTGAAAATTTTAAAAATTTTCGCCATTGGTGGCTAATAAGTAATCCTACTGACACACCCTGTGCCCACCCATGTAACACACCCACGAGCCGCCACTGGCATCGCCCCGTCCATGGTCTATCTAAACGCGCCATCGACAATCTGTAGGTACGTGTGCGAGTTATCTCCGATTTCTCCCTACTGTCGGTCGGTCTGTGGTGTCTTCTAATAGTCGCTGACTGATTGTCTGTCGTATGCGGTGGGTCTTTATCCTAAAATCCACGTTGCGGTCTGGTGAAACGTAACTTTTGCCCTTATTTTGCCAACGCGTCCGCCATTTTACGTGAAAAACGAATTTAAATTCACACAATTTCAGGACTCAATGACACCGTTGGCCACGGCGACGACCTAGCTTATTTATTCGAAGTCAACGACGTCGAGGGCAATTCTTTAGAAACTGGCGAAAAACTCACCGATGATGACAAGAAGGTGCGCGAAATCTTCACGCAGATGATCTCGGACTTCGCCCGCCGAGGTAGGATCCGCATCAACGGCAAGGAAGTGGAATCGTATTCGCCCGAAAAGAACAACTTCATCCAAATCCGAGCTAAACCCGCGTTGTCGAATAACTTCCGGGTCTGCGAGATGGCGCTGTGGTCCGGCCTACTGGAGAAGCTCAGAAGCGATTCCTGTTCCTTTCTGGAGGCATTTAATCTACGTAACCTGCCGAACGCCTTGCCCTTGGCCCCGGTGTTGAACAACAGCGTCGTCCCTACGCTGCTCAAGCCGGATATTGCCAAGCAGACGCCTGTTAATGCGCTGAACGTAAATCAGAGTCCGTTGGGCGTTTTGGGCACGGGAAATAAACGTACGGGCGGGCAGGGTAATGTTTTGGGCGGGATTTTGGGGTAAACGAATATTTTTCGTGATATTCATTTATTTTTTAGTATAGAGCTATTTTTTTTTCATTTTTAAGTAATAAATAGCAAATCTAAAACTGTAAACCTGTTTTTCTCAAAATCCGTACGTGGTGGGGCGATTCGCACATGATGGAGACTTTGTACCTCCCCTATTTCATTGAGAATCGAGGCCCCTGCCATGGAAGCCAAGAAAAGTATCGTCTGTGTCTACCTCACTCAGTTAACGTTTCTCCTCACATTTTGGGAGTAAAATTTATTTCCCGCGCGGTATATTTTCTACATATATACAGGGTGTTTCCTAACTGGTCTGAAAAACCAAAGGAGATGCTTCCTCAGCCATTTCGTGAAGAAAAGGTTGTACGAAGTTTTTTCCTATGCGGCTTAGTTTTTGATATACCGAGCGTTGTTTTTAGGGGAGCTTTTAGAGTTAGTGTTCTAAATTTTATGCCTAAGTACAACCTCTCAAGAAAAAACAAATTACATTGTATTAAAAAGGAATTATATTAAGATATATGCTACAATTTTAACTTTGTATATAAAAATTTTATACATACTATGGCAACAATATTAAATATCAGTGGCGGTGCGTGAATTTCAGTTAGCCATATCTTGAAAACGACGAATGGGACCCACTTTACTTTTTAGGTGATGACTATACACCTCTTACAGAAAGGATTTATAGTGAAAAAACCGTCAGCAAAGTTTGCGAAAAAAATTTCAAAAAACACTGGAGCACTCCCTGGGTTCTCAGTAACGCTCTGTGGGATATTTGCAGTATATTTTTTTCATAATCTAGAAACAAATATAAGGAAGTTTTCGATTTGTTACAAAATATTTTTGTTTCAAAAAGTTATGGCCATTTTTATTTTGGGAAACAAAAAATATTAAATTTGAGCTCATGGTGAAACACACGCTCCTCTTTGCTCGCACTGTTATAAGTTAGTTTAGTGGTTTAAACTGCACTTTTCGTGCTAAAACTTCCAAATATAGTTACCTAAATTATACCTACTGAGTAAGTACAAAAGATCTTTGATTGGACACTTAGAAGAGTCGTTATTCAAGAGTGAAGATACAAATATCTACTTAAGAATCTGTTGAACGTTAAGTACTTCTTATCAGGTCTACTTTTTTTCTCGGGCAAACGCTATCTCAATTTAATTTTTCATTACGGCACCCAAATATTCTGGATATCCGCTACCAACTGATCTATTTCTATTGCGTTATTTTTTGAGTTATAAGAACAATGCCCGTGTGCATAAACTGCAAACGTTCCATTGAAAATGCGCCGCATACACGGTGCGCTAACTGCAACAAACCTATTACCTGCATGTATGGGTTTGGATACAGAAGAGGCAACACGCGTCACACGAATGAAATGCAAAAATATAAAAATCGTTTGTAATGATTGTCAAACGTAGGAGACAAAATCGACCAGCTTAAGCAGTTTTTAACTAATTTAGTTGAAAGCAAATTCGCTCAACTTGAAGAAAAAATGGCAAATAATACTGTCAAACTAACGCCGGAAGCTTATGAAGACGTAGTCTCAGAAGCGTGGGACCGTATAAATAGGTCTCATAATATTATAATTCACAATATTCCCGAAAATGTCTCATCAGGCACGTAACAATTTGAATCCGACAAGAATGCAGTGGGTGATGTACTAAAATATATACAGGGTGCAAATCCAAGTATCCCAACCACTGTAAGGCGAATTGGCAAACGGACCCATAATAAGCCTAGACTGTTAAAAGTCTCATTTTCTTCACCTCTTGAAGCTCGCACCATATTACGTAATAAAAAGAAATTAGCACAATCCCCCTTTTCACATGTAAAAATTAATGATGATAAAACTCCCAAACAAACAACTTACTTACAGGATTTGCGAAAACGAACTGAAACTAAGAATGGATGCTGGAGAAGACGATCTAACAATTAAATACAGGAACGGAAAACCTAGTATTGTTCAGGTTCCAAAAAACCGAGCAAACTAACTGAGATTCGGATAATATACACCAACATTTCATCCCTTTTAGCTAAACTCAATGATTTTCTTACATTCACTCACATTCATCAACCACATATCATACTCATTACTGAAACATGGTTAAGTAATGTTATACCAAATTCAGTTATCGACCTGAATAATTATACACTATTTCGAAACGATCGTCAGAATGTTGCCCGAGGAGGAGGGTGTATGTTTATACCTGTCAAATGATAATTTCAAAAACTACAAAATTAGAACTCTTAACAAATCTATTGATGGAATTGAAAGTTTATGGTTAGAAATGACTAGTAACAATTTCTATTTACAATAGTGGTTATTTATAGACCCCCCAACTCCAGTTATAATACAGATCTAGCACTTATAGAAGCAATAAAGGACATTAGTCTGGGACATTCCAACCTTGTTATTTTTGGCGATTTTAACTTTCCTACTATTGACTGGAATCACCTTACATACACAGACAATAATAATTCTGCAGCAGTTTTCTCCAATAGATACTAGATTCCAATTTCACAGCTGGTTAAGGAACCCACTAGATATCGTATCAACCAAAATCATCCACACTGGACTATCCTGACTGATGATGAAAACCTAATTTCCCAAGTGAATATCTCCTCTATTGGGTGTTCTGATCACGTGACGATCTATGTACGGTTCAGGTTATCTCAACACTTTTCCAGGAATATCACAGTATCGATCAAAAAAATAGATTATATTAAGTTAAACGAACTCTTACATAATTACGACTGGAATCAGCTCTATAACACTCGTGATGTAAATGACAAGTGGATAATTTTTTGAAAAAAACTACAATAATTTACTCAAGTCTTGTACCAGCACCTACAACAAAGTTCAAAATTCACATAAGCCATATATCACACAAGATATAATCAATAAGACCAAAACTAAACGTAGGTTTGGCGCAAATAAGAGCTATGGGTCTCAGGCGGATTTCGAAATCCATCGAACATCTCTACATGTTGTCATCAACGATTAAAATAGCTCGTAGGGCTTGAACTCCTTTTCCAGAGGGTAAGGCTTTTTACAAGTAAAGACGACACTTTCTTGAACGCCCCCATTATCCGTAAAAGAGACGGATCCGTTCGACATAACGGATTGTGCACGATCGCCAAACTTTCACTTCATTTAGATAGGCCAATCCTCCCCTGTGTTAGGTATAGAGTCCTTAGAAAACATCACATTTAGAATGAAGCTGTCTGCATACAATTAAAGAAATTACCTACAATAAATCACCTGGTCTGGATAACATTACATCAATACTACTAAAGAACTGCGCTGACGGTATATGTACTCCACTAGCACACATTATGGACCTTTTTCTTTCAGCAAAGTTGCCCAAGATATGGTTAACCGCCAAGTTCTCCTATATTCAAAAAAGGAGACAACAGACTAAAATATCGACATAGCCACCCAATGAAGTAGAAGGATTGTTTTGAGTATTGCATTTTTATTTGCGAAGAAGTGATTCCTTACGCACATGGTTTTCCTGGACGTGTAACTACTCTCTGATTTGGACAGTAGATTGTGGAGCATTTAGACTTTTCAAGGCGTTCGACAAAGTTAGAAAGGCTCCTTCAAACTACACTTTGGATAGGGGCAATATTTTAACCTGGAATCGCTTTTAAGAAGACAGTAGTAAGGGTTTGTAGACCATAGTTTTTGGTTATGGAGCAAGGATGGTCCATACAAATTTCACCCAATGTACCATTTAAACAAGGACAGCATTCTAGTGACGACACCAAACTCTTTGCTAATCCATTAACGGTCAGTCGCACAAAGATTATACAACAAAATAAATGGTTGATGGTTCTCCCTCTTAATAAGTGAAATGCTCTGTTCTACATGTCGGAATACATAATCTTCCCTTACAGTATAAATGGTACACAAATCGCAGGGAGAAAGACGATTTGGTATAACCATAAATACAATTTAAGTTGGTCAAGCATATAAGTAACACTGTAAAAAAGTGTAACGCCATATGTTACATTTTAAAAAATCTTTCGAGTATCTTGCTAGATTTCTCTCAAATATAAAGTTTTTTCGTCCTCTTAGAGTAAATGTAGCTATTTGGTCTCCCCTTAGAAACATTTTATAGAGGTTCACCAAAGCCCCCTAGGTTTGTAGGTTTCCATTCTCCATAAGTCAAGAAGACCGAGGGATTAATTGATATCGGACTTACATTACCTAACTTATCTGCTCTTTAATGAAGATCGCATTTTTTAAATTAAGCGAGAAATTTAGCACCACCATGTAAGATTTTCTCAATCGGATTTCCACTCCTGAACACCTCCCCGACACCGTAGTCACTGCACCGACCATCAACACGTTCAAAAAAGAAGATTCCAATTGAGTGCGTTTTCGGGTGGGGTAAGGATTTTGATTAGTGCAAAAGTGGTAGTAGACAATTTTCCTTTTATTTTGAAAGCATCATTGTAGTACATTCTTGTTTAGTTTTAATATTTAATATATATTTTAGTTCAATGGTAAATTTCAATTATGATTTTATGTTTTGGAGGAATTATAAAATGTTGTAGTTAAGTTAGTGAAAGTTTATTTTTTATTTTTTACCATTTGGGCAAAAGATGTTAAACATCTCTCTTCGTATAATAAATAATAATAAAATTTCCTATAAAATTAAAATTAAAATGGCCATTTAAAAAAAAAATTTTGCAACAACGAAAATTTTTTTTGATTATGAAAAAAAAAAACACAAGTGAGGGTTTAATTCATTAGTTTATATAAATCCTTGAGAGGTAAGGACCAGAGTGGGTGTTGGGTGAATGTATATACAATGATTAGAATTGGACGTATTTTTGTATTCTTACCTATCCTACATCTGGTTACTTTAAAATACGCTATATTTCGGCGAAAACTGATTACAGAGAAACATCAAGGTTGACTTGAAACAAAAAAAAAGAAGAAAACAAGTGAAATATACAGTTCAAGCCATCATGTTATTTCTCAAATTTGTGATTAACTATTAAAAACCTAGAAAGACGGCTTTATATCTGATAATTAGGGCCTTGTCTGAAACTGTCCGTTTCAGATCTCTTGTTGACCCTAAATAACCCTAGGTACCGTTTTTCTGAGATCGGTCTTCGCCTAAATTTAACGATAAAAAATGTCCCCATTCGGTGCACACTTTTTGGAAAACGCTGTATAATACTTTATTTTCATTTACAAAATACTATCATCGAGGCTTTTAAATAAGATTATTAATACTTTAGTTTCTTGTATATATAATTGGAGAACCACACGGCTCCTGTGAAAAAGTGCAGCAACGCCATCAGTCTGAAACAGTCCTTAAAACTAGAATCTGGAAAGAGAAATATTGAGGTTAGGTAAGGCGAGATGGGTAAAATCATATATCTAATACTCCTATATTGCTAGAAGGGTCTGGAGTTCTGGAGATTGGCGAAATCGCCACGGTGCAGACATATATGCGTCTGTCTCTCTCTCGTAACTACTTCGAGTCTTACGCGCATGCTTGAGAATTGAACATCCAGTCAATTGAACACATAGCCAATTGCCCCACCAGACTCGTGACGCTTGCGCACAACAGGTCAAGTCTCACTTACCCCGTGACACCTCTACTTACGGGCACCAGCAATATAGGAGTATTAGATATATGGGTAAAATGTATTATCCTAATGGTGGCACTTCACTTGGCGTAGCCTATTTGTGTTTGAGTATCGCTGTATTTGTCCAAATATTTGATGTATTCGCAAATATTCCAAACATGCCTGTGAAAATACTCAAATATGCCAAATATGTTTGAATATTCAGAACCAGTGAATACAGTGACGGACGTGTTGACAGCGACAGCAGCTTATTACCTGAATGCTTCTTATTATCAATTCATGTTAAATCTACATAAGTACAAAGTTACTAAAAGACCACGACGAACACGGCGCTGGTGGAACCAAGTGTGGACGGTTACCGCAAATATTCGCCGTATTTGACTTCTTTGATGTGTGATTGAAAACCGACAAATGGACAGAAACGCGTATTCGCTATTAGCGTTATTCGCGTTATTTGTACAAATAAAGCAAATATCGCGAATAGCTTCTCTACACATCGCCGTTTTTGGGCAAATACAACAAATATACGAATACGCTACGCCAAGTGAAGTGCCGCCATAAGATTAAAAAAAAAACGTTCTCAAAGTATGCTGTGGAGTTACGTGAATTGGTGGATTGGACATAAAAAACCACGATAACAAAAAAAAAAAAGAATAACGCCACCGGGCGCGTTCGGTCTCAGACCATAAATGCCTACTACGCACAAAAATGGCAGTATCATCAATCTGTATATGTATTAGGCATTGTATCTGTGAGGTTATAATACTCCAAAAAAAAAAACATACAACAAAGGAATTCAAAATATCATTACAGTTTCGCGTCGCTGAGAGTCCCTTCATAAAAAATCGGACCGATTAACCTTCTTTTCGATACCGCCGCTCACACGCCATCTTTCTGAAAATGCAGAGGGTTCTCTATAAAAAAACGTACATTTTCAGAGCGCCATATTCTCATTTGTTGAGAATTAACATAACCAGAGAGGTAAACCCACGCCTGCTTAGTAAAAAACGTTTTTTCAAAGACGTTTTCATTGTTATAGGCGCGGTTGGCCGTTTGGTAACAACTTTCGACTGAGCTTAGACCTTAAGCATGCATACGCAGGTCACACTAATAACAAAAATGTTATTTGACAATTCTAGGAGTAACAATTTAAGCTGAGCGGGATCGATTCCACGGTATACTTTAAGGACTTTTTTTCGATTAAACACCGAAAGGGTGCAAACTTACTTATAAATAGGAAGAACGAAAAAGCTGTCCCGGACATGACGCTGATCAGCGCGAATTCTTTGTTGGTTTCCCCCCTCAGGGTAAGGCCGAGCATCGGGAGCCCGACGTACTGCAGACTCGCTATACTGAGCGTTATTTGCACCGCGCCCATGAGGAGGACCTTTTCGGTGTTTGAGTCGGACGCCACTGGAAACAAAAAAACAAAAAATAAAATGCCGAGGCCCCTTTTTTGCCGTTTTCAATATTTTTCGGTGAACATCGAGAGGGGGGGCAGTCCAAATAGGCCTAAAAACTACTATAAATTTGCCTTATTTCCACTATTTTTTATTAAAATACCTCTGAAATATCGTAAGAATTGATTATTTCGATATGAGCCAGTTGAAAAAGTGGTGGAAAATTTTTTAATAAACAAAATGTAAAAAAAAAAACTAAAATATCCGTGTGTTACCGCCTGGTGTAAACTCTCAGTGAACATTAGGAGAGGGGCAGTCCAAATCAGCCTATAAACTACTGTCAACAAATTTGATTCAATATTTTTTTCTGATTTCACTCGATAGTTGTGTGATTTTTAGATCATAAAGCTTTTGAAAGAAATTATAGACCAGGGGCATCTGTTTTCAGATCAGATAGTTTGGATTTTTTCCATATGACCCCTAATTCTTACTGAAATACCTCTGAAATAGCACAAGAAATGATTATTTCGATATGCGCCAGTTGAAAAAGTTGTGGAAAATTTGTTATTAAACAAAATGTAAAAAGAAACTCATGTGTTACTGATGCCTGGTCTCGACCCTCGGTGAACATTAGGAGAGGGGCAGTCCAAATGAGCCTATAAACTACTGTCAATAAATTTGTTTCAATATTTTTTTTATTTTACTTGATAGTTGTGCGATTTTTAGATCATAAATCTTTAGAAACGAGTTGACAGAAGGAAGTCACAGAAATCAATTGGTTACTTACTGAAATACCCAAAAGACCCCACCCAACACAGGAACCACAAGCATATGGGCCTCCTCTTCTTGTCTATGTTCACCCAGTAGGATATCCCGGAAAACAACAGACTGCTCAACGACAGCAGCCCCATTATGGTGGAAACGTGCCTCATCTTCATGCCTTCCAACTCTTGATACAAATAACTGGGAAACAAAGTGTAATAGACGAAAATCGAGAACTTCGTCGTTATGACCAACAACAACGATTTATAGAACGTCGGCTGCTGGAGGATCTCCAGACTGGACCTGACGAATTTCCTCTCCACGGTCGTCGGCATGAAAACTGCCGTCCTACCGAGCGATTCTGGTTGCTGCTCCAGGACGTCGTAGGAGTACGTGTTGTTGTTGTTGATGGGTAAATCGGAAAAGAGGGGCGTAGGAACTCCCAGGGTACTCGCAGTTGGGCCGTTGCTCATTGCAGCTGGATTTTCAGCAAAGGCCAGCTCCAGCTGCAAGTTTTTTGCTTTAGAATTACTTTCTATTGGTCCCCTTTCACTAGTTTTCCGCTGTTTGCTGTCAGAACTTTGTATTCCTTGCACATCTTCGTCTTCCTCAAACGTTTCCCAGTCGTCTTTTAAACTCTTGTACTTATGGACCTCCTCCTTGTGATCATTTTCCTCGTCCTCGTCTTCAAAAGACTCCCAGTGCTTCCTCGAACCTGGCGTTTCAATCTCTGCCTCCGTACGTACCAACTGACTTGGTCCAGGCTCTGAGTTAGTCCTGTTGGGGTTCGGAATTTCGTGTTTTTCTATGGTAACGTTAGTCCCAGTACTGTCTTGTCTTTTGATCTGTAACTCCCTGGCGTTTTTCGATAGGATGTCTTCCTCGTCGTCTGCGGTCGTCTGAAAAGCAAACGGTATTTTTAAATGCACCAGGCTTCATCGGAATTTATGCTCTTATTTTTTTGCATAGCGGCCCAAACGGATGGACGGTCCCACTTACAGACCGTCGAAACGCCCGTCCGCGCTCTACCGACAGACTCCTAATGGTTCCGGTCCGAGTCATGACTTTTTTACCAACGTTTTGACTTCTCGGCCGACTTTTTAGCTTTCAAATCGTCGAAATCAAACCGAAAATACGACGACGCAGTTTCTATTTCTTTATGGAGGCAAAACTCGTGCGGATCTAATACTACATATACAGGGTGTCCCGGAATTATCTTTTAAATGTTTTATAATATTTCCTTACCGTTATATAGTTGTAATTGTTGTTAATTCTCTTTGATTTTAAATACATCGGCTTCCTGAAGGTCAGATTCAGTATCAGTCCCTGTAATATTACGGCCTGATACCACAGAATGACATGCAGCAGGCTCTCCCTTAAAACCTGATGTCCCACGATTATCGGGGCTATTAGGAATCCCAGAGCCGTCACCCCCTGGGAGATGTGAGCCAAGATTGCGTGCTTTAGCCTGAAGTACTGCGCCAAAAGTATCTCGCACTGAGACATTTGTATAGAAGCACCAATACCTGGAAACACCGATTTTTTTAATCGTTCGCATTTGTGTTCATCTAACCGAAAGATAATTTGTGCGATTTTAACGAAATCCCCGCGTAATTCCCTTGAAATATTCCCCTGGAGTTGGGACGACGTCGTAGTATTTCTATGACGTCATCAGAGGCTTGCGATTACACTCGAACCCCTCTTAAGTCGCCAAATCCGTACATCATTACCTCGCTTAAGTCGCGAAATTTTGCCTCTTAAGTCGCGATCATAACCTCAGCTTTTTCGTGTTTTAACTGCAAAAATAAATATTTAGAGATATACCACAGCACTTGTTATAACGAAAAATGAGCCCATTGAACGAATAATCAATGTAAGTATACTCAGTCGTGCGTGACAAAGTTCAATTTTCCACTTGAATGAATATTTTAAAGATTAAATATTTTTTAAAAGACACCTAACCTATTTTAAATGAATAAATGTATTACACAATCATTTTTTTCAATAAAAATTGTACATATTCATGCGCGAATCCAATTTCCAAACGTAGTTCTAAAACTTTTACAGGCGGCGACTTAACCGGGACGGTTTCGCGACCTAATAGGGGGAAACGTGGTGAAATAACAGAGGATGTGAATTAAGCGAAGGTGAAATAAGAGGGGTTCGAGTGTACCATAACATATGACTTATCATACACCACTCGTACACGCCCTGCTAGATATCAAAATCATAATACTTCTGAATTATTATAATTATCAACTTTGAAAGTGACTGGAATAAATTTCGTTCATTGTACAAAATGTTTCCGTACAAAATCCCGCGTCTCTATCATCGAAAAACGCCTACCTGACATCAGACCGGCCAGTATAAATAACGAACTGCCCCCGTATCCCGTCATGCCCATCCATAAGAACAACAATCCGGCGCAGGTCAAGCAAGTTCCCGCAGTCGCCACCAGACGAGGCCATGTGCTGTTGGAAATTAGAGCTCTGTTGACTGGATCTTAAGGAAAACAAGAAAAACAAAGGAAAAGGTGAGAAACAAATTGTGATCGTTGCATGCTAGACAATTTATTGTCGATTAGTTTTATACGAATTTGTGGATACTTCTGTGTCAATTTGAAATAACCACGTGAGGATGTAAATTGTATTGGTGACTGAAGTCGGTTGTATTCAACCATTTTCCATTTTCACTGAAGAAAACTTCGAAAGCTTGACTGGCAGCTGATGTAAAATTATACATTAGCTGTACGTACATAACACCGTTATTTGTACTCTATACCATCAGTTGCCAGGACGTTACAAAAAGATTAAAATATGCAACAAAGCAATTAGTATCTGAGCTTTCATTGGCGTCTACGCGAAACAGATGAAAGAGGAAAGCCGGCCGTTTTGACTGCCGCAGCAAAGTTGCAGACAAGTCTCTACTTGTGAGAATTTGATAATGTACTGCAACATTGTGAAATTAAGCACTAGTAGAATTAAGTAGAATTTTAAATGTATGTTTGAACAAAATTGAAGTTTTTTTGAGTAAAATTTTGTGGAATAATCAAAATTTAGTTTTCATCATTGACCCTTTATTGAGTAAAGTATTATAAACATTTGCCCCCAGTGCAGTTGATTTTTACATTTATTCTTCGATAATATTCAAAATACGTTTCAAGTATCAGACATTTTAACTGCAGAGTGCAGATTGAGGTAACTTGATATTACTTAATTAACATAATGAGTTTTCAGTTGTTTCCTTACATTTTCAAACAAAATAAAATCTCTCTAGTTTCTTATTCATCAATTTTTACATGCCTGTTTATCGCTTACTGAAATTTAGTTGAGTTTCAGGCATCTTCGTGCTGGCTTCTGGATTTGTGGGTGGATTTTAAGAAGATAGGCCTGTACTTAAGGTAATTTTTTTAAATATTTATATAGTGTAGAATGTTTGTTTTAAAAGTATTAAAAGTGGCTAGCAAAGTACTGTTCCTTCAAATAAATTCCGATTAGGGTAGGCTGTGATTTTATTAAGAAGTGGCAACCATTCATTTCTGTGGATAAATCGGCAACACTGACAGCACGGTGCAGTTGTTTAATCTGATTGTGACATAAAAATTAAGAGACATCCAAAAAAAACATCAACAACTCTGGCTATGAACGACAGAGACGGAAATAACGGTCATGTCTAAGCTTTTCGGTTATGGCAAACTTTTGACAAGTGACTATCACAATTTGTAAAATAAACAATAGCTGTCATATGATGTGACAGTCTTGACAAGTAAATCTTATATATAAAAATCTCGTGTCACGGTGTTTGTGGTCGCATTCCTCCGAAAGGGCTGGACCGATTTTTTATGAAATTTTTTATGTATATTTGGTAGGTATGAGAATAGGTCGTAAAGTATATTTCATACCGCTAGGTGATTAGGGTGTCCCTGTCCAGAAAAAAATTTTCTATTTTTGTGACTGTTTTTTTTTTATATATTTTTTTTAAAATGGCATAAAAAATACCTATAATCCCAAATTTTCACCCTCATACTCCTAGAAATAATTTATATGGCAGAACGTTTGCCGGGTCAGCTAGTAAGATTATAAATTCGATTAAGAATAGAAATACGTCTTATTTTTCTCGGCCAACTTTGATGACTTTATTTTGGATGTCTCGTTGTATAAAGGAGACGCAGAATTAAAAAAATATATACAGTGCGGCAAAAAAGTTGCGCAGAATGCCTGTAAGTTTTTAATAACCTTGTATATGAAAAATTGTCCTGAATAAAAGTTTTTCATCAGGTTATATGCCATGTTCCTGTCGACATGAAATAATTTTGTCGTTTTTTTAAATGACAACCCGTAACAACCAGACTCAAAAACACAAAATTATTTCACGTTGACAGAAAGGTGGCAAACGAACTGATGAAAAACTTTTATTTAGGGCAATATACAAGGTTATTAAAAAGTTACAGGCATTATGTGCGACTTTCTCGCCATGCTGTATATTTATATTTGGCGGAATTGGCTTGGAATTCGCATTTGACTATACAGTATGGAAAAAATTAAAGGAATAAATTCATTATTTCGGAAACAATGAAGTTTCGTGAAATTTCCTCGAACACGTCGATTTAGGTTTTTGAAAAGACACTTTTACACGTACGTGCACCATTTCTATAGTCGTTTGTTAGTGCGTAATGACGTCATCGCAAATTTTTTAAAATGGAACCCTTATATTTTTTTTGCCGGATTCTTGAAGACTATGATTTGTTGAATTCAGCGATATACACTTGTAGTACATTATTCATTCAACTTCCGGAGAAAAAAAATAAAAACTTTACAGGAAAGAAAATTTTAAAAAATTCAATCCTCACTTAATTTTCAAATATCACAAAACAGAATTCTTTATTTTAAAAACAATTTAATAACACAAAACAAAAACAAACAAAATTTACTTATACTTAATTAAATGTTCAAAATTATTACCATTTTGTTGTATACAGAAGTTTAATCGGTTGTACGTTTCTTGCAGTACGTTTTCCAATATTGCTGGACTTATTAACCTTGTTTCATTATGAATCCGTTGCTTTAGGTCTTCTAAGTCTTTGGGCGTGGTAGTGTAAACTTTTGCTTTTAAATAGCCTCACAGAAAGAAATCCAGGCATGTGCAGGCCATTTAATCGGCCCCCTTCGCCCGACCCACCGATTTGAAAACATGTCATCCAAATAATTTCTCACTCTGTGGGTGTAATGTCGCACCATCCTGTTGGAACCATAAATTAGCACTAGGAATATCTGGATCCTCCTCATTAGGATATACACTCAGTGCGGGAATTAATTTGTTCTGCAAAAAATGTCAAATACGTATCTCCATTTAAGTTGCCTTCGAAGAAATAAGGACCCACGACCCGGTTTCCGAATATAGCGGCCCACACATTTACTTTTTGAGGATACTGGATATGTGCTTCCATTACCCAGTGTGGGCAGTGTTGGTTTACATCTGCACAATACCGGTAATTCTGTCTATTTACAGTTCCGTTCAGGGTGAAAGAGGACTCATCAGAAAATATTAAATTGCGTAGAAACATTGGATTTGCATTACAGATAGTCAACATTTGCTTAAAGAACTGCACGCGTCAATCTGGGTCATCTTCATTCAGTTCGTGTATCAACTGAACTTTATAGGGATGGTAACGCTTAGTAACACATTTATGCTCATTTCCTCATTTGCAACTTTGGGCCGTCTCCCTTTTGGCAAGTCATTCACATTACCATGCTCTCGAAACTTTTTCTCAATTTTACTCACTGTAGACTGATTGATATGTTTGTTGGGATACTTCTGATTAAACATTTGGCATACCTACTGTGTTTTGCCATCGGGTTTTATCACCACATCCAATCATAATAAAAATTTCAATTCTCTCTGTAATTGTTAAATGCATTTTGAAAAGTATACACGATTACTTACAAGTAATTAATCCGTTGTCAGATGGAAGCTAATTCGATTTTGTTAATCTGTCAAACGCAGGTCGTTGGTGACTTTAATAGATATTTGTTTTTCTTATTTTGAAATGATGTGAGGCCCCAAAATACAGTTTTATAAATCAAATTAATGAATTAGCTTGTGTTATTAAATTATTTTAACCATAAAAAATGTTTGTGATATTTCAAATTTTTTAAAATTTTCTTTCCTGTAATGTTTTTATTTTTTTTTCTCCGGAAGTTGAATGAATAATGTACTACAAGTGTATATTGCTGAATTCAGCAAGTCATAGTCTTCAAGAATCCGGCAAAATTAAGGGTTCCATTTAAAAAAAATTGCGATGTCATTACGCGCTAACAAATGACTATTCGAAATAATGAATTTATTCCTTTCATTTTTTCCACACTGTATGTAAGTAACGATAACTCACCAAAAAAGGTCCAGCTGGCGATAAAAAACAACGGGACGTGTATCATCTTATCCTCCCAAAGCAGAGGACCCACATCCGTTTCTGATAAGTTCGGCAGTTTCGAGAAGGCCAGGAATATGCCGAAACTGACGATCAAGCTCGGCACTAGAGCCTGAAAAAGAAGTATATTTACAAAAGCAACACATAATTTACGAGTTCATAGTTCAGTATTTTACCCTTTTTAGTGCATGTAAAAGTCGGAAATTTTTTTTTAAATTGTGTTTTTTCATAATCATATTTTGTAACACTGGAGCGTATTTAGTTTTTGTTTATTTTTTGGCGGAGTAAAGTTAAAAAAAAAACGTTGTGTTTGCCTGACACATTTTGTGTTGTACTTTTACAACAACCGAGATAAATTTAATAACCTGTGGGGATTTGAAAATACGCAATATTGCCTGTTTTTTTATTGGACAGTTGACGCCAACGTTTTACAACCTCTCAAATTATTGTGGCTTACATACAGGGTGTCCCACTTAGCGCTGAAACGCCCTTTCATTTTTTTTTATTTAATACCCAATTTGAACCAGATTTCTGTCGACCTAGAATGGTTGTTGCGCCCTTTTGCCTCAAATCAGCACCTATGGCGCAATATGCCCATTTTAACGGCCTTCTGGTGTAAAATCTCTAAACCACTTAGAGATAAGCCTTAGGGCAGGCAGCAAAAAGCAGTACCTATGTGACTCTTAAATAACATCCAAGCTAAAAATATACTCTCATTTTCTTATCACATTATTATATATCAAGAAACAAATTGTAAAATATTTAGACTAAGTGAACAGTGAATATATCACATAAAACACGGTGTTGAATAATTATTTTCGCACACATACTCATTTGCTCACATCGCATAAATCACACATATCACATCATCTCAAACATCAAGAGCATCTGATAAAGTCTGGCTCTCAAATTCGCCGAGGAAAGCCTTGGCAAACTCCAATGGTCTTACGGTTTTTCTTTATGCACAAGAAACTACTACTATTTTCTCATTTCTGAAAAATTTGGAAATTGGTAATTCTGTTTTTTTTTTGCGCATGCTTTGTCATTGTAGTTGGCCTTGCATTGGGTAGGGACGTAGGGACTAATAACTCGCCATTAAAATAAAAGTCATCAAAGTTGGCCGAGCTAAAAAAAGACGTATTTCTATTCTTAACACCTTGACTGAGTTTAACTACACATGTCGTCGGAATTTGGTCTAGAACCTCCGAAATACCAATTTTGGGAGGGAGTTGCCCTAAAATGGCTCAGTTTATGACATTTTGTCATTTTTAACACATATAATTTCCAATGTATTTTGGCCCACTGATCATCATGGTGTTCTGAATTTGTCTTACACACGCCAAATTATCATAGTCTAAATTTTGTCGTCGAATCGCCTCACAAATCTTCAAACTACAGTTTTCCAATATTTTGTTCACACAATGCGCAGGGTCCGTTGAGCTTAAACTGCCTTAATTTTTTAAATTAACAATTTGTGAAAAAAAAAACGTATTTTTTTCACATTTTCGCTTATATTTCCCTTCCTTGGTATATTTTATATAGCATATGCATTTAAGAAGTTGTAGCCTATTGCTTTTCCAAAATTTTAAGCCCAACCCAAGGTCTCCAAGTGCTATTGTTAACTTGCAAATGACTGCTGAAGTTTTTTTTCACTACTACTTCGAAATTAGGGCGACTATGATCATGAAATTTCTTGGAGGGACTGCTATTTGTAGTATAAATTTAAAAAACAATTAGCTCGATCCGTTAATAACTTTTCGACTAATTAACGATCTATTTTTTTGCAAGCCTTAATTAACAATGACGCCATTTCTTTGTTTATTGCACGATATTGACCGGGATGGGCTAAAAAAATCATAAATATCTTCAAGTTTCAAATCTCAAAATGGGCGTCAAGATATTTCATGATCATAGTCGCCCTACTTTCGAAGTAAAAATAAATAAAAGAAAAGCACTTTTTGAACTTCAGCAGTCATTTGCAAGTTAACAATAGCACTTGGAGACTTCGGGTTGGGCTTAAAATTTTGGAAATTCAATAGTCTACAACTTCTTAAATGAATATGTTATATAAAATATGCCAAGGAACCAATATAACCGAAAATGTGAAAAAAAACTTATTTTTTCACAAATTGTTCATTTAAAAAATTAGCGGACGGTTTCAGCTATACGGACCCCGCACATTTTGTTCTACGCAAACAAATACATAGGAAATCGTCAAAACTAGCCCTATATGTTTCAAGAACAAAAGTCTCTGCCTACTGGACTGATAATAAAAAAACTTTGAGAGTCCAAACAGAATACAAGACAGTAGTTCCTAATGTTATAATTTAAGTCATTTTTGGGTCAATTTCTTCCCAATATTGGCCTTTAGGAGCACCTGGCCCAAATTTTGACAAGACCACAATGTTTAGCGGGTCAAATACCTGGGAAATTATACAGCTTGTCAAAAAAAGTTTCAATGCGGCACATAACTTGAGTGGATGAGGACAAAGATTTTCTAAAAAACTGAAAAAAAAATGATCATTTCCTTAGAGTTCTTGGTCTGTTTTTGGCGCAAAATAGAAACCTCGGGATTCAGACTCATTAGTTCCTTGTATAGCCCGTAACAATAAAAATTAGGTAATTTCAGTACCTAATTTTAGTTTTCCAACGAACTTATGTCGGATAGATTTACAGTATTTCTAATGTGAATGTGAAGACATGAAAAAAAGCAAGGTTGCCAGATATACCTATTTTCTAAAATTGCTAAGCTCACTATACAAATGTTATATTCATACTTCAGTAAACTGTTAGTTCGTGACGTTCTTAGAAAGCTAGTTTGGAATATTAAAAAAAAAATTCATAGATATAAATTTATTAGTTAGCATTAAAATAAGGCGTTTAAAATTGCTGTAAGAAACAATTAATTAAAACAACTTTATGTATATTACTATACTTAAGAAAATTTTGAAGAGCTGGCAACATGCAGCATTCACGCTGTGAGCTACAGTGGCCCAATTAGAGTATTTTGCATTGCATCGAATACGTTGGTTAGCTATTCATGCGGTCCACTGTGTCGTTAAAATGATTTACGACATTAGTAATTCCCTCTTGTTTCCGCCAGTGAAGTGTTAGTTGATTTCAGCTAGGTTTATTAAAACTGCAGATTGTCTGGCTAAATGAGCATTATTTACAGAAAATTGTATTACAAATATTATGAGTTTTGTATGCAGGCTAATTTTAATCTATATTTGAATGAAGAAAAATATTTCACAATTTTCGAATTTATAAAAGCTATATGCACGTCATTGGGCGGCGTTAGCCATAAGAGGAATTAAAAATATACGTCTTCACCTTCACTTTAGGAGCACTATAACTGGAGGTGACTAACTCGGGCTTAACGCAGCGCGCACGCTCCTAAATCGTTTCTGACAGTTTTCCGACGCTGTTAAG
The DNA here is from genome assembly GCA_029963805.1 of Aromia moschata. NCBI lineage: Eukaryota > Metazoa > Arthropoda > Insecta > Coleoptera > Cerambycidae > Aromia > Aromia moschata. Next base: position 168,570 of record JAPWTK010000357.1, on the reverse strand, counting down.
ACGAACCCTCTTTTAAATCGACCAGCGCTACGCCGCTGGTAGGCGGTGAGATATTCAAAACACGACCTGGATGCACCGTACGCGCTACAAAGAGCGTCGTCGCCTCGGATTCGAACCGGGGCCGGATTACCTGGAAAAATAAGGTCGCCAGAAAGACGACCCATCCGTAGCCGCCGTCCGGTATACTCGGGCCCAGCTCCGGCTGCGTGCTGAGGACCCCGTCGATGGCGAGGTCGTCCCTCCTCCTGCTGGTGCTGCTCATTTTCGGCCAAGTTTCTCACGCACCGCTCCCCTTACCACATGTTTCGATCCGCAGGATCTCGGTTCGACTTCTACGCAGAAATTGCAGCCTTTAGCGTGCAGAAACACGACGTTTTTTTTTTTGGCTCGTTTTGCGTTAACTCTACAGGTGAATCACTACTGCCTTTCCAACATATTCACCGAATACCGACCGATAATGAAATAATTATCCTTTATCTTATCTCGGCGAGTAAACATAATATTAGTCGGCGTTAGGTGACAATTATATTAAATTTGCCCCGTACCTGTTACTGTACCTGCGCATACCTTTTCGTTACTTACGCGCACATTTTTAGTAGTGTCATTTATATTGTCATTGTTTACTCTTTATTTGTTAGCTGTGTTGAATTTACGTTTCCATCTGACGATGTCAGGCTTTGAACGTTTTCGCTCTGTTGAGGCCGATATTTTGTTGATTTGTCAAGGTTATTTTTGTTTGTTTCGGCGTTCTATTAACGTTCTATATTACACACAGTGTGGCTCACAAAATTAATCGTGACGCCCTTCCAAAGATTAAAATCAACGTGAAATATGTTAATGATGGAAAATAGTAAAGCCCAAGGTGTTAAGTCTTAACAGTGTTTTACACATACCAATTTATTGCACAGTAAATAATAGAATTTATTTTCAATAAATTGGCATTTGAAATCGTTTACACTTTGCAATATTGGTAACGATTTGTTGGCCAATTTCAACGTTACTATCTCTCACTGGCTAAAATCTAAGAGTTATCGGAAGTTTGTCCCTAAGAGAAATCGCTTGTCTCATTTATGTATTTTACATACAAGGTGTGGGTATTAAATAATCGAACTGATGCTGCTACCAGCGCGCTGCGAGCGTGTCGCGACAAGTTTGAACAGAACTGTGTCTGGTGATACTTTCCCCACCCTGAGCTCGCTGGACAAGCCTGTGGGTCGCTCAGTTTGACTGTAGCAGTCGTTTGAATTAGTCTACGCACCATTGACGCGTCGAAAAAAATGTTTTTCGACGAAGTTTTCAGATGGAGCAACGGGTTAATCTCAAGTTTCTCTTTAAACTGGGGAAAACTTTTACAGAAGCTTAAAAGAAATGCGATGTTAAAAGAAGTGTACGGGAATGCATGTTTATCCCGCACACAAGTTTTTGAATGGTTTAAACGGTTTAAAGAGGGACGTGAAATGACCGAAGAGGATCCGCGCCCCGGTCGGCCCTCAACGTCAAAAACGGACGAAAACATTGAAAAAATTGGTAAATTAACCCGCGAAGATCGTCGTCTAAGCATCCGAGGGCTTGCTGAAATAAGAGGGATCGACAATGCAATGTTGTTGAACGTTGAATGAATCGTTCAACATGCGCAAAGTTTCCGCAAAAATAAAGCTAAAACTCCTCACTCCCGAGCAAAAGGAATCAAGAATGGACATTTGCGCTGACATTCTAAACAACATTGACACTGATCCAGGCCTGTTAGACACGTTGACACCGAAGGGGACAAGATTCGAAGGTGTGGAAGCGGTTAAAGCAAAAGCGACGGAGGTTCTGAAGCAGCTGACAGAACCTAACTTCCAGCACTGCTTTCAACAATGGAAAAGTCGTACGAAGCGGTGTAGAGATCGCCAAGGGGGAGCACATTGTAGGCGAAAAAGTTTCTACTGTAATTGATAGCGAATAAAAAGTGTTAAAACAGCAGTTCGGTTATTTAATAGCCACACCTCGTATTGCAACGAGACGTCAGAGGATGTTACTCAGCGACACCTCACCGCGTTGCGAAAGCCTCTCGACCCTTCCGGCTAACATAACTAGTATTTATTTTTCAATGAATTGTCAGAATTTAGACTTTAGACTAGCATATGGATGGACTCTTTGTGTTTGTTGTTGAATAACTTGTTTTTTCAACATTAAAAAGATAAATAATTGGTACATAAATATGCAAGTACAAACAGGAGTAGGAAAAATTAGTAGGAAAAGGTACAGGGAGGTTTGAAATTTTTAAAAAATACAAAAAAAAATTAAAAGATTTTCTCACAAACGCCAGTTGGTTACAAATTGTGCAGTGTCGTTTTTTGTACATAAATATCAATCATAAATGTTATAAATAAACTTATATTCAACTAGCGACCCGCCCCGGCTTCGCACGGGTGCAATGCCGATCCTAAATATAAAAAATGGTTATTGTGGGTTATCCCTAAGAGATAGACATATACCATCGGGGACTTTTTTTGTAGACCTTTTTTAAGGTGTACAATACTGTAGTACATTATTTTGATCTATCTCGTCGGGTTCAGCCAGCGTTTGCAATGTAAGCGCAAAAAAAATGTGTTTATTTACGACATCACATTAGAAACCTCTAAAAGTATCAGTGTTTCTCTACTATATTATGCATATATTATACATATAAAATAAACCTTCCTCTTGATTCACTCTATCTATTAAAGAAAACCGCATGTACGCAAAATCCGTTGCGTAGTTTTAAAGATCTAAGCATACATAGGTAGGGACAGACAGCGGGAAGCGACTTTGTTTTATACTATGTTATGATTATGATTATGAAGATTCAGTATTTGTAACCCTCTTGGTAGGATTACACTATCTATGTAGGTGGTTCATTGTTTTCTGCTTTTTGTGAAATAAAATTAACCGTAGAAACATTCGTTTAGAGCTGCTGCTACACTTTGAAACAATATATTGGACTGTGGCTTTGATTAATATTTTAATCTTATATTTAAATTGCCTTTCTAATAGCTGTTAAGGATAGCAATGGACCATTATTGTCTCGTTCTTTTTCAAAATAGCGTATCAAAGATGGTACTAACTCTTGACAGCAGCTATTCAACTGTTTCGGCATTTCGCAAACGGAAGTCTCACAACTATGACGCTTGATTTCAGAGCTTGATTGTTCTGATAAACGATAACACAAATAAAAGATAACAGTTTTTAAATGCATGATAAAAATTCGAAGCTCAAAAAAGACACAAACCACTATTAAAGCTAACGTAAGGTTCAGATAATTTCAAACTGTCAACAAATGTCAAGTAATTACAACACGGCAACGTAGAGGCCTCCCAAATAAAATGGTCTTGCGCCGCCACTGAGTGTTATGTAACGTCCGAGAATCATCGTTTTGTTAAACGGTATGTACAACTGGTTCATTTCGTACAAAAAACAAAGTCGATAGGTAGGTAAAAATATAAAATGAGATATTCAAGTCGGGTGCAGGTATCCTTGTGCGGACCAGGGCCAGGAGTTGCCCGCAGGCATGTCTGGTTTCGACTGGCAGTTTTCAGGTGCGAATTTGCAAGAGCTCTTGATCTGTACTTTGTACAACTTTATACAAAATTAAAACCGATATGTAGAATACTCGATGGGACCCCTTCGGCCGAACACTAAAAGAACGCCCTGTACGTGCCCGAGCGGCCGGAGCTGTCAACCGGGGAAATTATAGCCGTGATTTGTTTTAGGGGCGTGCTTATTTAAGATTTTGGTCGCATAAGGGATTATTTGTTTATTTCCATATTTTATTGTAGATTATGTTTTTTTTTAAGGCACGAGACAAGCTCTCGAGGTGAGAGATTGAAAATATATTTTTTTAGTGTAATTCAGACCGTTATAATAAACCTGTCTCGAGCCGTACTTGACACAATTATTATTCACTTTTCCCTAAAATACCCAGAGTTGTTTACAGATACAATTTCGCGCTTGATATTCGTTGTCACGCAGTTGGCAGCAGATCCGAAGTTTCTGTGTTGTTTAATTGGCATTTGTTGACAGTTTGAAATTATCCGAAGCCTTACATTGGCTTTAATAGTGCTCTGCGTCTTTTTTTGAGCTTCGAACTTCTGTCTTGCATTGAAGAACTGTTATTCTCGGAACAATCAATGTTGTAGTTGTCAGACTTCCGTTTGCGAATTGCCAAAACAGTTGAACAGCTGCTGCCAAGAGTCGGTAGCATCTTTGATACGCTATTTCGAAAAAGAACGAGACAATAATGGTCTATTGCTACTATGCTAATGGTGCATTGAATCGGCATATCGCTTTTAACTTGGGCTTATTAGACGCAGAATTTCACGGACTGTAATCCCATCAGAAGCAAAAAAAATCAATACCTACCGTAGTACAAATATTATCAGGATTTAAGCAACTAGTGCAAACAAAATGGTTACAAAAGTTGCATGATATAATATGTACGATATCTGTCTTACTCTTGTGAACGAACCATACCGATTTTCAACTACTCAAAACCTTAATTTACCGGACTAATAATAGGTAGTAATATATAACCTAGTTTTGTATGTTTATTATCATATCAAGCACACACAGATTACGTAAACATATTTACACAACAGCGACTTTGTTATAGTTTACTAACGCGTTGAAACGTACTTTGTAAGAGTTTGTTGTGTGAAAATTGGTGCTTTCTAGATTCGTAGGTCACAAACCGATCATTTATATTATTTATACATACATACATTTAAGATCAAAAAAATAATATTTTTCAGAAAAAAAATATTTTATTAAGTAAATCCACAGGCGACTTTCGTACAATCCGTATATCGAGGTGTCTCCACCCCGGTCTATCGTCTGACTGCCCTCACATCTGCGAGCATTCATATTCACTTAAGTCTATTCCATAAAAACTAAACTAATAAAAATAAACATATCGGGACCATGCGGCCGTCCGTCGGTGTCGTAGGTTCTTGAGGGCATAATTTACAGGGTAATGGCCTCGAGTTACATAAACAATCTCGGAGACGGCACAACCCAATTCCGTCGATCGCTCACACGGCCAACCCTGACTTATAATTCGCTCTCCGAATTACAAGATTCTGCAGCTCCTTGAACCCCGTTGCATGGACCTGCAAAACCATAAAAGCAGACAGTCTGACAATGACGCTGTTTTTTTTTTTTTTTTTTTTTTTTATACAGTAACATTACAGTGAAGCATTTCGCTTCCGATGGATAAATAAAATGGTATCAGGCAAAGCGTTACGGCTTTCAACCTAACGTCGAAGCTACTGCGAAGCGTTATCGGCTTCCAACAGATAAACAAATAGCATTGGCAAAGCGTTACGGCTTTCAACCAAACGTCGAAGCTACTGCGAAGCGTTATCGGCTTCCAACAGATAAACAAATAGCATTGGCAAAGCGTTACGGCTTTCAACCAAACGTCGAAGCTACTGCGAAGCGTTATCGGCTTCCAACAGATAAACAAATAGCATTGGCAAAGCGTTACGGCTTTCAACCAAACGTCGAAGCTACTGCGAAGCGTTATCGGCTTCCAACAGATAAACAAATAGCATTGGCAAAGCGTTACGGCTTTCAACCAAACGACGAAGCTACTGCGAAGCGTTATCGGCTTCCAACAGATAAACAAATAGCATTGGCACGGCGTTACGGCTTTCAACCAAACGTCGAAGCTACTGCGAAGCGTTATCGGCTTCCAACAGATAAACAAATATCATTGGCAAAGCGTTACGGCTTTCAACCAAACGATGCATGTACTCGGTCGTTCAAATACTAAACATAAACAAGAAGAAAAAATAAAAACAAATCTCTATTCTACTTTCTCATCGTAAACTCAAGCTTCTAATAATTGGTTAGCATTGCCCCAAAAAAAAATAGATTTTTTTTTTTTTTTTTTTTTTAAGTTTACACGTAACCATTCTACTACTTCATCGCTCACACGAGCCTGTCATGTCAAAATTAATATTACTGTAAAACAAAGTTTACCTTTTTACATTTTAGGAGTCTTCTGTAAGTTCGCCGGGCCATATTCGAATCATATCCTTCGGAACCACTCTCTTTCTATTTGTAGCTAGATTCTTCAGTTCATATCTCTCATGTGGAAGGACCTGGAGTACTTCAAATGGGCCATCATATTTGTTGTCTAGTTTTTGCTAAGTGGCTGTTACCGGAGGGATGAAATACAAAGTCCCCAATACGTATAGCCTTGTTTGATCGTCTTGTTTTATCAAAAAGGGTTCTTTGCATAATCCGCTTGCTTCCTCATACGCTCGTATGCCAAATTTCGGTCTTTATTTAAATTTTTGGGGAATGTCTATTGTCGGAATTGAATCAGTAAGGGTTTTTATATCGGGAATACTACCTTCAACCCCTGTTAATAAATAAACAGGAGAGAAGCCTGTTGTCTTTTGTACAGTAGTGTTAAGTGTTGCTTGTAACTTACAAAGAACGTTCGGCCATTCTGATTTATTATTGATTTCAGCTCTAAGTAAATTCAAAACGGTCGCTACGTATCTTTCCACCTGCCCATTACCCCTGGGTGCACTTTTTGCTATTAAATGCTGTTGGATACCTAGTTCGGACAGTAATTCTTTTACCATATGATCGGTGAAATTCGTGCCTCTGTCACATATAAACCTTTTTGTGATGCCAAATATATTCAAATATGTTTTTTAATACCTGACATGACTCTGAACCAGATAAGGTCCTCAAGGGTATTTAGGAACAAAAATTTTGTAAAAGAATCTATTAATAACAAAATGTGTTTGTACCCTTCTGAAGATACCGGGAACGGACCAACGCAATCAGCGTGTACTGTATGAAACGGAATGGGTATTTTATTGATTGGATGTAGTAAACCTTGCTTTGGCCCGGTGTGCTTTTTAGTAACAATGCATTTTAAACAATGATTACAATATTTTTCGAATAAATTTTTGTCATTCAGGAAACCAAAAATAATGATTAACTTTTTGCAAACGTTTTATCGGACCTATGTGGCATTGTTCATCATGGAATAATCTTAGTAAACCTAACCGACTTCCCTTCGGAACGAAAGCCCGGTAAATTGGAGGATTTTGACCTGGATTAATTTTCCTAAATAGAATATCATTTTGGCAAAAATAATGAGCCAGTTAATTGACCTTCGAGTAATTGTTGTTTTAATATTGTGTGCTTCCGCGTCTTTAGTTTGTGCCTTTTTTAACCAATTGTCGGTTGATATAGCGTTTATAGTAGCGCAATTTTGAGGATGATTGTTATTATCAACAGGATTTCTGCTTAGGTAATCGACATGTTGAATATATTTACCTTTTCGATATTCAATTTCAAAATTAAACGACTGCATGTATAGCCACCATCTAGCAACTCTCGGCGTCAAATCTTTTTTGTTCTGTGATAACTTTAGCGAATTACAATCGGTCACAAGCTTAAATTTTATCCCCAATAAATAAACTCTAAAATGTTTCATTGCATAATATGCTGCCAAAGTTTCAAGTTCATAGGAATGATATTTAGACTCTTGGCAGGAAGTTCGTTTTGAAAAATAACATATTACTTTCAACTGTTTGTCGTGACGCTGAAATAGTATAGCCCCGAACCCCAGGGAACTAGCGTCTGTGTGCAGTTCCGTCGACAAGCTAGGATCAAAAAAGGCTAACAAAGGCCTCTGACTTAAGAATGCGCAGACATATGCTTTTGCTATCCTTTGATCGTCGCCCCAAATAAATGTTTCATTGTTTTTTGTTAAATTCGTAATGCTAGCTGTGCGAGCAGCCAGTTCTGGCACAAACTTTCTAAAATAATTAGCTAAACCCATCAACTGTCGCACCTCTTTCACATTTTTTGGATCTGGAGCCCTTAGTAATGCCTCTGTTTTACTTCTTCCGGGTCGTACGCCCATTTCAGATACTTCGTGCCCTAAATACTCTAATTGTTTTTCAAAAAAATGACATTTGTTAATATTCAAGGAGAACCCTGCTTGCGTAAGAGTTGTCAAAACACGATCTAACTTATCTAAACCCTCTGATATTGATTTTGATGGTATTAATATGTCATCTAGGTAAATTAAGGCATCCCTATCTTTTAATTTGCCCAATGCCCTGGATATAGCCCGCTGAAAAACAGCGGGCGCATTTGACAAACCGAAAGGTACGCGTAAATATTCATAATGGCCGTCAGGGGTAACAAATGCCGTCTTTTCAATTGAATCTTTCGCAATTGGTATCTGATGAAACCCCGAAGCCATATCTAAAGTAGTGAAATATTTATTTTGGGCTAAATTATCAAGTTGATCTTGTATCAATGGCAAAGGATACCGATCCTTAATGGTAATTTTATTGAGCGCTCTGTAGTCCACGCATAATCGACTGCTACCGTCTTTCTTGTGAACTAATAAAATCGGGCTGGCATAAGGGGGTACTCTCACGAATAATGTTATTAGCTAGTAAGTCGTTAATAATTATTTTAACTTTCTCACGTTCACAGAGGGCCATGCGGTAAGGATGGAAACTGATAATCTTATCTTCTTTTAGTCTAATAGAGAGCTCCGCAGTTTTTATAGCATTGACTGAATTTCCGCTAGTTATATGACTAGTATACCTTGAAAGTAAGTTTGTTAATTTAGTCAAGTCATCTCCGGATAAAGGGGTTTTTACAGTGTCGGCTAAAACCTGGACAGTGTTCACAAGCTTCGTTGGCGTATTTACGTCTTCATTTAAATACAATCGAGTACCGTGCCGATCAGTGTGAATTTCTAACCCTCTGTGTAAAAATAAATCTCTACCTAAAATAGCATCAGGGACAATAAATGAACTGTCTACAATATAAAAACATATTTCAAATGCTGTACCCTCGTATTCAATTTTCAGGGTAGTCTTAGTATTTGCAAAAATCGTGCTATCTCCTATTCCTTTCAAAGTCATCAAAACAGGTTCGAGATGGCAATGTAATTGTTTAGCAATTTTAGCTGAAAGCAAACTACATTCTGCACCGGTATCTATTAAACAGTTTACTGACAGGTCCTGTATATTAAATCTGGTACAAAAATCATTGTCCAAACTGACACAAAAATAATTAATTCGAGAGCTAGAAGGCAATTCGCGTTTTTTTGCGAAAACAATTGTCAGCTTTGTGTCCAAGTTTCTTGCAAAAAGTGCACACAATTTTGTTTGAACTACTGTCGGTAGGACTGTTATTATTATTTCCAGTGATTCTACCAATCAAATTACCACGAAATGATTTCTTCGGACAATTACGACTAACATGCCCTGACTGATTGCAATTGTAACATAACTTTGCGCGAGTGCTAGAGTCGAAAGGATAACTTATTTTCGTCCTATCCATTCCTACACCTCTGCCTGACATTTTATAATTACTTAAAAGAGTCAACAGGTCACTAATCGATTTTAAATTGCTGTTAAAGGCAGCGGTTTTAACATTAATGTCAATTATATCGCCAATAACTAATTCTAACAGCTGACTATCGGACAATGCAAAATTTAGGGATTTAATAAGTGTGACTTTCTTTCTGGCATACTCACAATATGAATCAGCTTTGTCGCTGGTGTATAATCCGGCCCTGCGAAATTTCTCGCTCAAGTTTCTTTTTCGGTGGGTACATGCTGGAAATTTCTGATTTGAAAGCTTCCCAGGTTTTCTCTGTTGGTTTCCACGATGAAAACCATTCCCTTGCTTCACCCATGAGGCCGCTTGTACCCCTGATCAGTAATTCATAGTCGGACCAATCAAACGTAGTGCCCAGATTTTCCATTTCCTGGCACCACTTTGCTGCTCCATCGTCATCCAGTTTAGCATTAAACGTCGGGATATTAACTGAACTAGTCACTGCACTTTTCGATGTCTGGTCTTTTATTGCCGTTAAAGACTCCACCAAAATTTTCGCGAACTCTTCCATTATCCACTAGTAGGTAGGCACTATCCCACTTCTGATTTAAGATCAAAAAAATAATATTTTTCAGAAAAAAATATTTTATTAAGTAAATCCACAGGCGACTTTCGTACAATCCGTATATCGAGGTGTCTCCACCCCGGTCTATCGTCTGACTGCCCTCACATCTGCGAGCATTCATATTCACTTAAGTCTATTCCATAAAAACTAAACTAATAAAAATAAACATATCGGGACCATGCGGCCGTCCGTCGGTGTCGTAGGTTCTTGAGGGCATAATTTACAGGGTAATGGCCTCGGGTTACATAAACAATCTCGGAGACGGCACAACCCAATTCCGTCGATCGCTCACATACATATATGTAAGTTCGTTTTAAGTGTAATGTATGTACATACAGGGTTTGTCCGGAAAGTAATGTCAGTGAGCTTTGAAAAATGGTTTTTATTGGTTCTATGTGTACAAATCTTTAGAAATTTTCAAAATACATTCCTCCTGCGTCCACACATCGGTTCCAGCGGGTCTTCCACGCATCAAAAGCTGCACGGTAGTCGTTTTCCGGAATCGCCTTTAAATCGTCGGTGCAAGCCTTCTGAATGTTTTTCACCGACCCAAAATGCTGTCCTTTCATTGGGGTTTTGAGGCGCGGAAACAGAAAAAAGTCTGGGGGGGGGCACATCGGGGCTGTAGGGAGGCTGGGGAACAACGGTGATGCCTGCCTTGACGAGGTAATCGGCCACGAGGAAGCAGGTGTGCGAAGGCGCATTGTCGTGGTGACGCTTCCAGGATTTTGAGATGTCTGGGCGGACACGACTCACCCTGCGTTTCAGCCGCTTCAGCACGACGTAAAACTTTCCGGTTACGGTTGTCCCCTGCGGAACGAACTCATGATGGACCAATCCCCGGCAATAAAAAAAGACAATCAGCATTGTCTTGATCTTTGACCTCGACATCCTGGCCTTCTTGGGGCGAGGGGATTTCGACGTGTGCCATTCCGCACTTTGCCTCTTCGTCTCCCAAAGACCCAACTTTCGTCCCCGGTAATGACGTCATCAAGGAAAGCGGGGTTGTCTTCGCAGGTGTCCAAAAGTTCTTGGCAGGTTTCGACGCGCCTCGCTTTTTGATCGTCCGTTAGCACTTTTGGCACGAGCTTCACGCACACCTTCCTCATTCCTAAAGACTCTGACATAATTTCGTGAACAATGGTTTTCGTAATGTCTAATGTTTCGGAAATCAAACGGACACTTAGACGACGATCAGTGTTCAACAAGTAACGCACACGTTTCGTATTGTCGTCGGAACTGGAGGTTGATGGCCGTCCAGCGCGGTTCTCGTCGTTGACATCTTCCCGACCTTCTGCGAAGGCCTTGTGCCACCGGAAAATTTGCCTGTCCGAAAGACAATCGACGCCGAAAGCCTTCTTCAACATTGGAATGGTTTCCGCAGCACGCTTCTCCAGTTTCACACAAAACTTGATCGCCATCCGTTGCTCAAGCGAACGTTGCATTTTTTCTTACACCGGGTCACTGTAACGACTGTCAAAGAACGAGTGATGCGACCGCTACAACGACCGGTAGCCAACTGACGCTTGTTGGATCTTGTTGCCAGATCCCCCCACCACAATCCCAGCACGTAAAGGGCGAGCTGGCGCGTACAGTCTCGGGAAAAAAAATTCACTGACATTACTTTCCGGACAAACCCTGTATGTATGTATATACATACATATGTAAGTCGGACAGGTCTTGTTTATTATATTTACATATATAGGTATGTATAATGTCTTTTAATTTAAATATATTTAATGTCTATATGTTTGGCCTTTTTGTGGTTAGTGGGTTTTTTTTGCGATGCTGATATTGCTGATACAACCACGTATTATCTTCATAAATAACAATTGAGTTATTATATAGACCAGGCCACATATGTCAAAAAGTATCAAAAAACGATAAAATTGATCATAAAAGAAGTCTCAACGGCTTCATATAGAGGAAACCGTCCTGATTAAAGATCCGAGGAGACGGAATCACGCAAGTGGCCGCATCATGTTTTAAATAAACAAATTATTTCTGAAACACCATTTTTTCGCCCCAAGTCGAATTGTCTCGAAAAGTATGCTTCTTACGAAAAATTATCAAGAGACAAAAGTTGCTTATTATTAAATTTCCCATCGAAATATGGTGGTTCCGATTATTACAAAATTAATTTTTTAATGAGAAATCGTATCGTCATGAAACTTTCCAAAAAGTTGCCTTTTTTTATTGTTAATAAGCTTCCGCATTCGGCATTCTGTGCGATAAATATGTAGTTCCCGAGTTATAATTAATTGAATGCGGAAAATCGCTAATTGTTAACAATTTGTTATAACAAAATAGGGGCTTTTCGCAAGTGCCAAAATTTGTTTACACATACAGTTGAATGTCCTTTATCATAATCACCATGTATGCGGAATATTGATAAATTAATTATAACGTTGTTTATAACAAATTTTTTGGAGGTGTAGTTTTTTACGCAACGTATAAAACCTCGTACATAGTAGAAAAAGGAAAAATCCGTAGTGCAAATGATTTGCAAGTGAAACTACTTCAAAAAACGCACATTTAAAAAAAAGTTATTTTATTGTTGAGATATTTAACGTCAAAGTTTTTGGCTCATATGTCCGATCCTAATAAACTTTGTTAATAAGCTTTGTTAATAACGCGACTGCGACATAATTAATGAACGCAGACTTTTCAAATTTTAGGAGTAGATAGCTCATGAGATAAGCTAAAAGTTGCTTCGAAGCGTTAGTTGAAAAGTTTATTAGTATTTATTATTAGAGCGGAGATATCAGCCAAAAACTTATAACACGTTAAATATCTCAACAACAAAATAACTTCGACCAACGACATGTTCTTCTTCGTTGTTTCGCTTTTTTGAAGTACTTTCACTTGCAAATCATTTGAACTACGGTTTTTGCTGCTTTTGCTTCTATGTACGAGGTTTTATACGTCGCGTAAAAAAATATACTGCATATATAATATACTGTCAGAAGCAAAAAAAAATCAATGCTGTAATACAAAAATTATCAGAATTTAAGCAAACTTCAAAAAAGTGGGTGTATGATAACTTTCGTTGCTTGATATATGTGATCAGTATATTGTAAAATTCTCATGATTTTCAATAATTTTTTCAGTCAATTCACAAATGGTAACGTCTGCCATTATTGCAAAAATCCACACAAATTCAGATACCTAATATGTAAATACACGAACTCTAAAAAGAAATACATACATACAATAAGGTACACGGTGCAAAATACGTATGTACACACGTTTATTAGTTAATCACTCACGACACATAAAATTATTTTAAACATGGCGTTCTACCTCTCGCCTTTCGCGCATCGGGCTAACGGAACGCTCGTTACGCTATATGGATAAATTGCATATAGCATTCCCTCGCCCCCGCATCGCGAGCGAGTGTGTGTTACTGGGCGCGGTCAGTGGCGTACGTATGCACGGACAATAAATACACGCGTACTTATATAATAATAATTTACAAGGCGCTTAAAAATACAGTTTATACTTTAATTTTCATAGAGTTGTATAGTGCCGACCCTGCGTTGTAGCACAACTTCCGAACCCTAGTTATCTCATCAACTGATAGACGTGCATCGCAGTACATAATTAATTCAGGGACGCTCAGCAGCTGAGGTGCTAACTTAGCTACTTCCCTGAATGGACGTCGCTGACACCATATATCTAATACATACATACTCCTATATTGCTGGTGCCTGTAAGTAGAGGTGTCACGAGGTAAGTGAGACAGCAAATGACTACTTGATCTGTTGTGCGCAAGCGTCACGAGTCTGGTGGGGCAATTGGCTGTGTGTGACTGGATGTTCAATTCTCGGGCATGCGCGTAAGACTCGAAATAGTTACGAGATAGAGACAGACGCATATATATCTGCACCGTGGTGATTTCGCCAATCTCCAGACCCTTCTAGCAATATAGGAGTATTAGTTATATGGCTGACACTTTTTTTGATCTCGGCGGCTGACCAATTTACTAAGCCTAAAATATTATAGCTGGGACGCTGACTGTACAATAATTCTGTCATGATTCTCTCTCTCGTTTTATCTATGCTGTGAGCAACTGAATTTTAACCTACTTTTAAACAAAAGTTATGGAAAAGAAAATATCGCTTGTTAAGAAAACGAACCTTTGCCCTTTAAGTGTCTTTAAGCATAGAACACTGCAGGGAATTGTGAATCAATGATTCATGAAAGTTGTCTATGCCATAGAACATATTACGTTTTCTAGATCTGCAAAACTCATACAAACGATTCAGGGAGTTTTAAGCCGCTGACTGTCAGAAAAGGCTAACTATTAACACACAGCGGTCAGTGGCTGAGCGTCCCTGAATGCGCCCACTGATTTGCCACATTATACATTATTTTTGCATTTCCTAAGTTGTGAATAGAACTCGTTCGTATATATTTTGTAAGGGCCTCGAAACTTCCGTCGATTTCGGAACGCGACCTGTTGTTTCGCGCTTCTCCGACAGATTCCGCATGCGCAGTTGCATTTTCTCATAACTGGGACGGCCATTTGTAAAGCTTGTTTCCGTATTTGTTGAGGTAGGAAAGCAGGTGTCTGTCGGCTGTTAGTGGTTGTGAATTTGTATTCTGACTTATCTACGAGTTCTACGACGTTGTAAACCACCGAATTGAAGGTACTTAGTGACAAAAGAATTTTTTTTTTCAGCTCGCAACTTTTGTAAATACACCTGTGGTGTCACTGAAAAACTTAATTATTTGAAAATACTCGTTTTCAGCCATGGAACCAAGGGGACGCGGTCGCGCCCGAGGCAGGGCGCGCGGCCAACAGCAGCAGCAGCAGCAGACGCCGCGACCTGGGCCGCCGCAAGGGGGTCCGCCCCAGGCGGCTCTGCACCAGCCGCAGCAGGCCCCCGGGCAGGGGGCGTGGGGTAGGCCGCCGCTGCCGCAACCCACGGCGGCCTTCCAGCAACCGCCGGCCTCCTCGGCCTGGGTGAGGCCCCCCATGGAGTACACAGGCACTCCGGTAAGTCAGCAACCCTACGTTGTTATCTTTTCGTGATCGTGGTTCTCGTTTCAGCCCATCGCAGGCAGGGGAGCCCGACAGAAGGCCGGGGACGCTGAGGCAGGACAAGGAGACCGACCTAGAGGTAACATAGTTGTATTTACATTGTTTATTTATATTTATGTTTACGTTGTTTGTAGTTCTTCAGGGGGCCGGAGAGGAGGCCGGGAGCCGGGGCCGCGGGCCAAGAGAGGGGACGTGGCGGCGCTGCGGGTGGCAATGGAGGCGTGAGGGGGGCGCAGCAATCGCAATGAGATCATTTACACGAAGCCCCAGGCCATCACGACGAAGAAAGGTAAGATTTTTCTTTCTTTTTTTTTTATGCGTTAATAGTTTCGATTTCTTTCTTTGACTTTCGTGGCGCCCTGTAGGTTAATCGCGTGTGGTAATCTTTACAGGTTAGGGTTTGTCCAGAAGAGCGATTTGTTCCTGATGTTTCGTTTTTTAATTTACTCCGGTAACTTTATGCTTTTCTGAATTTCACTTGTTTAAAGAAAAGGGGACATTTTTTACTCAACACGACTTTGTGTTCCCTCAATTAGGTGTCGAATCTGATTGATATGTCTAGACATGTTGAATAGGATTAAGGTCTGGGCTATGTGGTGGCCAGTTCACCCTTTGAATCCCCGTTTCAGCATTTTCTATTCTTATTCAGGTTTAGGAGGGTAACGATTTTATAAATGAAGAATTAACAACTGCACGTATAAAAATATGAGTGTAATGTTAATAACGGTTATTGTCCCCATAACTGCATCGATACAATTTTGCATTCTCTGCATTATGTGCCGAATCTCCATCTCGTCAGAAGGGACTGTTATGTATCTGTGACTGTTATATCTAGATGTGTTCAATATGATTACGATATGGGTTGTGTGATGGCCAGTTCACACTTTAAATCCCTGTTTCTGAATGTTTTATCCTTATTTAGGTTTAGGATGGTAACAATTTTATTAATGAAGACTTAACAACTGCACATATAAAAATATGAATGTTAATAATGGTTATTTTCCCCATAACTGCGTCGATACAACTTTGCATTCCCTCTTTTAGGTGTCGAGGCTCCATCTCGTGTTACAAGGGACTCTGTTATGAATCTATGTGGCTGTTATGTCTAGACGTGTTCGATATGATTAGGGTCTGAGCTATGTGGTGGCCAGTTCACTCTCTAAATCCCTGATTCTGAGTTTTTTATCCTTATTCAGGTTTAGGGTAGTAACAGTTTTATAAATGAAGAATTAACAACTGCAACAACAACATAAAAATATGAATGTTGATAACGGGTATTTCTCCCATAACTGCTTCGATATGACTTTGCATTCCCTCTTATTCGTTGAGTTTCCATCTGGTCAGAGGAAATTCTGTTATGGATCTCTTATGAAACATCGAGCCGTTATGTGTGGACGTGTTCAATAAGATTAAGGTCTGGACTACTTGGTGGCCAGTACACCCTTTGAATAGCTGTTTAGGATAGTAACAATTTAATAAATGAAGAAGTAGCAACTGTATATATAAAAATATGAATTTCCCCCAATCACACTATTTCTTGGTAATAAACGGACGCCTTTGTCTGTCGCAGGGGTCACCGGCCACCCCATCCAGATCATCGCCAACTACTTCGAGCTGATCCAGGCCGGCAAGTGGTGCCTGAACCAGTATCGCGTCGACTTCAGCCCCGAGATCGATCACACCGGCCAGCGCAGGAAGCTCATGCGCAACGCCATGCAGAACGTGGTCACCGGCTATCTCTTCGACGGCACCCTCCTGTACACGCCGCAGAAGCTCGCCGTAGATCCCCTGGAGGTTTTCGTACGGAACGACAACGACGAGAACATCAGGATCACCGTGCGACTCGTGGGGGATTTGGTCTGGGGAGATTTCCATTATCTCTCGGTGTTTAATATCATAATAAGGAAGTGCCTGGCGTTCATGAAGTTCCAGATGGTGGGCCGGAACTACTATGATCCCCATAGAAAGGTGAGTTTGCATTTTTGGCGCCCTAGCGAGGAAAGAAGCGCGTAATTAACATTTTGTTCGGTATAGTTAACGTTTTGTCCATTGCCATCGTTGGGAAGTAAAAAATTAACGAAATATCTGAAACACAAAAAATTTGTATCGGAACGTTTCGTCTTCACCACTGTCAGTCACAGAAATTTATTGCGTATACCTTTGATATTTTCCATGATACGTTGATATATCTTCTGTCAATATGTTTTATGCAATATATGGCTACTAGACGATGACATATTTGGCAAAAAAACGTCTAATGTGAATATTGTTGACCATGTTCCATGGAGGGCTACATGCAAAAAACATTCTGCACAAATCAAACCAAAATTTCTCTCACATTCTCGGCGTCTACAAAATATATATCGATGATTGCAATGAATACATAGAATATGTACGTCCATAAAGTTAGCATTACCATTTCGCAATTTTGCAATGACAATACATGGATTAATTGTCGTAAATTTGTCGTGAAATGATAACATTTGTCGCGCTTTATTTAAAAAAAAACAAAAAACCATGGTAATGCCAACTTTACTGTCAAATTAGCATCACCTCATTCCTAAACCGGCTGAATTCGTGGGAGAAAGCATTCAGAGTATGATAATAATTTGTCGTGAACAAATAAGTTCAAAAAAATCGCCCGTTGATGAATTACAGGGGAGGTAGCGTTATGTACGAAGACAAACATTACATTTCTCATATCACCATAAAATGAAATTTCACGACAAATCATTTTCAGGCACAAATTCCTAAAAAAAGAATCCCTTCGAAAAAACCACCCCCTGCTAATTTCGACCTGTGGTAGTTGGCATTACCATGTTTTTTTTTTTTTTTTAAATAAAGCGACAAATTTTATCATTTCATGACAAAAAAAAACGACAATTAATCCATGTATTGCCATTGCAAAATTGCGAAATGGTAATGCTAACTTTATGGACGTAAACTATGTGATCCGTCTATTGTAAAATCCTCATAATATTCCATCATCTATTCACAAATGGTAACGACTGCCATTTTTACAAAAATCCACACAAAATCGGAAACATGTAAATACACTACACGAACTCACGAGTTAGCCACTCACGACACACAAAATTATTTGGACTGTTCTACCGTCCATCCGCTCGCATCGAGCTAAGTAAAACACTGCGGATTCAGCGCACTCGGCGTGACTAAACTGGATTCAAGTCTCCTGACCACCTGCACGGGCAAGAAATACACGCGTATATAATTTACAAGGCGCTTAAAAATATGGTTTATGCTTTAATTATCGCAGAGTTGGATAGTGCCGACCCTTCGTTGTGGCACACTTTCCGGTCCCCAGTGATTATTGTTGAGCACAACGACTGCGGAAGGTTTTTCTGTTTAACCAAGTCACATATTCTTCGAATCTAGTTAAGAGTGGTCTCCGTTGGCCCAATATAACAAGCTGTTCAAAGAAAAAAAAACTCCCGTGTTGTTTCCTAACCCTATCGAGGACTTACGTTCAAATTGGCAAAGCCCGCTTTATGGCCTAATCATCTACGAGCCCTAACAACTTTGGACAACCGCATTTTTTTTTTAAAATTGTTTGCTGCCATGCAAAAAATTTACAACCACGTTTTAAAAACCTAAAATAAAATGAAATTACAAAAATATGAAAATCTGCTAAAAATGCTGATAACTAAATGTTCAGAAGATGGAGAAACCTGCCCAAAAGAATGAATAAAAACATGTTGTTGCCGCTGTAACCATTAATTTCACAATTATTTGTGTCAGGCACAGGTGATTTCTGGTAGTTTTTGCGAATATTCGTTATTTTTAAAAAAAAATGGGCCGTGGACGTGCGACTGATCAAAAATTGCGGCAGCGCATTGTAAAAAAAATACTGCAGTGGCAAAAAAATCCGCGAAATTGCGGAAGAATTGTACTTTGCAAAGTCTACTGTTGGAGACATATTAAAGCATTACTGTGAGACTGGAAATTTGGATGTAAAAGGTATCCTGGAAAAAGGTCCTGGAAGACCCAGACTTGCCCAGAGAGCCAAAGGTCATTGGTGAAAAGAATGACCGCAAATTTAGCCCGTTTTCTGGACCTCGCTAGAGAATCAAAGAAAAATGCTAAAAATATTTGGCAGGTACCAAATTACTCGTCATGAAAGATCAAGATGAGCATGTTTTTTTAGTTTTTAAAAAATTTCGAAAAGCACCCCTATTTAGGGGTTGAAAATACCCAAAAAGTGAAACATTTAAATAGTGTCAATTAAACTAAAAACAAGATTCATTACCCCTTCAGAAGGGTTGTTTTAAAAAAAAAAATAATTTGGAATGTACAGATTGAGTCGAGTCTACCTCCCTGTATAAAAAAAAAATGGAGTTTTCTCAGATTCGTATGGAAATATCTTACCTTCTGATGTTTAAGGGTGGCTCCACCCTTGGGGATGGGAGTTATTTTTTTCATAAATATTGATAGAAAGTAATTTTTTTCTCAATTTCTTACGATTCAAAAGACCTAAATATTTTTTCATTTTTTAAAAATTTTCAATTTTTTTTTTATATTAATATTTTTTATATAATTTTCTATACTATTTTTTTTATACTTAATGAATATTTTTTTTAGTTTAATTGATACTTTTAAATGTTTCACTTTTTGTGTATTTGCAACCCCTAAATTGGGGTGTTTTCCTTTTTTTTTTTTTTTTTCTTTTTTTTTTTTTTTTTTTTCGGGGGCGTCGCTCCCCCCCCCCCTTTTTTTTTTTTTGCGGCGGCCCCCGCTTTACCCCCCCCCCCCCCCCCCCCCACCAACACACGGGCCCCCCCCCCCGGGGGGGGGGGGGGGGGGGGGGGGGGGGGGGGGGGGGGGGGGGGGGGGGGGGGGGGGGGGGGGCCCCCCCCCCGGCTACCCCGCCCCCCCCCTCCCCCCCCCCCCCCCCCCCCCCCCCCCCCCCCAAATTTGGGGGGACCCGGGGCAAAACCGGGCGGGGCGGCGACGCGCAGAAAAAGGGAACCCCAGCGCGGCCGAAAAGGGGCACAACAAATAATTTAAAAATAAAAAAACCCCCCCCCCAACCACAAAAAACAAACAAAAAAAAACGCGAAAGGAAAAAGCGGAACAGGGGGGAAGAAAGGGAAAACGAACAAACCAAAAAGAAAAAAAAGCGGGGGGCGGCGCACAGCAAGGGGGGGGGGGGGAAGGGGGGTTTTTTTTTGTGTTAAGGGGGCCCGCGCAGGGCGGAAAAAAAACAAAAAACAACCCCCCCCCCCCCCCAAAACAAAAAACCCCGCGGGGGGGGGGGGGGGGGGGCCGCGGGGGGCCCCCCCGAAGGGGGGGGCGCGGGGGGGGGGGGGGGGGTTTTTCTGGGCCCCCCCCGCGGGCCCCACCCCCGCGGGGGGGGTTCAGGGACAAACGACAAAAATTTTTTAACCCAACCGCGCCCCGGGGGGGGGGGCCGCGGGGGAAAAAAAAAACACGGGAAAGGGGGGAAGCGAACAACACAAGGGGGGGGGAACACAAAAGGGAGCGCAAGGAAAACAAACGCAAAAGGGGGAAAAAACACAAGGGGGGGGGGGGGGGGGGGGGGGGTGGGGGGGGGGGGGGGGGGGGGGGGGGGGGGGGGTTTGGGGGAGGGGAAACAAAAAAAAAGGCGTATGGGGGGGGGGGGGGGGGGGGGGGGGGGGAAATTTAATTTTTTAAAAAAAAAACAAACAGGGGGGAAAGGGGAAAGGGACGGGGGGGGGGGGGGGGGGGGGGGGGGGGGGGGGGGGAAAAACCAACACAGGAAAACAACACACAAAACAAACAAAACGAAGCCAAAGGAAAGAAAAACAAAACAAACACAAAACCAGGGGGGGGGGAAAGGGGGGGGGGGGGGGGGGGGGGGGGGGGGGTAGGGGCGCGGGGGAAACGGGAAAAGGGGGAAACGGGAACCGGAAACGCAAACAAAAAAAAACACCAAGGCAGGGAAGGGAAAGGGGGGGGGGGGGGCGAAGGAAAAAAGGAAACAAAAAAAAAACAAAGCACAAAAACACCCCCCCCCGAAAAAAAAAACGGACAAGGGGGGGAGGGGGGGAAAAAGACAAAAACCACACAAAACAACACCCCCCCAAGAAAGCGAGGGGGGGGAAAAGGGAAAGCAAAACCGAAACAAAAACAAAAAAAAAACCCCCCCCACAAAAAACGCAGACAATTAGCCCCCCCCCCCCCCCCCCCCCCCCACCCCCCCCCCCCCCCCAACCCCAAATCTTTTTTCCCGCGGGGTTATTCTTGGGGGCCCCCGGACCCCCCCGGGGGGGGGGCCGCCCTTTTTCCCCGGCCCGCCGCCCCCCCCCTTATCCCGCCCCCCCCCTTTTACCCCGGCGCTGGGGGGGGGCGGGGGGGGGGGGGGAGGGGCGGGGGGGGGGGGGGGGGGGGGCGGGGCCCCACAACAACCAAAAAAACAGGGGCAACCAAAAAAGGGACAAAAAAAAAACGCGGCAACGGGAAATTTTTGGGGGGGGGAAAAAACACCCAAAACCCCCCCCCGCGCCCTTGGGCCGGGCCGGGCCCCCGCGCGGGGGGGGCCCCCCGGCCCCCCCCCTTTGGGGGCCCCGCCCCGGGGGGGGGGGGGGGGGGGGGGGGTTTTTTGGGGGGGGGGGGGGGGGGGGGGGCGGGGGGGCGGGGGGGGGGGGGGGGGGGACCGGGGGGGGGGGGGGGGGGGGGGGGGGGGGGGGGGGCCCCGGGGCACCGGGGGGCGAGGGAAAACTTTGTGGGTTTTTGGGGGGGGGGGGGGGGGCCCGAAGGGGGACAACCAAACCTGGGGCGGGGGGGGGGGGGGGGGGGGGGGGGGGGGGGGGGGGGGGGAGGGAAAAAGGGGGGGGGGGGGGGGGGGGGGGGGGGGGGGGGTTGGGGGGGGGGGGGGGGGGGGGGGGGGGGGGGGGGGGGGGGGCCCCCCCCCCCCCGGGGGAGAATTGGGGGGGGGGGGGGGGGGGGGGGGGGGGGGGGGGGGGGGTTTTGGGTGGGGGGAAAACAAACCCGCCGGCAACCAAAACCCAAAAAAGGTTATGTGGGGAGTGGGGGGGGGGGGGGGGGGGGGGGGAGAGGGGACAGAAGGGGAGGGGGGGGGGGGGGGGGGGGGGGGGGGGTTTTTTTTGTTGCCGGCGGCGGGGGGGGGGGGGGGGGGAGGGGGGCCCGGCGGGGGGGGGGGGGGGGGGGGGGGGGGCGCCCGCAAGGGGGGACACAAATTTGGGGTGGAACAACACCCCGGGGGGGGGCCCTGTGGGGGGGGGGACTTGCTGGCAACCACGCTGGGAGGGGGACAAGAGGGGGGGGGGGGGGGGGGGGGGGGGGGGGGGGGGGGGGGGGGGGGGGGGGGGGGGGGGGGGGGGGGGGGGGGGGGGGGCGGGGGGGGGGGCCGGGGCCCGGGGGGAAGGGGGACACGGGGGCCCCGGGGGGGGGGGGGGGGGCCCCCCCCCCCCCCGCCCTTTTTTGGGCCTTTGGTTCTTGGCGGGGGGGGGCGGGGGGGGGGGGGGGGGGGGGGGGGGGGGGGGGGGGGGGGTTTGGGGGGGGTTTGGGGGGGGGGGGTGGGGGGGGGGGCCGGGGGGGGGGGGGGGGGGGGGGGGGGGGGGGGGGGAGGGGAAGGAAATGTGGGGGGGGGGGGGGGGGGGGGGGGGGGGGGGGAAGGGGGGCAAGGGGGCAGTGGGGGGGGGGGGGGGGGAACCAAATGCTGGGGTGGACCGTGGGGGGGGCCGGGGGGGGGGGGGGGGGGGGGGGGGGGGGGGGGGGGGGGGGGGGGGGGTTTTTTGGCGTGGGGGGGGGGGGGGGGACCGGGCGGGGGGGGGGGGGGGGGGGGGGGGATGTTGCCCGGGGGGGGGGGGGGTTTGGGGGGGGGGGGGGTTTGGCCCCCCGTTTTGGGGGGGGGGGTGGGTTTTTGTGGGGGGGGGGGGGGGGGGGGGGGGGGGGGGGGGGGGGGTGGGTCCCTGGGGCCCCCCCCACGGGGGGGGTGGGGTGGGGGGGGGGTTGGTTGGGGAAGGAATGAGATAAAAATCGGGGGGGCAAACCAATGTTTGGGGTGGGGGGATGCGGGGGGGGGGGGGTGGGGGGGGGGGGGGGGGGGGGGGGGGGGGGGGGGGGTGGGGGGGGGGGGGGGGGGGGGGGGGGGGAGGGGGTTGGGGGGGTTTGGGGGGGGGGGGGCCGGGACCCCCCCCCCCCAACCCCACCCCCCCCCCCGGGTTGGTGGGGGGGGGCTTGGGGGGGGGGGTGGGGGGGGGGGGTGGGGGGTGGGGGGGGGGTTGGGTTGGGGGGGGCCGGGCCCGGGTGGGGCCCGCCCCCCTTTTGGGTGGTGGGGGGGGGGGGGGGACCCGGGGGGGGGGAGGGGGTTTGGGGGCGGGCGGCGCCCCCCCCCGGGAACGCGGGCATGGGGGGGGGGAGCGGGGGGGGGGGGGGGGGTGGGGGGGGGGTTTGGGGGGGGGGGGGGGGGGGGGGGGGGGGGGGGGGGGGGGGGGGGGGGGGGGGGGGGGGGGGGGGCTTTGGGGGGGGGGCGCCCTGGGGGTGGGGGCCGGGGCCGGGGGGGGGGGCGGGGGGGGTGGGGGGGGGGGGGGGGGGCGGGGGGGGGGGTTTTTTTTTTGGGCGGTCCCGGGGGTGGGTTTTTTTTTTTTTTTTTGGTGGTTTTTTTGCGGGGTTTTTTTTTCTTTTTTTGTTGGGGTTTGTTTGGGGGCTTTGGGGGGGGGGGGGGGGGGGGGGGGGGGTGCTCTGTGGGGGGGGGGGGGGGTGGGGGGGCTGCTTTTGGTTTGGTGGGTTTTGTTGGGGGGCGGGTTTTTTGGGGGGTTTTTTCTGTGTTTGGGGCGGCCCCCCCCTTTGTGGGGGGGGGTGGTTTTTTTTTTTTGGGCCGGCTTTTGGGGGGCGGGGGCGTGGGGGGGGGGGGGGGGGGGTTTGGTTTTTTTTTTTTGGTTTTGGCCGCCCCTTGGGTTTTTGTTCCCCGCCCCCCCTTTTTTTGGGGTTTTTTTTTTTTGGGTGTCCTTTGGGGTTTTGGGTGGGTGCTGGGGTTGTTGGGTTTTTTTGGGCTCCGGTTGGGGGTTGTTTGGGGGGGGGGGGGGGGGTTGGGGGGGTTTTGGGGGGGTGTGTTTTTGGTGGGGGTGGGGCCGGGGTTTTTTTTTTGGCTTGGGGGTTTTTTGGGGGGGGCGGGTTTGCCCCCTCCCCGTCTTTTTTTTTTGGGGGGTGTTTTTGGGGCTTTTTTTGGTGGGGGGGGGGGGGTGGGGGGGTGGGGTTGGCGGGGGGTTTTTTTGTGTTTGTTTGTTTGTTTTTTTGTTGGGGTGGTTTTTTTGGGGTTGGGGGGTGTTTTGGCGGGGGTCTTTTTTTGGGGGGTTGGGGGGGTTTTGTTTGGGGTGGGGGTGGGTGTGGTTTGTGTTTTGGGTTGGGGTTTTTTTTTGTTGGGGGGGTGGTTGGTTGTTTTTTTTTGGGTTTTTTTTTTTTTGTTTTCCCTCCTGGGTTTTGGGGGGGGGGGGGGTTTTGTTTGTTTTGGTTTGTTTCCCCCCTTTTTTTTTTTTTTGGGGGGGGGGTGTTGGGTGGGGATTTTTCCGAAAATTTTTAAAAAAACTAAAAAACATGCTCTTCTTGATTTTTCACGACTAGTAATTTGGTATCTGCCAAATATTTTTTGCATTTTTCTACGATTCTCTAGTGAGGTCCAGAAAACGGGCTAAAAACAGCTATTTTTGCGGCCACTCTTTGCAAAAAAAAAGTCGACGGAACACCTTAAGGGATACTACAGCGCAATGGAACTGAAACAGGAGAAAGGCTATCCCGCGAATGTTGCAGAAAATACATTCAACAGTCTGGGCTCAGTTTTTAAAAGGTATTACTATTTTATTTTTAAAATTTTTAATTTTTCAATTTTTGTAAATGATCATAGGCTAAAGAAAAGCCTATCCCTATTATCTGAGGCACAAAAAAAAATCGACTGAATTGGGCCAAATCGAAGGTATCATGGACTATTGAAGACTGGTAAAGTCAAAAGTAATTTTCAGTGACGAGTCCAAATTTTATGTCTGCATAGGCGATCATAGAAAAAGAGTAATAAGAACAAAAGTGAAGCCTTTCATAAGGACTGCCTTAAGGGGGTATTCTAGTCTAGAGGCATGAATTTCGGGTGGTTTTTGAAGCACTGTACAAACGAAACAAAAAATATTTTTACTATCCATTTTTTTTATCATTTGTTTATTGATATTTTAAAATAACATAAAAAATTTACTGAAAAAAAAAAAGGCTCAAAACTAACAAAATTATGAGCTGGCAAAGTGGGGGGTCCAAAAAAAAAGGGTGTCCTGGCGTGCATGATTTCAACCCTTCTAGTCGACTGAAACAAAAAAGCCGAACGGATTCTTAATTAGTATAGATGCCCCTATAGCCCCCTATAGAAAAAAAATTGTTTCATAAAATGGTGGCTGTTTGAAAAAAAAAAATAGTTTTGCATGTTTTTTTTTAACAATTCCCGATTTTTCAAAAATAGTAAAATTAAAATTTTTGATCTGAGCGTGCTTGAGGCGATAGAGGAATGTATAAAGAACATTCACACCAAATTTCAAATAAATCGGTTCATTAGAACTTGAGATATCATGCACGCCAACTCGAAGAAAGTAGTTTTGAGAAAAACGCGTTTAAAGTTTTGAGACAAGTTTCCGGCAATTTTACTCAGTTAGCACGTCCACGTTGCTTGAAGGCTGGCTCAAAACTAATTTGAAATAAATACTAAGACGAAAAGATTCCGACTAAATATGTTTCGTGTTTCGTAAGTACTCCGGCAGCGTCTACCGTCTATTGTTCATTTGTTCCGGTCGGACCGGAGCCAATGCCGCGTCACAAAAATGGCTGTAACTCATAAAATAATTGAAATTTTGAAAAATCCTTTTAAGGGCATATTCTTGAATGTCTAAAACTTTGGAAATATGAAACAAAAAAAAAAAATCGGTTTTTTCAAATTTGTAGACTAGAATACCCTAAAATTCCCGAAGGGTGTCATGATTTGGGGATGTATGTCCGCTAAAGGTTTGGGACAGTATGAGGTCATAGAGGGTACCGTCGACGCTGACAAATATATACAAATACTTACAAATAGCTTATTACCGACTGTTCAGGATATGTACCCAGACAATAATTTCATATTCCAACAAGACGGCGCAGCTTCCCATACTGAAAAAAGACGAAAAAGTGGTTCGGGGAACAGCATATTAAAGTTCTATCATCGCCATCAAACAGCCCCTCCCCTAAATATCATTGAAACACTGTGGCATAAGAAAAAAAGTTTCTAAAACGGTCTCTACTTTAAAGGAAAAAATTGGCGAAATTTGGGACACCTTTTCACCAGAACTAGGTCGAGGCTTGATTGAAACAATGCCTGCAAGAATTCAGGCCGTAATTAAGGCCTTATTAATACTCAAAATATTTTTTTTAGTCCTACTCCATTAGTCCGCTGCATTAGTCAATTTTTGCTTCATTATACATAAAAACAGTTTAATACGCGAATAATGCGTTTGGCCGAACATATAGTTGTTAGGGCTCGTAGGAATGCTCGTCCAGTTTGGCACCGCGTTTTTCGGATGTTCCAGATCGCCATCCCGGAGCACAAGATGGAGCTGTGGCCCGGCTACGTCACCTCCATGCGCCAACACGAGGAGAAGATTCTGCTGAACTGCGATGTCAGCTTCAAGTTCATGCGCATGGACAACGTGTACGACATGCTGCTTGAGTGCCGCGGCCAGAGCGCCCGCAACGAGTTCCAGGCCAAGGTGATCGGCAGCATCGTGCTCACCTACTACAACAACAAGATGTACCGGATCGACGATGTGGACTACAATACGACGCCGGCGAGCACGTTCCCCATGAAGGACGGCACCCAGATCACGTTCGCGCAGTACTACCGCCAGAAGTACAACATCAACATCCAGGTGGATTCGCAGCCGATGCTGGTGTCGCGCAGCAATAAGAGAGAGCTCAGGGCGGGCATGCCGGAGCTGATCCTGCTGGTGCCTGAGCTGTGCCAGTTGACGGGGCTGACCGACAGGCAGCGCGAGAACTTCCAGCTGATGAGGACGTTGGCCGAACACACGCGCATCGGGCCCCAGCAGAGGATACAGAAGCTGACGGAGTTCAGCAAGAGGATGAAGGGCAGCCAGGAGGTGTTAGAGGAGCTGAGGCGGTGGGATCTCGGCATCGCCGACTCGCTGATACGGTTCAGCGGCAGGGTGCTGCCCCAAGAGACGATCATCGGAGGTCAGTAATAATAATAACATGAGTTCTTGCGAGCGCGGAGTGTAATAGGACCGTAGTCAGTTAACGAATGAAAATATTAATATGTTTACATAAATTATGTAGCAACATAGTACTATTTTTACTTACCAAATAGTACGGTAAAGTCAAGGATAAAATACCTATATAAATTAAGATAACACGTAACAATGGCAACACTTACCCGACAAACGTCAGTGTTCAGACAAGGTTCCTGTGGTTGTCGCTAGCAGTGTAACTTTTTTAACACACCAATTAAAAAATTAGCTGCTGAAGGCCCGCAAGCATCGGTAGCCTCGTCTATAATAAAACACACGAAATTGTCCGCAATGTCTTCACGTATTGATGTCACTACATTGTTGTAAACCCGATCGACATATGCAAGTCTCAACGTACTTTCATGAGGAATTTTTTGGTCCATATATTTTTCTAAAAACGTACGTAACTTGGGGTTTAATTTATTTAATGGAATATTGCTTGCAACAAAGGCTTCTGTAAGTTCATAGAAAAATACGGAGTCGTCGGCGCTGTTACTTTAGTTTTATCTGAAGAATTTATGATGCGTTCACACACGGTACAAAAAAGGTCATTTCCTTGAATACGTATGTCCCTAAAACCCCCGGGATCACTGTCAAAGCACGTTTGAAATACTTCCCGTCTTTCTTTTCACCTTTGGCATGGTACCTCACTTTATTCACTTCTCCCCTCAACTAATTAATATTTATAAAGTTATTTAAACACACGGCGTATACGTAAAAACGAAACGTATCAACGCGATGCAATACCGGCGACTGTTACAGCGTGCCATTAATAACTAAAATTACTAGCGCAGTTTTCGTAATGCAAGTCGGCTGTGAGCTGTCAAGGGCAGGACATGCACAGTGTCGGCCCTGTGACATTCACGCTTGGTAATAAGAAGTAATAATATTTAATAATGTACTATGATGCAACATAGTGTCTGTGAACATATTAACATTTTCATTTGTAAACTGACTACGGTCCTGTTACACTCCGCGCTCGGACGAACTCTAATAATAACAGTACATTTCCTATAGAATTTTAACTCTGGGTAAGTATATCTTCGAAATCGCCGACGCTTCGAATTTACTCACTTTGTCGGCAGATGGTGTTTTTTTCGCACGCGTTACATTTAATTATTAAGGTAGTGCCGACGCCGACGACGTAAACGCCTCGAACGCGCTCATAGTTTTCAAGCGTGTCTCGTGTTGCAGGGGACCAGATGAAGTACCCGTCGGGCCCGCAGGCCGACTGGACGAAGGAGCTGCGCGGCCTGCCCATGTTCATACAGGGCCAGATACCGAAGTTCGCCGTCATATGCCCGGTGAGGTTCAAGAGCGCCTGCCAGGACTTCATGCAGTGCCTGCAGCGTTCTGCGCGCGGCATGAAATGGGACATTGGCCAGCCGAGGATATTCGACATACCCGACGACAGGTCCCACTCGTACCTCGACCAGATGGAGACCCTCATATCGAAAAACAGTCCAAGCATGATAATGTGCGTGGTGCCGAACAACTCCATCGACCGTTACTCGGCCATCAAGAAGAAGGGGTGCGTGGACCGCGGGGTGCCCACCCAGGTGATCCTCGCTAAGAACTTGTCATCAAAAGGTTCGTTTAATTTTCGTTTTTCTTCCATATTTTTTTTATTCATTAGTAGTTTTTTAATCGTTTGCACGTGTGACATTTTATTGTGAAGGTAATACCGACGCCGACGACATGAACATCTTGGACAGACTAATAATAAACAGTGGGGCAAAACGACTGTTCTAATCGACGACCCTATATATTCATATTCATTTCGAGGTTCAGATTTGCCCTTTTTTTTTTCCGTCTGCGTAGTCAGTTACGATTTTTGATTCTCTATGAAAATAACGTGCGAATTTCTATTACTGTTACAATCTTACACGACACAACTTACATTTTTTGGTCGTCTTCCTATCTTTTAATAATAGTTACGGCACGTGAGACATTGGCCCATGACTTGGTCCACAATCTTTTTCCGCTGCTTCCTATCTTTAGCTTTTTCCTTCCAATTTCTAATGTTTAGCTTTCTTATGTCGTCCTCCACTGCTTTCTTCCATCTTTGTCTTGGCCTTCCTAGGCGTTTCCCTCCTCCTACTTGGTGTATTAATACCATTTTTGGTATTCTATGGTCCTTCATTCTCAGTACGTGACCTATCCATCTCATTCTCTGTGCTCTAACTATACCTATTATGTTCGGCTCTTTGAAATGGTCATATATCTCTATTTGTTCTTCATTCCCACCTTCCAACCTCTATCTTTCCTCCGAATATCTTTCTTAAAACTTTCCTTTCCCATATTTCAATTCTCTGTACTTCTTCCTTCCTCAAGGTCCACACTTCGCTTCCAAAAATTACTACTGGCCTAATTACTGTTTTATATGTATATCCTCATTTTCAGCTTTGTCGATATTCCCTTGTTTTTGAGTACCGCGTTTAGATCTCCTATGCATCTGTTGCCTGCTGTAATTCTTGAGTTTATTTCTTCGCTTACGCCAGGTTGTCTTAAATATTGTTCCAAGATACTTGAACCTATCTACTTCTTCGAAATTGTATTGTTTTAATTTTTAAGTACCGTCCTTGGCAAAATTCTTCTTCCGTCCAGGTCATGTATTTCGTTTTTGCTTCGTTTATCTCTAATCCTATCATTTTTGCTGCTGTATCCAATTTCTTTACCAACTCTTCCATCTCTTTTTCGCTCCTTGTGATGAGTGTTATATCGTCTGCGTAAGCTATACACTGATGTTTTTTATGATAAACTAGTCCACCTCTGTTAATATTGGCTTATCTTATTACTTTTTCTAATGCCAAGTTAAACAAATTCGGTGATAAAGGATCTCCTTGTCTCAGTCCAGTCCCTTACATTGAACTTTTTCGATAGATTTTCCTTGATTTTTTTTCTAGTTTCAGCTCTTTGTAGTATGTGTGACATACTGTATTAAAATATAATTTTCAACTAGCACAGTGGAGAATCTAACTTACGTAAATGCTTGTTTATCTAGTGTGTGAAGCGGAACATTACAGACTATCAACATTGACGATTAATCAAATTAGAAATTGAGTTTTCAAGGTCTAGCACAGTGGATAGTTTAACGTATGTACTTCCACAACGGCTGCCATTTATTTTTTCAGTTTCGCCGCCTTTAGGCGAGGATTGTTCTCGACTCTACTTTGTCGTGAAGTTTTCAGAATTTTAATGTTCACAGTGTTTAAAACATCAATTATTTATCATAGCACAGCGGAGAGTCTAACGTACGTTCAGATTTTTAATATCCGTGGTGTTTGAAACATCAAACTGGGTGTCTCAGCTTTTTAGTTTACAGACTTTATCTGTTCACCCAGGATAAAATGACATATTCCGTTTGACATGTGCTAGTGACCTTGAGGTTATGTCAGTGTCAATATAAGTTTTTTAAATACAACACCATGCATTTTTCGACATTTTTGTATTTACCGAACAATTCTACACATATTTCATGTAACATACCCTATACCTATCTTCAACCGTTTTTGAGATTTTCAGTTAAACAGCTATTATTTTACAATACAAAGAATTTTCAGTTTGCCTTGTCAGTTTTGAAACAATTGAAAGGCATTGTTAAAAGTAATTTTCATCAGATCAATGGGATATTTCAGTAATTATAAGCAATTAGTTTGATAAATTTTCAGCTTCTAAATGGCGTATTAATCCTCTATAGCATATTGCACGTATCATTGTTTGACTTTGAAAATCTCGAAAATGTTTGAATAGGTATAGGGTATGATACACAAAATATGTGTAGAATTGTTCGGTAAATACAAAAATGTCGAAAAACACGGGGTGTTGTATTTAAAAAACTTATATTGACATTGATATCCTCAAGGTCACTAGCACATGTCAAACGGAATGTGTCATTTTATAGCCCTCATGAATTCAAGTAACTTTTATACATAAAGTTTTTTGCTAACTATCCTGGGTGAGCAGATAAAGTCTGTAAACTAAAAGCTGAGACACCCTGTATAGTGGTACAATGTGTAAAAAAAAATGTACATTTTCTTGGCTTTCCTATGCGTGATATACCGTATTATTAAATTGAAATATTTCAACTAGCACAGTGGAGTGTCTAACGTATGTACTTCGACAACGGCTGCTGTTCGGTATTCAGTTTAGTCGCCTTTGGGCGAGAGTTGTTCTCAACTCTAATTTGTCGCCAAGTTTTCAGAATTTTAAAGTCCGTGTTCAAAACGTCAATTTATCATGGCACAGCGGAGAGTCTAACGTACATTCAGAATTTTAATATCCGTGCTGTTTGAAACGTCAATATAAATACACTATATAGTGGTACAATGTGTAACAAAAAATGTACATTTTCTTGGCTTTCCTATGCGTGATATACCGTATTATTAAATTGAAATATTTCAACTAGCACGGTGGCGTGTCTAACGTATGTACTTCGACAACGGCTGCTGTTCGGTATTCAGTTTAGTCGCCTTTGGGCGAGAGTTGTTCTCAACTCTAATTTGTCGCCAAGTTTTCAGAATTTTAGAGTCCGTGTTTAAAACGTCAATTTATCATGGCACAGCGGAGAATCTAACGTACGTTCAGAATTTTAATATCCGTAGTGTTTGAAACATCAATATAAAACCACTGTATGGTCGCATAACGTCTAAAAGCTGTGGTTTACCAGGCGTGATGTCCATCGCCACGAAGGTCGCCATCCAGCTGAACTGCAAGGTCGGCGGCTCGCCGTGGACCGTCACGATGCCGCTGTCCAGCCTCATGGTCGTCGGGTACGACGTGTGCAGAGACACCGCCAACAAGGGCAAGAGCTTCAGCGGCATGGTGGCCTCGCTGGACAAGCAGATAACTCGATATTTCAACTTTGTCACCGAGCACAAAATGGAGGAGGAGCTGAGCGACAACTTCGCCTCGTTCATGCTGGTGGCGTGCCAGCGATTCAAGGACATCAACGGACGCTACCCAGAACGGATCATCGTGTACAGGGACGGCGTGGGCGAGGGCCAGCTGCCGTACGTTTATGAGCACGAGGTGGCCGACATCAAGAAGCGGCTGTCTGCCGAGATTTACAAGGAAGGCGATCTAAAGATGGCTTTCGTCGTCGTCTCAAAGAGAATCAACACGAGGCTGTTCACGGACAAGGGGAACCCGCCGCCGGGCACCGTGGTGGACGACGTCATCACGATGCCCCAGAAGTGAGTTGCGTTGAATGTTGGATTGTACGACGCACAGTGGGCGAAAACAGCAAAATTTTTCTCAAAATAAGATAACTCCCCCACAAAAAACTCCGATCATAGGGATTCTTTTTTTTTATTTTACAGGTTTTGGACAGTAGATTAAAGGAAAATTGGTCCGACACACTTTTGAGGTTTAAAGAGGGGGGAGAGACACCCCATAAGGGACCCTATATCCCAGTAACTTTACAAATAAAGCTTTTAAGCTCCAATAACCGCATACCTCCAACTTTTAAACCCTCCTGACCCCATAACCTCTACTTTTAGACCCCCCATCTACACAAAAATCAATTTCTCTAAAACTCAAAAACTGAAGCTCATGCCTAATATCTCTATAACCTAAGCTTTCAATCCCCATGACCACATAACTTAAGCTGTTAAACCCCTATAACCCCATAACCTCAGTTTCCAAACTTTAGAACCCTATAACCAATGGCTTTATACTCCTACAAAGAAAACCTCCCAAATCAAATCTAAAGGTTCAAAACTGAGGTTATGGGGTTATAAGGGTTTAACAGCTTAGGTTATGCGGTCATGGGGATGAACAACTTAGGTTATATAGATATTGGGGCATAAGAGCTTCAGATTTAGAGTTGTCAGGCTCGAAAAATTGAGTTTTGCGTACATGAGGATCTAAAAGTTGAGGTTATGGGGTTATGGGGGTTCGACAGTTTGAGTTATGGGGTCATGTGGATTGAAAGGTTAGATTATAGACATATTAGGTCTATAGAGATGGGGGGTCTAAAAGTTGAGGTTATGGGGTTATGGGGATATAAAATTTCTTATGTGGTCACGGTGTTTTAAAAGCTTATGTTACTGGGATATGGGGTGTCTCCCCCCCCCCCCCCCTCTTTAAACCCAACCACATGATGAACCAATTTTCCTTTAATCTACTGTCCAAAACCTGTAAAATAAAAAAAATCACAATGATCGGAGTTTTCTGTGGGGAGTTATCTTATTTTGAGAAAAATTTTGCCGTATTCGTCCACTGTGCGGCGTCCAGTAGGACGCCAGCGTGAATGCTGTAACCGTTTTTTGCATCTCTCTCGTTCATAGCCAGATTTGATGAGTTTTTTTTTTTCTTTTAAATGGTTCGTTATTCGTTTCTTTTATTCACAGTTGCGGTGCGGCGGTTTGGGATTTGGCACGCGTCTCTTTATTCTCATTACGATTTATATTTTTTAATTTTATAAATTCAAGTTTTTGTTGTGATTCTGATCAAAGTGCCATAGTAGTAGACGGTGGTTTGGTGGATAGGAATACCTGTCATATGAAAGTGTAACAGCACTACATTACTCAGTAGGATCGTAGGGTGATATATAGATGGCGCCGATATTGACAAGTCGTATGATTTTTAGATAGTACCGTCCTTCAAGCGATACGTGTCAAAATTTCATGGCAATTCCGACCGTTAGTTTACAAGTTACGGTGGTTTTAGTGATGCTACTTTTGTGATTTTAAAAATGATGGAAAAATCTGAACTTCGTGTGTCGATAAAGCATTGCTTTTTAACGGGAAAAAATACAGTTTGAGCAAAGCAATGGCTTGACACGTGTTGTTTGGACTTTGCTCCATTGAGACAAATGGTGGAGACGCGATTTTGAAGGCGGCCTTACCAATAACCTATGATGCTGAATGCTCTGGTCCCCAAAATTCGGCAGTTGTTCCAGAAAACATTAAAGAAGGGCACAAAATCGTTTTGGAAGACCGTGAAGTGAAGTTGTGTGAGATAGCTGACACCTTGAAGTTATCATAAGGCAGTGTATTCGCTATTTTGCGTGAATATTTGTCCATGAGGAAGCTCTGTTTGAAGTGGTACCGCGTTTGATCACCGTTTACCAAAAACAACAACGTGTTGATGATCCAAAGTGCTATTTGGAGCTGTTTAGGCAAAATAAAAACGATTTTTTCTTGCGGTATGTGACAATGGATGAAACATGATCCATCATTACACTCCAGAGTCAAATCGGCAGTCAGCTGAGTGGACAGCAACCGGCGTAAGTCGTCCAAAGCGACCAAAACCACAAAAGTCAGTTGGGAAGGTTGCGGCGTCCGTATTTTGGGATGTGCACAGTATAATATTCATCAACTGTCCTGGAAATGGAAACAGGATCAACTGTGAATATGACGTAGCATTATTAGTGCATTTGAAGGGCGAAATCGCGAAAAAACGGACCTAAATGAAGAAGAGAAAAGTGCTCTCACCAAAACAATGCATCGTGTCACAAGTCGATCGCAACAGTGGCAAAATTACACGAATTTCACTTCGAACTGCTGCCGCATGCACCGTATTCTCCAGATTTAGTCCCCAACGACCATTATTTGTTCGCGAATCTTAAAAAAACGTTTGCTGGAAAGAGATACGGCTCCAATAAGGAGGCCATCGCTGAAACATTTTGAAGTGTTGCACAAATTCTATAAGAAATGCATAGAAATGTTAGAGAAGCGTTTGAATGAACGTATCACTCTTGAAGGAGACCATGTCAATGAACAAAGTGCGAATTTTGCCTAAAAGTTGTTTTATCAGTCATCCTACGAACTTATTGAGCGATGCGTTACTATTTTTATTTATCGAACTCTCTCTTAGGTACGACTTTTTCATCGTCAGCCAGTGTGTGAAGCAGGGCACCGTCGCCCCGACCAGTTACAATGTCATCGAGGACACGATGGGCCTGCCCCCTGACCGCATGCAGATGCTGACGTACAAATTGTGCCACATGTACTACAACTGGAGCGGGACGGTCCGCGTGCCGGCCCCCTGCCAGTACGCCCACAAGTTGGCGTTCCTGGTGGCGCAGGCCCTGCACAGGCCAGCGCACAGGGCCCTGGAGACCACCTTGTACTACCTCTAAATGACAAGGCCACGCCACGCCACGCATGCATCGATGCGTATATTCGTTCCTAAGGGGCCATTCATTAACCTGTTAACCGGGGAATTCCCTTTTTTAATTACGCAGCATATAACGGGCGCGAATTCTTTCACTAGGACGTGTAAATACGTCACAGTCCGAATACGTAATTTCTTATTTTTTTTATTTACACTTCAAATAAATGAAAAGGCTATGGAAATATATATTTTTTCGTTTATTTATATATAAAGCACAAAGGAAAATACAAAATTGAGTTTAAAAGATTAAAATGTATATGTAAAAATTCAAAACTCAATTTCCGTGCGATATATTTTAAAACAACTGTTGATACATAATGTTACCTTACAATCCGGACACCAGTATGTAGATTCTTTCCTAACACCTCATTTTGTAGCAAACTCGGCATTTTCTGGATTTAGTTTTTCCTATATCGCTTTTCATTTGTTCCGTATCTTAAATTCGTGTCGAGGCATGTTTGGATGACTAATACTTTTGTTGTTCGAAAATGTACTTACGTAGTACCGTGGGAACTTTCTGTTACTTTGATGTTTGCCGCCGACAAGTATTTCCGTGGACCGTGGGAAAATTTTGTGGACCGTGGGAACTTTCTTTTATTATCATCTTTGCCGCCGACAGGTATTTCCTGGAATTATGCCGTCGCCACCGAATCCACACCTCGGACGCAGGGACTTTCATGTAAAAAAACTATCTGTGAGCCGGGAGCGAACCGTCAATGTCCTGCACCGCGGTTCGATGCCTTGACCACTGAGCTATAGAAGCATATGAAGAATTTATTCTAAAAGGTTGTTAACTTGCCCCCATCGCGATAAGACAAGGGATTTTTACCGGTGTGCAGCCAATGTTATTTTAAGAGTCTGTTCCAGGGCGCAACATATATTTCAAGGACGTATTCATATGTCCTACCCGTACCGATATTGTTTCCGTTTGACGGATTTATACGTCCCGCTCGGTTAACAGGTTAATTACGTAAGGACGATTTTGGCGATTTTTGACCCCCCTTTCCCCATGTAAGGGTACATAAGATTTCTTGACCCCCCCTCCCCCTTCTTACGTAAGATTCTATCCCGTTTTTCACAATAATAAAATGTTAAAAAAAGGATCAGCCACACTAAAACACAGCTTGACGTATATTAAAGATTTTTATTTTTTTAACAGATATTTTAGATTGTACTCTTTTATTGCTATCAGATATGGACGACTATGATATAATTATTAGACAACTATTTAGTCTTTAATATCGTGATAATTAAGAGTAAGTTTTTAAATAATCTTAAAGTGAGCAAACATAAATCAGTTCAACAATCCACAAGCAAAAAAAAAATTCATAATTATCATTGTTTATAACATTTAAAATGGATAAAAATGAACAAATTTAAGATTTTAAAATTTTAATGAGCAATAATAATTTGTAAAATAAGATGTAAACCAAATTGTACATTATAGAATTGGAAAGATATTCGGAACCCGAAACAGAACTAGATTTTTAATATTAAATTTCAACTTACAAAATATTACGTAAGAACGGGTCTTGAGCCTCCCTCCCCTCTCTCCAAATAAGGGCATGTAAAGTCTATTCACTTTCAAGATTAAGCGCGTCAAAACAATGATTACCGCATGATCATCACGTGAACCGTCGGTCTCTACGCTGTGAGTGGTTCATGCAAAGCCATAGGCGGGCCTTTAATCGTCAGATCCGCACCTGCTTTTCTATTGGCGGCATTGCCGTTGCGTTCACGCACAGTTCACGTGTATTTGTTTACACGCACTTCATGTTGAAAATGAATATACTATAGAGATTTTTCTAACCCCCCTCCCCCTCGAGACCCTTACGTAATTAATGAATGTCCCCCTAAGTAACCGGCATATCGACTGGGTTTTTTCTCTTTTAATTTTCCTTGAAGATGTTTTTGTTTTAAGAAGCCAAACGTTTTTTGTTTTGTTTTTATGAGTTGATTATTTTTTTTTTAAAGACTAGTATTGGTCTTTTAACATTAGTTCTTAGTTTTGTGCGTAAAGTTTACAGCACTTCGTTTTCATAGCCATAGTAATATTTGATAGTTATTTAGTTTTTAAGGAACTTGTACGCAAAGAGTTAAAATTTTATAAAGAAAATTATGAAAAATGGATGTCGAGGAGGCTTTTTTACAGATCTGGTTCGGTTTTGATTTGACTCGGACATTTTTTAGTTTGTTATTTGTTAGTCACTGCCTTTTTTGTTGGCGCTACGCTCGTCGCTTCGTTACGAGAAGTGTCCCAACGTGGTGACGTTTCGTTTCCGATGGCAGTCCCGCGCTCTACGAGGAACTCTCCGGGAACTCATTAGACGTTAGATTCTCTTTATTTGAAGATGTTTTCTTGGATTCCAAGAAATTGTATATATGTAAGGGATATTTTTATAATTTTTTTCAATAAAATTTTAAAAAGCAACATTTCGTGTCTCTTTTGGGTGTTCGTTCACGTGTTGCGCGTTTTCGTTTGGGCGAAACGTCAGATGTTTCCAATATAACGAGCACTCTAGGGACCACTGCTGTTTATATCCAAGAGTATGCTTACTGAACATATACAGGGAGTCTACTTTTATTTTAGTTTTAAAGGGCGTCAAAAATGCTTTAATATTTTTTCAATACTCTTAAAATTCAATTGTGACCATTTAACGCTTTTTTTTTATTTAAAATCTGGAATCACAGCATTAGTCAGAACTCTCAAAACCTACATACGAAAAATTGAAAAAAAAATAGTGTTTTTTCAAAGTTTAGCAAAATATCAAATTCGAAAACCGCTACAAGTGTGCCATGGAATTACGTCAAGACTGTTAAATGTTATCTGGAATTGCTCCCACTTAATTTTGGGCCCAATATTTTCCTTGAAACTTGTTTTCCATATTGCTTTAGTGTGGGTCGAAGTTTTGCATTAGTTTCACTCGATATAAAAAAGCCAAATTTTTTTATTGGGTGTAAATCTGTCAATTTGGAACTATTATTCAACTGTCTCGACACAATTCCATGGCATACTTGACTCGCCTAATGGCTTTAACGAAATTTTATTGCAAAGTAGGCCTTGCTCATTCAGAATATGACATTTTTTTTTCAAGACTAGTAAAACATTTTTTTATTAAAGACAATAGTCTGACAAAATACTTGCTTATTAAATAGTACAATACAAGACAAAATATCGTGCGCTGAATAAAGTTTTATTTGAGGAGGTTATCCTGCGTGGCAGGTATCATTCCACCTTCCAATCTAAAATTTTCAAATACTCGGATTCGGCCAATTCGGCTATCTTATGCGCCTCTAAATACATCTGTAACAATGAAATTGTGCATAAGTAATATGTAGAATCCACACAGAGCCTATTCTCGCTTTTGCTGGTAGCAGACTTTGAAAAATCAACAAATGAATTATTTGACAGTTCATCGTTCCTGTCATTTGTTTATTTTCCATAGCCTTCTGCTATTAAGAGACGGCAAGTTTTGTCGACGCTTTTATGCCATTTTTGGCGCTTTTATCCATCTGAATTATCTGAAAAACTAGAATATTTTCAAAAAGAAGTTTCATGCAAGTGATTTTTTTTAACGTTAAGCTGTAATAAAAAAATGTAGGTTTGCATTTACACGAATGGAGTTGACCTTCGAATGACCTTCAACGCGATGGGAAAGTGAAAAACGGACTACGTCATTTTGTAGGGTTTATAAAATGGAGCAACTGTCCGTAAATGTATCAAATGAGCAGTGATGGCTTGTAAACTAAAATCTGATACGTCCTGTAGACTTTTTTGGCACTATTTCTACACGGAACTTTTATGCCTCGCACAAAATAAAAACCGATGATGCTATTAAATGTGTGCACCGATACCACCACTCAATTATATTGAAATAAAAACTATAATGGAATGTTGTTGAATTTTAAATTTCGCGCTTGATATTACCTTTTGTTTCTTTAAAATATTGATGAGTTGCAGCTGCTTCTTGAAGCCGTTGATCAGCTCCAGTTTATGTTTCTCGATCTGCTTCACGGTTGTTTGCAGATCGTTTATCTGTTTCCTATACAGTTCCTTCATTTCCTAAAACAAAACAAAAAAAATACTACATATACTATACTGAACCAAAAATTACCTTTTCTTCCTCTTTGACACTCTTCAGACTCTCCTTGAGTTTTTCGTTTTCTTCGTAGGCCCTGTTCAACCGGATTTCGGAACTATTTAAGTTCATGTTGGAGTTTTTCAACTCCTTCCTCACTTGATCTATTTCCTTCCTTACTGACGCGACTTCACAGTCCTTACTTTGGAGTTTCGAATTTAAAGCTGACACCTATCAAAGATTTAATATTTAATTTAATATTAAATCCGTTTAATATTAAATGTTAAATATCCGTTTAATATTGAGTCCAAGAACTTCGAAGAGGATTTAATATATCCAAAGCAAAAAAAGAAAATACTCTAGTATGTACTGAAATTGTCAGACTTTAATCAACCTTAAAAGGGGGAAAACCTCGAGGATGGGCCTGGTGACCAGGGTTCCTGGTCTCCAGGTTCATCAATGTATTCTCGAATTATGGTTTTTTTCTTTAATTGGCTGGAAAAAATTGCACCCCAAAAATGCATTTTTTAGGTGCAATAATGCAGTTTCTGATTTGTATATGACAAAAATAGGTAACATTTTTTTCTAAACTTTACAAGGAATCTAATGAGCCTAACTACGTCAAAATCTATCTTACTGCAGAAATTTTGGAGGTTTGGCTCTTTTTTGTGCTAAATTTCCTCGTCTATACACCTATTTACTTATTGCGGGAGACTGCTGCTGATTATCCTTTATAAGTTCAAGAAGTTAGTCGAGGGGTAGTCGTAGCACAGAGTGCTCTCTTGATAGCTATGCCAGTTGGATCAGGAGCCCGTAAATATTTAGCTTTATTAAGCCAAACCCGACTTAATGCAATTCTATACATAATTCCTCATAGACAGAAATTAATATCTTTATGCTGCCAGCACCCAATCATCTTCAGTCACATTAACGTGAAGCATGTCGATTTCCACGATGGTGTCATTAGAAGTCATCGGGTAGCAATTAAAAGCAGCTATGTAAGTCATTTTTGTCACTCCATACTCTATGTCAAAGTCAAATTCTTGCTTGGTGAGCTACCATCTGCCAATGCGTGAAATTAGATCTCTATTTATTAAAGTTTACAGTGGGTAACTATTTTAAAATGTGTTAAAGAACAAACAACGGCAAGTATTACCAGTTCCTACGAATGGCATACCTGTGCTCCTTTAGTTGTTTTGAGCTACCTTCGGCCATTCGGGCACTTACTTTTGATTGAATTAGATCTAATTCTTATATTTTGTTCTGATCAGCAATGTAGAAGCTCTTGTACCTATTTAATGCTGATTGGACGAATTCGTCCTTCAGATTGAAATGCACCAATGAGTGTATTGGAGTCATGGAAATTCGTGTAAACGCTGTTAATAGCAAAAGAATGGACCAACTGATTAGTTTAATATTATCCTTGTCTAAAACTATAAAAGGGAAAATTATAGAGATATGAACGACCGTAATGTGTAGCGTCTGTAAGGAAAAACTGCTGTGTTCATTTCCAGAGCTGTAATCCTATCAGGAACAAAAAAAAAACAACACTGTAGTACAAAAATTATCAGAATTTAAGCAACCTTCAAAACGTGAGTGTAGAAATACTTTCGGTGCTGAGTTTATAGAAGATAAAATTTTGATGAGTTTATGACTGGGACTGTATA
Organism: Aromia moschata; assembly: GCA_029963805.1. Lineage (NCBI taxonomy): Eukaryota > Metazoa > Arthropoda > Insecta > Coleoptera > Cerambycidae > Aromia > Aromia moschata. The sequence continues at coordinate 127,399 of JAPWTK010000357.1, read as the reverse complement.
TTGCTGGATCGAAGATAAAAGTTTATTTAACATGTAGCCTTTTTTTAAAAAAGGAGACGCTAAAAATTCTGAAAAATATTCAGCCAATATATTTCTTTCTTTACAACTTTTTTCGCACCTATCTGATTTGATAGAAATTTGCGGTTTCTTCAAACTTGGCTTGTTTTTACCTTGAATTTCTATTCAAACTGAGGACACTTACCTTTATGGGCACATTTGGGCTTTTATGACTTTATTGCTGTTTTTAAATAACCTTGTAAAGCGCAAAATATACAAAGTATTGCTTTACATTTAGCGTATTTTTCAAAATGTTATACAACTGGTTATACTAATTTTTATTTGTCGGTTTATTAAATACTGAGGGTCAGGGTTCACAATTATACAAGTTTTTTTTAACTTTGCCGGATTTGATTGATTTTTCAACAACACGGTATAACAAAATCAAGTACTTTACCTGTGATTCCAATTTTCCTATTGCATTTTTGGCCGTATTATACGAGATAAACCATTTTTTCCTTCTCTTCCAGCAACGTCTGATTTTCTTTTTGCAATTTTTTCACGTCTTCGATCTAAAAATAATTTTAGTATGAAAAATAAATATTTAAAAAAAAAACTTATTAGTTATGCTGCAGTCCATTTTTTTTTTATAATTATTCCAGTCTAACGTATAAAGGAAATGTCTTGTGAAAATCAAATTTAAAGTAAATAAATAATTTACATGGCTGTCTGATAAAAAACGCCGCGCGCCATAACTCCGTTATTTGTAGCCTGATGTTAAAAAACAAAAAAATCAGATGAAATGGCTCTAAAGGAACTATAAGTGAGACTACTGCAGAATTTTTCAACTTTTTTTTCTGAAACGCGATAGTTAACTTTTTTTTATCAAATGGCAATATAGGATTTTTTTTGTAAATTATCATGCAAATTTGTTTTCTGAATCCAACGATGTATAACAAATTGACTAAAAACGAAAAATAATACAACAAAGCAAATAAATGTCATTTCAGCGTCGCGTCTCAGTCTTTTTTCGCATTCTACTTTATGTCATTTCTGCATTATTTTTTGTGAACTAAACTTAGCAGAAAAAAAAATTATGTTTCACAAAAGTCAATTTGTTATACATCGTTGGATTCAGAAAACAAATTTGCATAGTAATTTACAAAATAAAATCCTATATTGCCATTTAAAAAAAAAGTTGACTATCGCGTATCAGAAAAAAAAGTTGAAAAATACTGCAGTAGACTTCCTTATTTAGAGCCATTTCATCTGTTTTTTTGTTTTTTAACATCAGGCTACAAATAACGGAGTTATGGCTCGCGGCGTTTTTTATCAGACAACCGGTATGTACATTGTCTTGGACCAACAGATGAAAAATGAATTAGATCAGGCGGTGTCTGATTTAGGTTAGACTTTTACAAAATACCCCTAATTTTAATTGAAACGCCTCTGGAATGTCATAAGAAATGATATTTTTGATATGCGATAGTTGAAAAAGTTGTGGAACATTTGTTATTAAATGCATTGTAAAAAATCTAAAGAATCCTCATTTCTTCTCCTTTTCTTCTAGGTAATTCGTGAACTATTAATTTTAGAGGGAAAATTATCATTTCTTATGACATGATATTGATTTTTTATTATTTTTTTATTCGAATAGAATTACTATTCAGTTTTGTCCCCTTCAAAATAACTTCCTTGGGAAGCCACACAGCGCTGGAGACGATTCTCCCATTCCTCATAGCCGTGCTGGAATTGATATGCTGGAATAGCGTTCACCAAAATAACGTCCCTTGAGGTGATTTTTCAATCTCGGGAAGAGAAAAAAGTCACAAGGACTCAAGTGAGGCGAATAAGGAGGCCGAGGAGCCACAAGAATGTTTTTACTGGCTACAAACTCGTTTACTGAAATGGCTGTGTCACAAGGCGCATTGCCGTGATGCAGTTGTTCTCGATGTTTGGTTTCACACGCATAACCCTTTTTCGAAGTTTTTCAAGAACCTCTGTAAAAGTGTTGATTTACTGTTTGGCTTGGAGGCACAAACTCTTTGTGGACAATTCTCTGGCTATCAAAAAAGCAAATCAGCATGCATTTGATCCTTCAACTTGCTCATTCTTGCTCTTTTTGGGTCTTGGAGAGCTTGACGTGTGCCATTCCATGCTTTGGCGCTTGGTTTCCGGGTCGTACTCAAACACCCAAATTTCATAACCAGTAATGACACGTTCCATAAAATGGAGATAATTTTCAATTGATTCGAAAGTCAAGACGCCTTTCTCTCCTGATGACCTCTTGTTCTTGCGGAAGGTTTTTTGGAACCATTATTTCTCATCCCCACTTCGTTACTCAAAATCTGATGAACAGTGGTGTGATTCGAATTGAACTCTTCCCCAATCATTCTTGTCGTCAACCGACGATCTGAACGCACAAGATCCCGTATTCAATCGACATTTTCATCGGTTCTTAAAGATGAAGCCCTTCCGCTGTGTGGTTCACCTTCAATCGACTCTTTTCTTTCTGAGAATGCCTTAAACCAGCGAAACACCTGGGCTCTTGAAAAAACACTTGTTCCGTAGGCGCGTTGAAGTTTTGCAAAAGTATCCGTTGCGCTGTGTCCAAGTCTGAAGCAAAACCTGATGGCACACCGTTGCTCAAAATTTATGTCACTCATTTTTAAAACGCACTAGAAAAAAACGGTTTACGAAAACAGTTACAAAGAACAAAGAAATGTCTCTAACAAGTTCAAACTTGTACTGAAGGTGCATTACATGTTAACCTACCGCCCGTCCAAGCTCCGTCTCCGCAGTGTTGCTAGATCAGGCGCTACGTTGCCAGTCTCATTACTTAATTTACACACCTCGTATAGTACAGTTTTGCAATAATTGAACTAAAAACAGCCACTTTACAGAACTGTACTGCTTCCAAATGGCCCAGGCCGTACCTACATAAATTATTACTAACCTTTTTCTTATTTTCGCTGTACAACTTTACATTTTCGGCCTGCATGCTCTTGATTTTCGCCCTGTAGAAATGGCTCGCGCCCTTTCGTCCCATCGCGTCCACGGCATTCGGCACACCCGGATTCTCCTCATGTTTGACACAGTCTCCCGACGAATCCAGGAATTTTGGATACTCGGTATTGGCACTGAAGTTGTAATTGTTGATTTTGGCGTTGTTCATTTCAGTCTTCGTCTTCAGAGTTTCTTTTATCAGGTTGTCTTGAATTTTCTGAAACGATTTATACGAAGGCTTATCATTTTTTACACGTTTTAGATTAGTTTGTCGCTAAACTGTTACCGTACCATGACGTCGTTTACTTTTCTCATGAGTTCCTTGGTCCTCTGTTCCAGTTTTTCGTTTTCTTTGTAGAATTCGTCTTCCTTTATTAGTAGATCGGATTCCATCTTCCTTACCTTATATATTTCGATTAACTGCTAATTTATCCGTTTCTTGACAGGTTTTTGCTGAAATTCGGAATCAGCGTAAATTTATTTATTTATGGAACACACTAATAATAATGCTAGAATCTGCCAGGTGGTCGGACGAAACGACTAAAGTCAATGACCAGCACGCCGCTGTATTGCGGCACAATTGGCCAACCCTACCCGACCCACATTATTACAATTTTTTTCGTCTTTCCTTAGACGATTACAATTTTCTTACAATTGGTTTGGTGTTACTCAATTAACTTAAACTTTAAACATACGGTTTATTTAACAAGGTCACTTATTTCTTAAATTAATACAGCAAAACTCAATGAATAAATATATCCGACATATATTCTACGTACCTCTGTCAATTTTAACACTGACACTAATTTGTTATCATTCGGTTGCTATGGTTACTTGTAACCGTGTATACAGGGTGCTCCACCGCGGTGGGCCTATACTTCATACAAAATAAAAATCGGTGCACGTCATCAAATACGTGTTTGAGTTTTGGAGCGCACTGATGCCAGATTGTTACAAAATTATTCGGTATTTAGAAATATAACACTTTGAAGTTCAAAAGAAACACAAGCCACTACTAAAGCCAATGTATGGTTCAGAAAATTTCAAACTGTCAACACTGTCGACAAATGTCAAGTAATACAACACGGCAACTTCGGATCTGGTGCCAACTGCGTAAGAACGAATTTCAAGCGCGAAATTTAAAATTCAATTAAACATTCCAATATAGTTTTTACTTCAGTATAATTGAGTCGTGGTATCTTTGCACACAGTTGGCTAAGAGCTTTGGATTCAGTTTCTTTTTTGAAAGTAACTGGCAATTCGAATCCCTTTGATATTAAAAAGTGCTTAGGGCTTGAAAATCAGATGCCTTTCGAGTAATGACTGAAGGCTTCGAGTCCTCTAACCGGGGGCTTTGCCTAAGTCTGGCTGCGTTGAAGCCGACACCACCCCAAACATGAAGCAGCACTTTAAATTCAACGTTGGGATGCAATGTACAAATAAAACGCAAAATATTTGCTTTTATTATATTAAAAAGAAAACATACATAGATTCACTTATACTACAAAGTTACAAAACATAAATCAAAATAAAAACTCTTTTATTCCGTGATATGGATATAAAATCAATCAATGTAGGTATAGATGCATTCTTACTAGAAGAAGCAACAAATAATCCAATATTACGATGAAACAACCGAAAATGATCTACCTACTTCGATTTTCTATAATAAAAAAATATACTTTATCACATTATTCTCTTTTTTTTATCACCAATCGCACCTTTTTCTATTGCACTTACAGAGAGAATAAAATATTTCACATCACCCAGTCTTTTCTATAAAAAAAAATAAAATACGTTCGGCATAAACATTTAAAATAACAACTACACAGTTAGCACGTATTTAAAACAACAACTTACGTCCCGACAATTACGTTTCGGTAACTGTCTAGGTTTATTTCTGTGGACCAAGTATTAGGATACAGTCACACGTCTTAAAAACTAAAGCCGAACAAAATGAGTAACACTATTCAACGAAATAAACACTGAAGTCAACTTACAGTTAAGAAAACGCTAAAATCCAGAAAAAAATATAGTTAAAACCTACTATTGAGAACAAATGCGTTCGAAAATCAATACAGTTCGTAACACTAACATACAACACCACCCAGAATGAAGTAAATACTGTGAACTGTTAGCAGCTAATCCGTAATAATGTAAATCGCCATCAATTTTCAGACTTTCAACAAAAAAGTGCCTGAGAAGTATTTTTGAAGTATTTTTCCAATAATGAAGACTTTATTTTCAAAAAATTGAGTATATTGAACTCTTTGTTAGCATTACTCCAATTCTGTGTCACCTTTAACTGTATTAATTTTTTCATCTATTAAAAAACGACTGAACGTTTACACCGTTCATTATAACAAAAAAACAAACACATAAAAATGTTAATAACACAACAATGTAATAAAAATGTCGTACTTGCATTAAAAGAAGTACGACTGTGTAAAGTTAAAAAATAGTACTACATTTCGACAATGTAATCTATAAAATACTCAGAACTGTTGTTCGGAGTGATTTTGCTGGCGTTCGGTTGTTTCGTTATAACTTGAACGACCAACACTACGTCATCAGACGCGCACGACGAGATCTGGTTCCGAAAGACGAGGCTAGCTTTCCCGCATCTACGCGGATCCAAGTTGTATTCAAGGGCTGTATTCAAATAATGGCTCTTGATGGTGATGAATCTTCGCACCTGCCAGAAAAAAAAAATATTCTACACCTCTCACCATCTTCAAAGAATGCCGTAGAATTGATCCCGCATGCCTCGAGTCTTTATTGCCAATAAAATTGGTATGGTGAGGCAAATTGTTAATTAAATGGTCTATTTGGCGTTTAAGCCAGCAATTAAATGTATCCAAAGGAACCTGTAATACCATCCTGAAATGTGCACTTCATATCCACTCTTACAGTCTAAGCGCAGTCCAAGAGTTGTTACCAAACGCCCACAGAGAATGCAGTTTCCAGAGTGGATTGCAAGTAATTAGCATAGTAATAAAAGCGCCTTTGGAAAAACCGAAAATTATGCAGTGACAACAGCAGTAACTTATTGTTCTTAATAATGAAAAATTCCGACAAATAATAATTCAAGACATGAGGACCGATTCCACGGCATACTATGACGACTTTTTTTTAATCTATCAAAACTGTTAACCAAATATACACTTTACCCTGTAATAAGTCGACTCAGGATTTGCCACCGCCAGTAATTGCTCCCTTATAATATACTGACCAAAGTCAAAAATGTTTTGGTACCGTTTAATCGACATAATTCGCAAATTATTCGGTCTTGCAGCTTGTCTCACGCAAGAAGAGATCTCGTTGAATTCTTCGGAACTAGAATACAGTTCAATTCTCATTCTGGGATCCGTATACTTCGTTTCCCAATGTTCGGGGGGCGTATCTCATGATAACGTTCTGCATGATGCCTACTAAAAATAAAACAAAAAAAAAAGTCCTAAACTACGAGCAGTGAGAGAATGCGTAAAAAAAACTAAACTAACATAGGCAGATGTAAAATGTGCAACAAAGAGTACTCGGTGTGTAGACTGGTACAAATTGCTTATATTTTTTGTACTAATTTTAAAATTTATTGCTGTAGAGCGTAGCTGTAGGCATTCAACAAAGGGCATACAATTTCAGAACTTGATTTAATTTGCAGTGATTACTCTGCAATGATTATGTATCATCATGAACCACGCCTGGAGATTATCATTATTATCATTGTTAAGTACCTATTATAATTAAACAACACAATTACAGCAACTAAACAAAAAGAGAACACGAAATATGAACTAGCCGTTTACTCTATTCCTCAAACAAAGAAAAATACAATTTCCAACCTTAAGCAAGACCGTGCACAATGCCTACAATAAATTTTTACCGTAACTGCAAAAGTGCAAACTAAACCAAACTCCTGAGGACTCCTCGAAACAAACAGAAAGTTTCACAATCACAATTAGACTGTATTAATGGAATATAGTTATAAAAGTTTATACCACTCTTACCTGCTTCGTGAACACTTTAATCGTCCGCACTCCCTGGATTTTGTTATATATAAAACAGCCTGGGCTTCCCCTCAATAATGGAAATTAATCCACTAAAAATTCCTGACGAATCAAGCGCACGTAAGCGAAAGCGCGACTGAGAGCAATCTCTTTTTGGCGACGACCACTTCGACCGTGTTTGTTTCCAATTGCGCAATAGTTGCAATGACGTAACAATTACTAATGATGGGTGAGTGGTTAACTTCAAGAGTATCGTTTCGAATGCTTCGGAACGATTTAGTCCTAGGTATCGCACAATAAAATTGGGCTAACCACAACCATAAGCATAACTGTAATTTTTATGATTTGTCCACAACAAATCTACATACCTATAAATCGTATGTATTTACAAAACTCTCGCATAAAGGATTCAGTTTAGTCAATTTCACAAAATTAAGCGTTTTGTGTGAAAAACAGAAACGATACTCGAATTAGAAGAAATTATGGACATCGAATTGTTAAGTAATATTGTAGTAATTTAGGATTAATTAGTGTATTACTACTGTATTTAGGGTAACCCTTAACCCACATTTCACGAGAGTGCAGACACAAGGTTGGTATGAATAGCAAAACATAATTTTAAACGTAAAGATAAAATCATTTTATCTTTATGTTTACGGTTAATGACGATTGAAGGTCGTTCTTAATGCTAACGTTAATCGAATTAGTAGACAAGAGCACTATTTTCATATACGCCAGCTTTGTGGTTGTGGTTAATTTTACGTTTATGTTAGCTGCTTACGATTTGCACGAAATCTCAGTTAACATGGTATGTTCTATTTGTATCGCTATTATCCAAGATCGGAACGAGTTGGACAGAAATACGGTCAATAGACCAAACATCAATGAATTGACCTGGTACACGGACGGGTCAAAGACTGATAATGGAACTGGTGCTGGCATCTATTGTGTGCAAAATAAACACAAAGAGAGTCTTCAACTAGGAAAGTTTACCTCTGTATTTCAGGCAGAGGTCTGCGCAATTCTCGAATGTTTGAGGATCAATAATAAGAGGGCATATATTAATAAGCGGATCAGAATTTGTTCAGACAGTCAAGCTGCCCTAAAAGCCCTTAGCAACGCTAAGGTGACATCAAGACTGGTATGGGATTGCAAAGAAGAACTGATAAGGCTGGCAACTCACAACAAGGTCACTTTGATGTGGGTGCCAGGTCATCAGGGTATCGAAGGCAATGAGAAAGCTGACGAGTTAGCCAGAAATGGATCGTCGGAAGATTATATTGGCCCCGAACCGGCCCTTGGAGTGGCAAAAACCGTCATCAGGGGACATATTAATGAGTGGGTCAAACAACAACACAAAGAATACTGGAGAAAAATGCCCAGACAAATACATGGGAAGAAATTCATTAAACAACCATCAAAACCCGTAGCCGAGCAACTGTTAGCAATGAACAGGAAACAGCTATGCACTATAGTAGGGTTACGCACAGGACATCTTCCTGTTCGAGAACACCTAAATAAAATGGGCCTGTACAACGGAGACCTAAGATGCAGAATGTGCAACAAGGAAACGGAGTCAGCCCTTCACATTCTCTGTCAGTGTGAGGCTTTGGATCGCAAACGGCAAGCAATATATGGAAAACCCTTTATGGAACCAGAAGATTACACTGCACAGCCAGATATGACCCTGTACAAATTAGTGCAGGGAACAAAGATTTTAGACTGGGTGCAGTAAACCGGTACAGGAGAAAATACAAAAAGCCCAAGAGGCTGCAGTATAACCGGATAGTACAAGGACGGCTCCTGAAGGAGGAAAAAAAAAATGTTCTATTTGAACAACATCCTGAAGAGTCAACTATTCAAGTAAGGTGAGGTAAGTCCTGTTGCACAATTGAGCTAACCATAACCATAAGCATAACTGTAATTTTTATGTTTTGTCCACAACAAATCTGCGTAAAATCGTGTGTATTTTAAAACTCCCGCATAAAGGATTCAGTTTAGCCAATTTCACTAAATTAAACATTTTGTGTGAAAAATCAGAAACGACACTGGAATTAGAAGAAATGATGGATATCAAATTGTTGACTAATATTGTAGTAATTTACTATTAATTAGTGTTAGTAACTACTGTATTTAGCGTAACCCTCAACCAATATTTCACGAGATTACAGACACAAGGTTGGTATAACTGGCAAAACGTAATTTTAAGCGTAAAGATAAAATAATTTCATCTTTATGTGTACGGTTATTGACGATTGAAGGTCATTCTTAATGCTAGTGTTAACTGAATTGTAGACAAGAGCATTATTTTGATATACTCCATCTTTGTGGTTGTGGTTAATTTTACGTTTATGTTAATTGTGCAGGGGGCCTGACTCATCTCAGTTAATTTTTTCCTCAGTTCGTGTCAAATCGTAAGCAGCTATTTACTGCAATTTTTTATGTTGCCAACTGTTTGACATAACCTCAACGTTTAACGTGCTGTGCCATCGACATATAGAACTGGACTGGCTATCTGAGCTGCGCTTTGACAGCTCTAGTAGAAAGAGAGGGAAAACCTGGGCGACATCTCTGTCCTTGTTTACTTGCCGGCGGGAATGGTATTTTTCAAAATACGGCACTGCCGGGTGGAAACGTCTTTAGTCAACGACCAATCATAGAGCGTTGGAGAGAGAAAAATATCGCCCAGGTTTTCCCTCTCTTTCTACTTGAGTTTGGATGCGCAGTAGTGAATCGCCAGTCCAGTTCTATAAGTCGATGTGCTGTGCCTATATATCTAATACCCCTATATTGCTAGTAGGGGTCATAGAAAACCATGAGCGTAGCATGGTTTTCTATGGTAGGGATCTGGAGATGGACGAAATCACCACAGTTCGGAACATGCCTACAAGCGTGCATCAGTTAGCCCGGGCGCACATTGAGATGCAGGCGGCGCAGCGCAGTCCAGCACAGGAAATAACTGCACGCAGAGTGAGCGCAAATTGCTAACAGTTGTGTATCGCCTGTGTTGACTTTACATTACTTTAAAGTAAATTTAAATAGAAGATATAATAGGTACATGATAAAAGTAGTAAAAGTACTTACCGTCTTTTAAATTAACCTTCTTGGCAATTTCATTCCATATTTCGTTTTTCAGTTTAGATCTCATGTATTGAGGATTATTAGTTTCATATAAAACCGTTTGGTTTCGAACTGCTTCAATGAGTTCCTCATGCATTTCCGTAACGCGTTCGATGTAAATACAGACACGTGGCACAGGAAGCTGTGCTGCGCTGACGCAGTTCTGCCCTGCCCTGCTCTGCGTCTTAATTTGCGCACGTGTATTTAAACCCAATTGAATACAAAAACCTGTGCTGTGCTGTCCTGCTCCGACTGCGTCTCAATGTGCGCCCGGGCTTATAGCGTCACCAAAAAGTATATATTTATATTTTGTCTATGGCGTCACACACAGCCAATTGCCCCACCAGACTCGTGACGCTTGTGCACAACAGGTCAAGTAGTCATTTGCTGTCTCACTTACCCCGTGACACCTCTACTTACGGGCACCAGCAATATAGGAGTATTAAGGCCGCTTACAGTTTTTAATAATTTTTAATGCAATTTTTAATATTTTTATTGCCAGCAAGAAAAATTGCAGAAATTTTTATTGCACATATATGTCTGCACCGTGGTGATTTCGTCCATGTCCAGACCCTTACTAGCAATATATGAGTATTAGATATATGCCTGGAACACCGAGATTTAGAACAGGACGCCTGGAACTATAATTATTGCGGCTATCTGCAATTTTACGTGTTGCCAACTGTTTGACATAATCTCAACGTTCAACGTGCTGTGCCATCGTTTGTATTGTGTTTTGTGATTTCTAAAATTTCTGTATTTTGTAGTTTTCTGAATTTGCTCTCACTGAGATTGACTTAATCATGTCTATTTTGTGTGTTTAAAATGGTTAAATCTTTTTGTAGCAACTGAGTTTATCACTTATATTTTGGTAACAGTGGCTGACAACTCAAATTAGCAATGAAAATTGCAAACTGTAAAGTGGCACCGAAATTGCGAACTGTAAAGCGGCCTTTATATATATGGCTGTGCCATCGTTTGTATTGTGTTTTGTCATTCTTCTGAATTTTTTGGCTTTCTGAGTTTTCCCTCACTGAGATTGATTTAATCATGTCTATTTTGTTTGTTTAAAATGGTTAAAACTTTTCGTAGCAAATGAGCTTATCAGTTATATTTTGGTAACAGTGGCTGACGACTAAAATATGTAGTAATGAAAATCGCAAATTGTAAAATAACACCGAAATCTCTTGCACAATAAAAATTACTGCAAAATAAATTGCCGCAAGAAAAATTGCGAACTGTAAAGCGGCCTTTAGAGTAACTAACTTAACAAACACGGTATGCCTCTAGTAGTAAAAGCAACTACTGCGCAGGTTCCCCACCCTAGATATAAAAATAAACTGAGACAAAACTTCGAAGGGAACCGACGGTGATAAAAAACGACTCTTTTAAAATGTGCCACAGGCGAAGAAATTATAAGCACGTCATCAAACACGCGTTTATGTGTTAGAGCGCAGTGATGCCAGATTGTCATAAAATTATTCAGTATTCAGAAATAATTTTGACCATCATATGGACGGATTCCAATCAATTATAATAACTAACAGTAGACACATTCAAGTTTAGGGCTGCTGCCACACGCTACGACAACATATTGGACTGTGGTTTTGATTAATCTAATTAATATTAATTTAATCAACAACTGCTAAAAGCAGCAATACACCGTTATTGTCTCATTCTTTTCCAAAACAGCGTATCAAATATGCTACTAACTCTTGGCAGCAGCCGTCCAGCTGTTTTGGCATTTCGGAAACGGAAGTCTGACAACTATAAAGCTTTGATTCTTCTGAAAATGACAGTTTTTCAATGCAAGATAAAGATTTGAAGCTCAAAAAACGGCACAAAGGTAAGGTTCAGATAGTTTCAACGTGAGGCTGTAATGTACAAATAAAACAGCGGAGTATTTGTTTTTATTATATTAAAAGAGAGCACACATAGATTCACTTACATTACGAAGAGGTTACAAAACATAAATCGATATGGTAACTTTTTATTCCTATGTGATGTGTATGCAAAATCAAATAACGTAGGTACAGTTGCATTCTTACTGGAAGAAGCGACAAATAATACAGAAACGTCCAATTTTATGATGAAAAAACCGAAAATGATGCTACCTACTTTGATTTTTTATGTTACAAAAATATATTTGATCACGTTATCTCCTATTTTGTCACCAATCACACCTTTTTCTATTGCACCTACAGAGGGAATATAAACTTTGGCAAATCGCTCATCTTTTCAGTAAAAAAATAAAATACTTTCGGCATAAACATTTGAAATAACACCTAAACAGTTACCATGCATTTAAAGATGTTTAACGAACGTTTTTTAAAACGACAACTTACGTAACGGAAATTCTTTCGTCACGTAATCCAAAATACAGGCGCAGTATGTTTTGGGAACCATTTAGGTTTTTTTCTGGGCCAAATATTAGGATACAAGGTCACACGACGAAGGCACCTGGTCAAAACACGTGTACGTCTTACAAAGTAAAGCCTACAAATAAAACTGAGTAATGCTACTCAACGAAATACACACTGAGAGTTAAATAAAAATGATAAAATATAGAAAAAAAAAAAAATAGTTAAAACCCACTACTGAGAACAAAGACGTTCGAAAATCAATACAGTTCGTAACTTTAACTTACAACACCACCCAGAAGGAAATAAAAACTGTGAACTGTCAGCAGCTAGTCTGTAATAATGTAAATCACCATCAATCTTTCAGACTTCCACCATAAAAGTAATTTTAAAGTATTTTTCCAACTTTACTTTTTTTTTTTAAATTGAGTATATCGAACACTTTTTAGTTAAACGTGATACTTTCATTAACTCAAGTACGACTGGTGAAATTTAAAAAATTGTCCGTCTTTCCTTGTTGATATTTCTACAACGTACTCAATAAAATACTCCGTACTGTCGTTCGGAGTGATTTCGCTGGCCTTCGGTCGCGTTGTTAAAACTTGAACGACCAACAATACGTCCTCAAACGCGCACGAGATTTGCTTCTGAAAGACGAGTCTAGTTGTCTTACACCTTTGTGGATCCAAGTTGTATTCAAGGGGCTCTATCCAAATGGTAGCTCTTGACGGTGATGAATCTTCGGACCTGTCAAAGAGAAATATATCGCACACCTCTCACCATCTTCAAAGAATGCCGTGGCATTGATCCCGCATGTCTCGAGTTGTTACTTGACTTGAGTTCATTGACAAGAAAATTAAATATGGTGAGGCAAATTGTTAATTAAAAGCTCTATTTGGTGTTTAAGCCAGCAAGTAAATGTATCCAAAGGAACCTGCAATACCATCCTGAAATGTGCTCTTCATATCCACTCTTACAGTCTAAGCTCAGTCCAAGAGTTGTTACCAAACGCCCACAGAGAATGCAGTTTCCAGAGTGGATTGCAAGTAATCAGCATAATAATAAAGGCGTCTTTGGAAAAACCGAAAATTATGCAGTGACAACGACAGTAACGTAATGTTCCTAATAATGAAAAATTGCGACAAATAATAATTCAAGACATGAGGACCGATGCCACGCCGTACTTCGACGACTTTTTTTTATCTATCAAAACTGTTTACCAAATATACATTTTACCCTGTAATAAGTCGACTCAGGATTTGCCGTGGCCAGTAATTGCTCCTTTGTGATGTACTGACCGGAGTCAAAAATATTTTGGTATCGTTTAATTGATATAATTCGCAAATTACTCTGTCTGACGGCTTGTCTCACACAAGAAGAGATCTCGTTGAATTCTTCGGAAGTAGGATGCAGTGGAAATTTCGTACTGGGATCCGTATAGTTCTTTTCCCAATGTTCAGGAGCATATTTCGTGATAACGTTCTGCATGTTGTCTACTAAAAAAAAAAACAAAAAAAAAACGTCCTAAACTATGAGCAGTGAGAGAATGCGTAAATAATACTAAAATAACGGGATTTTTTTCGTCACGTAATCCAAAATACAGGCGCAGTACGTTTTGGGAACTGTCTAGGTTTTTTTCTGGGCCAAATATTAGGACACAGTCACACAAAGGCACCTGGTCAAAGCACGTCTACGTCGTACAAACTAAAGCCTACAAATAAAATTGAGTAACGCTACTCAACGAAATATACACTGAGAGTTAAAAAAAAACGTTCAAACCCGCTTCTGAGAATAAATGCGTTCGAAAATCAGCACAGTTCGTAACATTAACTTACAACACCGCCCAGAAGGAAGTAAAAACTGTGAACTATTAGCAGCTAGTCTATAATAATGTAAATCACCATCAATCTTTCAGACTTCTACCATAAAAGTGCCTAAGAAGTAATTTTAAAGTATTTCTCCAATTTGAAGACTTTTTTTCAAAAAGTTGGATATTTACCAAGTTTTTCGTCTTTCCTTGTTGATATTTCAATAATGTACTCTATAAAATACTCCGTACTGTTGATCGGTGTGATTTCGCTGGCCTTCGGTCGATCCGTCAAAACTTGAACGACCAACAATATGTCGTCAAACGCGCACAAAACCTGCTTCCGAAAGACGAGACTAGTTATGTCACACCTTCGTGGATCCAAGTTGTATTCGAGGGCTCTATCCAATTGAAAGCTCTTGACGGTGATGAATCTTCGCACCTGTTGAAGACAAATATATCGCACATCTCTCAACATCCTCAAAGAATGCCATGGAATTGATCCCGCATGCCTCGAGTTGTTACTCGACTTGACTTTATTGACAAGAAAATTAAATATGGTAAGGCAAATTGTTAATTAAAAGCTCTATTTGGTGTTTAGGCCAGCAATTAAATGTATCCAAAGGAACCTGCAATACCATCCTGAAATGTGCACTTCATATACACTCTTACAGTCTAAGCTCAGTCCAAGAGTTGTTACCAAACGCCCACAGAGAATGCAGTTTCCAGAGTGGATTGCAAGTAATCAGCATAGTAATAAAAGCGTCTTTGGAAAAACCGAAAATTATGCAGTGACAACAGCAGGAACTTAATGTTCTTAATAATGAAAAATTCCGACAAATAATAATTCAAGACATGATGACCAATTCCACGGCATACTTTGACGACTTTTTTTTATCTATTAAGACTGTTACACCAAATATACACTTTACCCTGTAATAAGTCGACTTAGGATTTGCCATGGCCATTAATTGTTCCCTTATGATGTACTGACCGAAGTCAAAAATATTTTGGTATCGTTTAATCGATATAATTCGCAAATTCTTCTGTCTGACAGCTTGTCCCACACAAGAAGAGACCTCGTCGAATTCTTCGGAAGTAGAATGCAGTTTAATTCTTGTACTGGGATCCATATAGTTCTTTTCCCAATATTCGGGAGCATATTTCATGATAACGTTCTGAATGTTGTCTACTAAAAATAAAACAAAAAAAAGTCTCAAACTAGGAGCAGTGGGAGAATGCGTAAATAAAACTAAAATAACATAGGCACATGTAAAATGTGCAACAAAGAGTACTTGGTGTGTAGAGTAGTACAAATTGCATATATTTTGTGTACAAATTTTTAAATGGTGAGCTAATGTAAAACGGTAGAGCGTTTACAGAGCAAGAAATAACAATTTTATCTATTATTTATTGTTTGTTGAATTGATATTAATGGTCATTGATCGACCAACTTCTAAACAAATGAAAAAAATAACATTTTCAGTTTTTAATCGGCATTCAACAAAAGGCTGCTAACAATAGCAGAACAACTTGGTTTGATTTGCAGAATACACATGTATTATTATTTATTATTAACCACGCCTGGAGATTATCATTAGTATCATTGTTCATAAGTACCTATTATAATTGAACACAATCACAGTAACTTTTACAAAAAGTGAACACGAATTATGAACTAGCTGTTTATTCCTCAAACACAAAGAAAAAATGCAATTTCCAAATGCAAGACGGTGCATAACACCCACAATAAATTCCTACCGTAATATAACTGCAAAAGTGCAAACTAAACCAAACTCCTGAGGACTCCTCGAAACCAACAGAACGTTTCACAATCACAATTAAACTTCGTATTAATAGAATATTGTAATAAAAGTTAATATACAACTCGTACCTTCTTGGTCAACACTATAATCGCCCATAGTTCCTCGTTTTTTTATATACATATATAAAAATATAAAACAACCTGGACTTCCCCTCAACAATAGAAGGCGGAAGCAAACCCACATAAAATGCCGACGCAGCCGACAATGCCGACAAACCAAGCGTTGATGAGCGCAAGCGCCACTGAGGGCATTCCATTTTTAGCGACGACCGATTAGACCGTGTTGGTTTACGGTTTCGGAACAGTTACATACTCACAAACAGGCCTATGATGTACCATTTTACGTTATTTATAACAGTGATGTTATAATTCTTGTCCAATCAGGATTACCATATTTAAATAGTCCCAGTTTCCGATTGGCTGAAGCTGTTAACAGAGGTGTTATAAATAACGGCAAATGATACATCATACACCTGAATGACGTACCAAATCCTAACGGGGGGGGGAGTGCAAACTTCAAGAGTCACCTTGAATGCTTCCGAACGATTTAATGCTTGGATAGAAACCACAGGTGAAATTATAAGCACGTCGACAAACACGCGTTTATGGTTTAGAGCGCACTGATGCCAGATTGTCAGATGCTTTTGATTTGCTTTTTGTCAAATAGAATTAACCGTGAAGTATTCAAGTTTAGGGCTGTTGCTATATGCAAAAACAGTATATTAGACTGTGGTTTTAACTAAATATTTTAATTTTATTTTTAAATTATCTTTCTAACAGCTGTTAAGGGTAGCAATGGACCATTATTGTCTCATACTTTTCAAAACGGCGTATCAAAGGCGTATTACTAACTCTTGGCAGCAGCCGTTTAACTGTTTTGGCATTTCGCAAACGGAAGTCCGACAGCTATTACACTTTCATTGGTAACACATTCACTGAAGATAACAGTATTTCAGTGCAAAATAAAAGTTGATGCTCAAAAAAAAAAACACAAACCACTATTAAATCATTGGCTTTTATAGTGGTTCAGGTGTATCAAGGTTTAATAATGATTCAGGTGTTCAATGTAAGGTTCAGATAATTTCAAACTGTCAATAAATACCAAGTAATACAATACACTCGACATCCGCATATTCGAACTCCATATATCCGAACTCACCATATTTCCGAATTTTTTCTCACCATATTTCCGAATTTGTACTTCCACACAACCGAATTTGTCGCTGTCGAATGTCAAATGTCGAATGACCAATGAGGCAGAAAAACTCTTTGCGCATGCGCCAGCAGTTCGGTTATCCCGAGGTGAAGAGAGTTCGGAAATGTGGAATTTTGCAGAACGGAAAAGTTCGGATATGCGGATGTCGAGTGTACGTAACTTCGGATCTGCCACAACTGCATGACAACGAACATCAATTTTTAAAAAACGAACGCCAAATTTAAAATTCAACCAAACATTCCATTATGGTTTTTATTTTAATTTAACTAAGTGGTGGTATCACTGCACACAGTGTTCATTTGGACGTGTTTTTTTTTCGGGATTATTGTATAGGGTATTGTTTAAAATATATTCCAAAGCAACTAAACCCAAAAGTCAGTTTTTTTGGAAACATCCTGAAAAAAATACCCCCAAAATTGCAAAATTCGGATATTTTGGAACATTCTGCATAACCCAGACGTTTGAATTTGCTTTCTACACTCGACATCCACATATCCGAACTCACGATATTTCCGAACTTTTTCTCACGATATTTCCGAACTTGTACTTCCACACAACCGAACTTGTTGCTGTCGAATGTCGAATATCGCTGTCGAATCAGCCAGAAAAGCCCTTTGCGCATGCGCCAGGTTCGGTTATCCCGAGGTGAAGAAAGTTCGGAAATGTGGAATTTTGCGGAACGAAAAGTTCGGATATGTGGATGTCGAGTGTATTTCGAAGATATACCCCACCCATCATATCGACACTGAAACGTAAAATGGTGCGCCCCTGTTCAAAGTTTGTGAATATTGCGCCACCTATTATTGAGAAGACCAACCTAATTTTATTACAAAACAAATGAAACGGACATATACAAATGACTAATAGTGACAAAAAAATCCTTATTCTCCTAACATACGGCTCTGTCGACTACTGAAATAATGCGAACAGGTTTGGAAATAACTATGTACATAACTGCTTGCTTCATAACCATTGGCGCCATCTAGTGAGATCTGGTGAAATCTAGTAGACGGGTTAGTCTTTCGCTCAACTTTAACACATTCAAAGGACGGGAGGTTTAATTAAATATTGTTTATATTCTCCCACAAAAATCATAAGGACGTATCTAATTGTTTAACCGTCTGGAATTAAACAATCTCGTTTTCGTTTAAAGCAAGGTTTTTTCCAAAAGAACACATTGCTTGTCCAGCACGGGGTGAAACTAGCATTCACGACCTCGCAACACACTATCAGTGCGATGTTGCCAGATGCCCCTTCAGTCGTAATATTTCAGAACACTCTGACGCGATATTTCGCTAGTTAGATATATCCCCTTACATCATTGATAAGTAAAGTAAGTCAAACTAGACATTTTGAATATTAATAATTACAATAATAATATTTTTCAGAGTTAAATAATGGTGCTTTTTTTAATTCCCAATCTGGAGAAAAATTATAAATAACGAAATGGCCGCGTGGTATCGGTGCGGCAATCCCATAGGTTATTGCTGGTCAAAGACCGCATTTTAATTGAACCTTTTGTTTTAGGAAGCGTATAAGAAAATTTTGAGTCGCAAAATTGCATATGAAAACTATTATGGATTTAAGGAAAATATAAATTATACTTTTGGTAAGTAAAACTAACTTAAATTCTAACTAATAGTAATTACAAGAACATTATGCATGAAAAGAATTAAAAGATAAGTGTAATTTAATTAATGTTAGGTTTAGAAAGTTCTTTTAGTTTATTTAATATGAAATAGTCGGGGGGGGGGGCGCCGGGGGGGGGGGGGGGGGGGGGGGGGGGGGGGGGGGGGGGGGGGGGGGGGGGGGGAAAAGGGGGGCGCGAAGGGGGGGGGGCCGGGAGGGGGGGGGGGGGGGGAAAAGGGAGGGGGGCCGCGCGCAGGGCCGGGGGGGGGGGGGCGGGGGGGGGGGGGGGGGAGGGGGGGGGGGGGGGGGGGGGGGGGGGGGGAGAAGGCAGAAGGGGAAAAAAGGGGGGGGGGGGGGGAAGGGACCGCCGGGCGGGGGGGGGGGGAAGGGGGGGGGGGGGGAGGGGGGGGGGGGGGAGGGGGGGGGGGGGGGGGGGGGGGGGGGGGAGGGGGGGGGGAGGAAGAGGGAGGGGGGGGGGGGGGGGGGGGGGGGGGGGGGGGGGGGGGGGGGGGGGGGGAAAAGGAGGGGGGGGGAGGGGGCAGGGGGGGGGGGGGGGGGGAGGGGCGGAGGCGGGGGGGGAGGGGGGGGAGGCAAGGGGGGGAAAGGGGGGGGGGGGGGGGGAAGGGGGAGAGAAGAGAAAGAAAAAGGAGAAAGGGGGGGGGGAAGGGGGGGGGGGAAAGGGGGGGCAGAGGGCGGAAAGGGGGAAGGGGAGAGGGGGGGGGGGGGGGGGAGGGGGGGGGAAGAAAGGAGGGGGGGAGGGGAAGGGCAGGCGGAGGCGGGGGGGGGGGAAGGGGGGAAGCGGGGGGCGGGGGGGGCGGGCAAGGGGGGGGGGGGGGGGGGGGGGGGGGGGGGGGGGGGGGGGGGGGGGGAGGGGGGGGGGGGGGGAGGGGGGGGGGGGGGGGGGCGGGGGGGGGCAGAAAAAAGGAGAGGGAGAGGGGGCCAAGAGGGGGGGGGGGAGAAGGGGGAGAGGGAGGGAAGAGGGGAGGAGGGGGGGGGAAAGGGAGCGGGGGGGGGGGGGCGGGGAGGGGGGGCGAAGGGCGGGGGGAAGGGGGGGGGGAGAGAGGAAGAAGGGAGGAGGGCGGCCGGACAAAAAAGGCAGGGGGGCCAAAAGGGGGGGGGGGGGGGGAAAAAGGAAAGGGAAAAGGGGGGGAGAGGGGGGGGGGGGGGGGGAAGGGGGGGGGGGAGGAGGGGAAAGGGGGGGGGGAAGGGGGGAAAGAGGGGGGAAAGAGAAAAAAAAAAAGAAGGAGGGGGGGGGAGGGGAGGGGGGGGGGGGGGGGGGGGGGGGGGGGGGGGGGGGGGGGGGGGGGGGGGGGGGGGGGGGGGGGGAAGAGAAGGGGGAAAAGGGGGGAGGGGAAAGAAAAGGAAAAGGGAAAAGAAAGAGGAGGGGAGAGAAAAGGAAGAGGGGGAAAGGAAAGGAGGACGGGGCGGGAGGGGGGGGGGGGGGGAGGGGGGGGGGGGGAGGGGACGGCAGAAAGGGGGGGGGGGGGGGGGGGGGGGGGGGGGGAGGGAAAAGGGGGGGGGGAGAGGGGGGGGGAAAAAGGGAGAAAGGCAAAGAGAGAGGAGGGAGGAAGAAGGAAGAGAGGAAGAAGAGGAGAGGGCGGAGAAAAAAAAAGGGGGGGGAGGAGAGGAAAAGAAGAAGAAAGGGGAGAGAAAAAAGGGAAAAAAAGGAAAAGGGGCGGGGGGGAGAGAGAGGGAAGAAAGGGGAGAGAAGGGAGGGGGGGGGGGGGGGAAGGGGGGGGAGGGGGGAAGGGAGAAGAGAAGGGAAAAGAAAAAAAAAAAAAAAAAAAAAACGCAAACGGCGAGAAAAAAGAAAAGGAAAAAAAAGAGGAAAGGGGAAGAGGAGGAAAAGGGGGAGGGGAAAGGAGGGCAAGGAAGGGCGAGAGAAGAGAAAAGAAAGGGAAGGGGGGGGGGGGGGGCCCAGCCGGGAAAGGAAACGAAAAAAACCCGCAAAAGGGGGGGGGGGGGGGGAAAAACCGCCCGGCGAAAAAAGAAAAGAAGGGGGAAAAGGGAACAGCAATGGGGAGGGGGTTTGGGGTTGGTGGTGGGGGGGGGGGGGGGGAGGGAGGGGGGGGACGTTTTGTGGGGGGGGGGGGGGGGGGGGGGGGGGGGGGGGGGGGGGGAGAGGGGTGGAAGGGGGGGGTGGGGAAAACCCCTTCATCTGGGGGGGGGGGGGGGGGGGGGGGGGGGGGGGAGGGGGGGGGGGAAAAAAAAGGGGAAGGGGGGGGGGGGGGGGGGGGGGGGGGTGGGGGGGGGGGGGAAAAAAAAATTTATAGGGGGGGGGGGGGGACATGGGGGGGGGGAGGGATATGTGGGGGGTTGGGGGGAAAAATAGGGGGGGGGGGGGGGGGGGGGGGTGTGTGGGGAGTTGTGGGTGGGTGGGGGGGGGGGGGGGGGGACACCTGGGGGGGGGGGGGGGTGAAGGGGGGAAAAAAAGGGGGGGGAAGGGGGGGGTGGGGGGGGGGGGGGGGGGGAGGGGGGGGGGGGGGGAAAGGGGGGCATCACAGACACGGGACTGAGACACGGTAACTTTTACACGTCACATTTCCAGTAATTTGTGGTTAGTTTCCGAACATCCAAGAGGCAATCCGTTTAAAAATGGTCTCGATCATAAATTCCATCGACACCGGTCACGAGGACATGATACACGACGCCGAAGTCGACTACTACGGCCTACGTCTAGCCACCTGCTCCTCGGACAACAGTGTGAAGGTTTACGACATAAAAAGCGGAGCTCCACCCCTCCTGGACGACTTAAAAGGGCACTTCGGCCCCGTCTGGCAAATCGCGGAGCCACCCCAAGTTCGGCAACCTCCTAGCCTCCTGCTCGTACGATCGCAAGGTCATAATATGGAAGGAGCAGCAACCAAGTGGATCAAGTACTACGAGTACGCCAACCACGATTCCAGCGTCAATTCCGTCCAGTTCGCGCCCTCGGAACTGGGACTGATCCTCGCGTGCGGCAGCAGCGACGGCTCCATCTCGATCCTGACGTACAGTCCCGAGACGAATACGTGGGACGCGAAGAAGATCCAAAACGCCCACGCGATCGGCTGCAACGCGGTCAGCTGGGCCCCCGCGATTACCCCGCTGTTCGATAATGAGAACGAGCAACAGACGCAGCCCGTCAAGCGTTTGGTGTCCGGAAGTGGCTGTGACAACTTGGCCAAGATATGGCGGGAAGAGGGAGACCGGTGGGGTGGAGGAGTCGGAAGGCTCGAGGCGCACTCCGACTGGGTGAGGGACGTGGCTTGGGCGCGCCTGTAGGCTTGCACCGGTACATCATCAACCGGCTGGCTCGCAGGATCGTCGGGTGGTGATTTGGACCAGCAATGATTGTATCAACTGGGAATCGGAAACAACTGCACACGTTCGATGATGTAGTCTGGAACGTCAGCTGGTCGCAACGGGAACATTCTGGCCGTGTCGGGTGGGGATAATAAAATAACCCTGTGGGACCAGAACTCCGAGGGCACCTGGCAGTGTTTTATAAGTGACGTCGCGAAAAGGTCAGGGACAGATCGGCAGTCAATGATACAGAGAAGTGATCTTTTTCTAAGATAGTTGTATGTACGCGTTGAAATAGTATTGAAACTCTAAATATAGGTTCCATTTTGTGTTTTTCTTTTGTATATAAATAAATACTTCTAAAGTTATACTAAGCGTTACAGTTTTGCTTCTTTTACAAACTTATTTACACAAAAAAACATTTACTTACCAATGCCTGGCAAGGAAATTACATTATCCAGGTTTTTCCTTTTCTCGAAGAAACAAGCGGCAAGGTTTTTTCATTCTGAAGCACTCCGTTAACTAAATGTTTCCTTGATATACATTATTGTATGATAAGATTTGTTGCTGTATACAAAAAAATTCTTCATCTCATTTAGCTACTATACAATCCATCAGTAATACATTTAAATTGGATACATAAACATATTTGCAGTTTTATTAACAATACTATTCAGAACTTTCTTCCAGATGAATTTTACATTGCATGGTAAATTTGAAACTCTTCAAACAGGAATAATACTTATTATTCTAATTTCCTTTGCACATTTTTAAACCTCTCTCTAACTCCATTAATTGAACAACCGTTTCATCAAAATCCGTTTTCTGGTAGAGATCTTTTTTAGATCAAATTACCCAGTTTCTTTATTTGTAACATAACCTTTTAATACTTTTTTAAATCGGCGCCAATTCGGATCAATTCACTTAGCTTTTTCCGAATGCCCCTCTAGAAAGCTTGAAGCGCTCTCACGAACAAGTTGATTTAATTACAAAAGGAAACGACTTACTGATTTCTGAACGCAGCCTTAACCTATATTAAACCTAATCTAAAATAAAACAATAAAATTACTTATTTATTACTTTCAGATTGAGTATTAAGTAAAAACTATTCGACCTATAATTAAACAGCAAACGTTTGTATATTTATATCTTTGGTGAATTTTGAACATGAGGATATTGAGCGTTCTCCTGGCAGCCCGAGGAAACCCGAAGGAGCCGGTGCCTTTTTCAGGAGATCCTCCCGTTGAAACTGAAACCCGCCGTGTCGGGCAAGGGCAACAAGACTTCGGAAGTGTGCTGCATACACGAGATGATGGTGATGATGTCTTGCTTCAAGAGCAACGACTTCAGCTGTAACATTGTGCTCGAAAGAAGTGGAGGCCTTCAAGAAGTGTTACACCGGCCACTTGGAATCGAAAAGGACGAGGAAAGAGAAGGAGGCGAAGGGTATACTCGCGCCGGGCGAGAAGTCGATGTCGCACAAGCAGTTGAATATGTTGCTGAAGAAATTCCCGA
This sequence comes from Aromia moschata, assembly GCA_029963805.1. Classification (NCBI taxonomy): domain Eukaryota; kingdom Metazoa; phylum Arthropoda; class Insecta; order Coleoptera; family Cerambycidae; genus Aromia; species Aromia moschata. Next base: position 103,632 of record JAPWTK010000357.1, on the reverse strand, counting down.
ATGTAAAGTAGTCGCTTTTTAGTGTGTTAATGTACAGTGTATACCTCGTTAATTATTATTAAATGTTAGTCGAAATAATGGTGTCTTCATAGTTTTTCTTGCGTAGACGTTTTATAATGAGTTTTTGGTCGGAATAATTTGGTACTGGAAAGGGATATTCTGTGGTAAAATAATTACGACAAAAGACGGACATTAAACATTGCTTCTGTACCATTATGTCATCCAACACTTTCCTACTATTGCAGTTTCAGCACATATATACAGTGTAGTATGTACTTTTACTTTTGTACAAATCAATGACACTTGTTTTTTTTTGTTTTTAAGGGCAAACAAAACTGTTTCTTCTGGCTCTGTTGTTTGTTTTTATGACGCTCTCCCATGCCCTGCTACGATTTTTTATATATCGACTTCGAAATTTTATACGACCATCTAGCATTTTTTTTTTTATTCAAATTCTGAATCCGTGGTGTTAATCTGGACTCCTTAAAACTCCCATTTGCGAAATTTGAATGAAAAATATAGAAGGTGTTTCTATACGATCTCAAAGTAGAGCAGGCTTAACTTGTCAATCAAGATTAGATTGCAACATTTATTTTTTATTGAGCACAATAAAGACTGTTGCAATTTTTCAAAATGTCGATAGTAAAGTACAAACATTATATTGAAAATACAGGGTGTTTCGCATAAGAACCGACACAGAGCAGGGGCATGTAGGGGAACCTAAAATATGGTGATTTAACGCAACTTACCTTTATACTAAGTTGCACCCCTGAGAAGTTATAGCCCTTCAAAGTGGGGTTTCAAATTTCGAAAAAAATCAATATCTCAGTTATACTTGAACTTAGAAAAACCAAATTTGGTACACGATGTGAGAGTACCAAGAGCATTAATCGACAGTAAGTAGAGTTCATTTGAAGCATTTTAAAGAGTTGATCAGGGATGATGCACCCATTCAAATGTGACACATTTTTTTAACCCGTTGGCGGACTTAAAAAATTTTCATTTTATTTTATGGGGAATTTAATTCTAAAACTATTCTTACTCTTATTATTTTTCAAAAAACTTTGTCGTTTTCAAGAAAAATTCGAATAACTAAAAACACATATTTCAGCAGTTATTTAAAATCATCGAAAATTCAAAAGTTGGCTATGAAATTAGATGTCCAACTTGACAATCAGGAAAAAAGTTACTTAATATTAGTTAATTGTTTGCTGAGTGTTTTGAAAATGGCCGGAAAGTTTTCATTTTGCGAACAAGAAGTGCAAGAAGAAGTGTTGCGCAGAAGAAGTGTTGAAGAATATCGGAGAAGATCCGTATCTAACCATGTGATCCCCCATAGAGAAGCATTTTCCAATGTTGAAAGGCGAGGCTCGAGAAACACGCAAGTTTTTCAGTAGCACTCGAGAACGTGCTATTACTCAGGACACAAGACGAAGAATTGATTTTGAACACAATTGAAGATGAACGACATATCAGTACTAGAAATTTATCTCGACAAAATGGTATATCGCAAACTTCTGTGCACCGAGTTATCAGACGTAATCTACTCCACCCATATCATATTCAAAAAGTGCAAGAATTGTTACCCGAAAATTTGGGTAAACGAGTAACTTTCTGTCAGTTTATTTTACATCAAGACATTCATTTTCAAAAGAAAATTTTCTTTACTGATGAAGCTTGTTTCACCTGCAGATGTATTACAAATCTACATAACTATCATGAGTATTCCGATGTAAACCCTCATTCAGTAACTCCTCGCCTTTTCCAACGCGAGTTTAAAATAAATGTTTGGATTGGTGTTATTGATCGGTATTTAATTGGTCCAGTTATTTTACCGAATCGACTAAATGGTGAAACTTACTTAGAATTTCTCCAAAATATTCTCTCGGATTTACTTGGTGACGAGGTGCCACAACAACTCAGATTGGAACATTGGTTGTGCATGATGGAGCACTGCCTCATTTTAGTATTGTGGTTAGAGACTTTTTTAAACCACCCGTATCCAAATACATGGATTGGACGAGGAAATAATTGCCCACAAGTTTGGCCTCCACGATCACCAGACCTCAACAAATGTGACTTCTTTCTTTGGGGGACGTTAAAAGAATTTGTGTATTCCTTGCCAGTTGTGTCCCGAGCAGAATTGTGGAATCGCATTATACATAGATAAATGTAATGTCATTAGAAACAATCAGCGGTTATTGGAAAGAGTAGACTTCAATTTTCGACGAAGAATAAAATGCCTGAGAGAAAACGGTGAACTATGAAGAAAAAATGATGAAGAAAATCATTTTGAACAATTTTTTATAACTTATCAGTGCAAAATCTGGTATTTCTGTTGTTTAAGTTGTTTGTTTTTCTATTAAATTATTCTTATTCCAACTTGGTGGTTGAATGTCAAATTTGACGTCTAATTTTATAGCCAACTTTGGAATTTTCGATGCTTTTAAATAACACTGCTGAAATAGGTGTTTTTAGTTATTCAAGTTTTACTTGAAAACGACAAAGTTTTTTTGAAAATAACAAGAGTAAGAAAAGTTTTAGAAATAAATTCCCTATAAAATGAAATGAAAATTTTTGAAGTCCGCCAACGGGTTAAAAATTCTGTCACATTTTAATGGTGCATCATTCCTAATCAACTCTTTAAAATGCTTCAATTGAACTCTACTTACTGTCGATTAATGCTCTTGGTACACTCACAACGTCTACCAATTTTGGTTTTTCTAAGTTCAAGTATAACTGAGATATTGATTTTTTTCGAAATTTGAAACCCACTTTGAAGGCCTATAACGTCTCCAGGGTGCAACTTAGTATAAAGGTAAGTTGTTTTAAATCACCATATTTTAGGTTCCCCTACATGCCCCTGCTCTGTGTCGATTCTTATGCGAAACACCCTGTATTGTGAAAGAAATATTTCATGACAGGCAAAGATCAAACTACACTGGAGTCTCCAAAATTTGGCCCTCCAAAATTCGTTTACCTCCACAATTTGGCGAAAAATCCCTCCGCAATTCGGCGTTTTTCTATCCCCACTATTACCACGAGCTCTTTGCTCCTGTGCTAGTTGAAATCCTTGAAACATTAGTTTATTAAATAGGAAGCCAGAATTATATTTAAAAACGCGATATTCCTTTATATTATGGGATCCTTTATGTGTATTTATAGAACCCTTACAATTTTTGGCTCCATTACTAAAAATTTACTAAAAATTTGGTCCGCGCACTCCTACGTACATTTTTCACGCCGGCAAAACAACAAATAAGTACAGCCTCACTTGACAGTAATCACCAATGCCGACTTTTAGTGGCTGTGGTGGGGTACCCCTCTTTGAAGCCAAATTCTGGAGACATTCTGTTCCTGAGCTACGCCGGATTTTGGAGACTCCAGTTAAGAAATGTTTAATAACAGGCAACGATCACACCACGTTGAAATACCAGTTCCCGTTCGATCACTGAAGTCAAGCAACGTCGGGCGCGGTCAGTACTTGGATGGGTGACCGCTTGGGAACACCGCGTGTCGTTGTCTCCTTTTTTTTTGGTCAAATATCACTTTTCCGCAGTGTACAAGAAGTATATTTTGCCGTTACATCACATTGAATAGTGGAAATCCTTCTTGAAACTTAGTTTCGACGATTACATTAATGGAATATCGAAGAATATTTTTCATACGAATACACTGCAAGAAATGTTTAATAACAGGCAACGATCACACCACGTTGAAATACCAGTTCCCGTTCGATCACTGAAGTCAAGCAACGTCGGGCGCGGTCAGTACTTGGATGGGTGACCGCTTGGGAACACCGCGTGTCGTTGTCTCCTTTTTTTTTTTTGTCAAAATATCACTTTTCCGCAGTGTACAAGAAGTATATTTTGCCGTTACATCACATTGAATAGTGGAAATCCTTCTTGAAACTTAGTTTCGACGATTACATTAATGGAATATCGAAGAATATTTTTCATACGAATACACTGCAAGAAATGTTTAATAACGGGCAACGATCACACCACGTTGAAATACCAGTTCCCGTTCGATCACTGAAGTCAAGCAACGTCGGGCGCGGTCAGTACTTGGATGGGTGACCGCTTGGGAACACCGCGTGTCGTTGTCTCCTTTTTTTTTTTTGTCAAATATCACTTTTCCGCAGTGTACAAGAAGTATATTTTGCCGTTACATCACATTGAATAGTGGAAATCCTTCTTGAAACTTAGTTTCGACGATTACAATAATGGAATATCGAAGAATATTTTTCATACGAATACACTGCAAGAAATGTTTAATAACGGGCAACGATCACACCACGTTGAAATACCAGTTCCCGTTCGATCACTGAAGTCAAGCAACGTCGGGCGCGGTCAGTACTTGGATGGGTGACCGCTTGGGAACACCGCGTGTCGTTGTCTTTTTTTTTTTTTTGTCAAAATATCACTTTTCCGCAGTGTACAAGAAGTATATTTTGCCGTTACATCACATTGAATAGTGGAAATCCTTCTTGAAACTTAGTTTCGACGATTACAATAATGGAATATCCAAGAATATTTTTCATACGAATACACTGCAAGAAATGTTTAATAACAGGCAACGATCACACCACGTTGAAATACCAGTTCCCGTTCGATCACTGAAGTCAAGCAACGTCGGGCGCGGTCAGTACTTGGATGGGTGACCGCTTGGGAACACCGCGTGTCGTTGTCTCCTTTTTTTTTTTTGTCAAAATATCACTTTTCCGCAGTGTACAAGAAGTATATTTTGCCGTTACATCACATTGAATAGTGGAAATCCTTCTTGAAACTTAGTTTCGACGATTACAATAATGGAATATCCAAGAATATTTTTCATACGAATACACTGCAAGAAATGTTTAATAACAGGCAACGATCACACCACGTTGAAATACCAGTTCCCGTTCGATCACTGAAGTCAAGCAACGTCGGGCGCGGTCAGTACTTGGATGGGTGACCGCTTGGGAACACCGCGTGTCGTTGTCTCCTTTTTTTTTTTTGTCAAATATCACTTTTCCGCAGTGTACAAGAAGTATATTTTGCCGTTACATCACATTGAATAGTGGAAATCCTTCTTGAAACTTAGTTTCGACGATTACATTAATGGAATATCCAAGAATATTTTTCATACGAATACACTGCAAGAAATGTTTAATAACAGGCAACGATCACACCACGTTGAAATACCAGTTCCCGTTCGATCACTGAAGTCAAGCAACGTCGGGCGCGGTCAGTACTTGGATGGGTGACCGCTTGGGAACACCGCGTGTCGTTGTCTCCTTTTTTTTTTTTTGTCAAATATCACTTTTCCGCAGTGTACAAGAAGTATATTTTGCCGTTACATCACATTGAATAGTGGAAATCCTTCTTGAAACTTAGTTTCGACGATTACATTAATGGAATATCGAAGAATATTTTTCATACGAATACACTGCAAGAAATGTTTAATAACGGGCAACGATCACACCACGTTGAAATACCAGTTCCCGTTCGATCACTGAAGTCAAGCAACGTCGGGCGCGGTCAGTACTTGGATGGGTGACCGCTTGGGAACACCGCGTGTCGTTGTCTCCTTTTTTTTTTTGTCAAATATCACTTTTCCGCAGTGTACAAGAAGTATATTTTGCCGTTACATCACATTGAATAGTGGAAATCCTTCTTGAAACTTAGTTTCGACGATTACATTAATGGAATATCGAAGAATATTTTTCATACGAATACACTGCAAGAAATGTTTAATAACGGGCAACGATCACACCACGTTGAAATACCAGTTCCCGTTCGATCACTGAAGTCAAGCAACGTCGGGCGCGGTCAGTACTTGGATGGGTGACCGCTTGGGAACACCGCGTGTCGTTGTCTCCTTTTTTTTTTTGTCAAATATCACTTTTCCGCAGTGTACAAGAAGTATATTTTGCCGTTACATCACATTGAATAGTGGAAATCCTTCTTGAAACTTAGTTTCGACGATTACATTAATGGAATATCGAAGAATATTTTTCATACGAATACACTGCAAGAAATGTTTAATAACGGGCAACGATCACACCACGTTGAAATACCAGTTCCCGTTCGATCACTGAAGTCAAGCAACGTCGGGCGCGGTCAGTACTTGGATGGGTGACCGCTTGGGAACACCGCGTGTCGTTGTCTCCTTTTTTTTTTTTGTCAAATATCACTTTTCCGCAGTGTACAAGAAGTATATTTTGCCGTTACATCACATTGAATAGTGGAAATCCTTCTTGAAACTTAGTTTCGACGATTACATTAATGGAATATCCAAGAATATTTTTCATACGAATACACTGCAAGAAATGTTTAATAACGGGCAACGATCACACCACGTTGAAATACCAGTTCCCGTTCGATCACTGAAGTCAAGCAACGTCGGGCGCGGTCAGTACTTGGATGGGTGACCGCTTGGGAACACCGCGTGTCGTTGTCTCCTTTTTTTTTTTTTGTCAAATATCACTTTTCCGCAGTGTACAAGAAGTATATTTTGCCGTTACATCACATTGAATAGTGGAAATCCTTCTTGAAACTTAGTTTCGACGATTACAATAATGGAATATCGAAGAATATTTTTCATACGAATACACTGCAAGAAATGTTTAATAACGGGCAACGATCACACCACGTTGAAATACCAGTTCCCGTTCGATCACTGAAGTCAAGCAACGTCGGGCGCGGTCAGTACTTGGATGGGTGACCGCTTGGGAACACCGCGTGTCGTTGTCTCCTTTTTTTTTTTTGTCAAATATCACTTTTTCCGCAGTGTACAAGAAGTATATTTTGCCGTTACATCACATTGAATAGTGGAAATCCTTCTTGAAACTTAGTTTCGACGATTACAATAATGGAATATCGAAGAATATTTTTCATACGAATACACTGCAAGAAATGTTTAATAACGGGCAACGATCACACCACGTTGAAATACCAGTTCCCGTTCGATCACTGAAGTCAAGCAACGTCGGGCGCGGTCAGTACTTGGATGGGTGACCGCTTGGGAACACCGCGTGTCGTTGTCTCCTTTTTTTTTTTTGTCAAATATCACTTTTCCGCAGTGTACAAGAAGTATATTTTGCCGTTACATCACATTGAATAGTGGAAATCCTTCTTGAAACTTAGTTTCGACGATTACAATAATGGAATATCCAAGAATATTTTTCATACGAATACACTGCAAGAAATGTTTAATAACGGGCAACGATCACACCACGTTGAAATACCAGTTCCCGTTCGATCACTGAAGTCAAGCAACGTCGGGCGCGGTCAGTACTTGGATGGGTGACCGCTTGGGAACACCGCGTGTCGTTGTCTCCTTTTTTTTTTGTCAAATATCACTTTTCCGCAGTGTACAAGAAGTATATTTTGCCGTTACATCACATTGAATAGTGGAAATCCTTCTTGAAACTTAGTTTCGACGATTACAATAATGGAATATCGAAGAATATTTTTCATACGAATACACTGCAAGAAATGTTTAATAACGGGCAACGATCACACCACGTTGAAATACCAGTTCCCGTTCGATCACTGAAGTCAAGCAACGTCGGGCGCGGTCAGTACTTGGATGGGTGACCGCTTGGGAACACCGCGTGTCGTTGTCTCCTTTTTTTTTTTTGTCAAATATCACTTTTCCGCAGTGTACAAGAAGTATATTTTGCCGTTACATCACATTGAATAGTGGAAATCCTTCTTGAAACTTAGTTTCGACGATTACAATAATGGAATATCGAAGAATATTTTTCATACGAATACACTGCAAGAAATGTTTAATAACGGGCAACGATCACACCACGTTGAAATACCAGTTCCCGTTCGATCACTGAAGTCAAGCAACGTCGGGCGCGGTCAGTACTTGGATGGGTGACCGCTTGGGAACACCGCGTGTCGTTGTCTCCTTTTTTTTTTTTGTCAAATATCACTTTTCCGCAGTGTACAAGAAGTATATTTTGCCGTTACATCACATTGAATAGTGGAAATCCTTCTTGAAACTTAGTTTCGACGATTACAATAATGGAATATCCAAGAATATTTTTCATACGAATACACTGCAAGAAATGTTTAATAACGGGCAACGATCACACCACGTTGAAATACCAGTTCCCGTTCGATCACTGAAGTCAAGCAACGTCGGGCGCGGTCAGTACTTGGATGGGTGACCGCTTGGGAACACCGCGTGTCGTTGTCTCCTTTTTTTTTTTGTCAAATATCACTTTTCCGCAGTGTACAAGAAGTATATTTTGCCGTTACATCACATTGAATAGTGGAAATCCTTCTTGAAACTTAGTTTCGACGATTACAATAATGGAATATCCAAGAATATTTTTCATACGAATACACTGCAAGAAATGTTTAATAACGGGCAACGATCACACCACGTTGAAATACCAGTTCCCGTTCGATCACTGAAGTCAAGCAACGTCGGGCGCGGTCAGTACTTGGATGGGTGACCGCTTGGGAACACCGCGTGTCGTTGTCTCCTTTTTTTTTTTTGTCAAATATCACTTTTCCGCAGTGTACAAGAAGTATATTTTGCCGTTACATCACATTGAATAGTGGAAATCCTTCTTGAAACTTAGTTTCGACGATTACATTAATGGAATATCGAAGAATATTTTTCATACGAATACACTGCAAGAAATGTTTAATAACGGGCAACGATCACACCACGTTGAAATACCAGTTCCCGTTCGATCACTGAAGTCAAGCAACGTCGGGCGCGGTCAGTACTTGGATGGGTGACCGCTTGGGAACACCGCGTGTCGTTGTCTCCTTTTTTTTTTTGTCAAATATCACTTTTCCGCAGTGTACAAGAAGTATATTTTGCCGTTACATCACATTGAATAGTGGAAATCCTTCTTGAAACTTAGTTTCGACGATTACAATAATGGAATATCGAAGAATATTTTTCATACGAATACACTGCAAGAAATGTTTAATAACGGGCAACGATCACACCACGTTGAAATACCAGTTCCCGTTCGATCACTGAAGTCAAGCAACGTCGGGCGCGGTCAGTACTTGGATGGGTGACCGCTTGGGAACACCGCGTGTCGTTGTCTCCTTTTTTTTTTTGTCAAATATCACTTTTCCGCAGTGTACAAGAAGTATATTTTGCCGTTACATCACATTGAATAGTGGAAATCCTTCTTGAAACTTAGTTTCGACGATTACATTAATGGAATATCGAAGAATATTTTTCATACGAATACACTGCAAGAAATGTTTAATAACGGGCAACGATCACACCACGTTGAAATACCAGTTCCCGTTCGATCACTGAAGTCAAGCAACGTCGGGCGCGGTCAGTACTTGGATGGGTGACCGCTTGGGAACACCGCGTGTCGTTGTCTCCTTTTTTTTTTTGTCAAATATCACTTTTCCGCAGTGTACAAGAAGTATATTTTGCCGTTACATCACATTGAATAGTGGAAATCCTTCTTGAAACTTAGTTTCGACGATTACATTAATGGAATATCCAAGAATATTTTTCATACGAATACACTGCAAGAAATGTTTAATAACGGGCAACGATCACACCACGTTGAAATACCAGTTCCCGTTCGATCACTGAAGTCAAGCAACGTCGGGCGCGGTCAGTACTTGGATGGGTGACCGCTTGGGAACACCGCGTGTCGTTGTCTCCTTTTTTTATTTTTGTCAATGGAAAGGGGGGGGAAGGGGGGGGGGGGGGGGGGGGGGGGGGGGGGGGGGGGGGGGGGGGGGGGGGGGGGGGGGGGGGGGGGGGGGGGGGGGGGGGGGGGGGGGGGGGGGGGGGGGGGGGGGGGGGGGGGGGGGGGGGGGGGGGGGGGGGGGGGGGGGGGGGGGGGGGGGGGGGGGGGGGGGGGGGAAGAGGGGGTGACCCCTCCTTGAAACTTAAATTCGACGATTACAATATGAATATAAATATTTTATAAAAATAAAAAAAAAATGTCAGAAAAAACGGAAAGGGGAAGAAAGGAAAGAAACAGACAACAAACACCACACACACCACGGGGGCCCCCCCCCCCCCCGGGCCCCGCCGGGGGGGGGGGCGGGGGGGGGCGGGGGGGGGGGGGGGGGGGGGGGGGCCCCCCGGGGGTTGTTTCCTCTTTATTTTTGTTATCACTTTTCCGCAGTGTACAAGAAGTATATTTTGCCGTTACATCACATTGAATAGTGGAAATCCTTCTTGAAACTTAGTTTCGACGATTACATTAATGGAATATCGAAGAATATTTTTCATACGAATACACTGCAAGAAATGTTTAATAACGGGCAACGATCACACCACGTTGAAATACCAGTTCCCGTTCGATCACTGAAGTCAAGCAACGTCGGGCGCGGTCAGTACTTGGATGGGTGACCGCTTGGGAACACCGCGTGTCGTTGTCTCCTTTTTTTTTTTTGTCAAATATCACTTTTCCGCAGTGTACAAGAAGTATATTTTGCCGTTACATCACATTGAATAGTGGAAATCCTTCTTGAAACTTAGTTTCGACGATTACATTAATGGAATATCGAAGAATAATTTTTCATACGAATACACTGCAAGAAATGTTTAATAACGGGCAACGATCACACCACGTTGAAGTTATACCAGTTCCCGTTCGATCACTGAAGTCAAGCAACGTCGGGCGCGGTCAGTACTTGGATGGGTGACCGCTTGGGAACACCGCGTGTCGTTGTCTCCTTTTTTTTTTTGTCAAATATCACTTTTCCGCAGTGTACAAGAAGTATATTTTGCCGTTACATCACATTGAATAGTGGAAATCCTTCTTGAAACTTAGTTTCGACGATTACATTAATGGAATATCGAAGAATTATTTTTCATACGAATACACTGCAAGAAATGTTTAATAACGGGCAACGATCACACCACGTTGAAATACCAGTTCCCGTTCGATCACTGAAGTCAAGCAACGTCGGGCGCGGTCAGTACTTGGATGGGTGACCGCTTGGGAACACCGCGTGTCGTTGTCTCCTTTTTTTTTTTTGTCTTTTCAAATATCACTTTTCCGCAGTGTACAAGAAGGTATTTATTTTCTTCTTAAAAATTTTTATATTCCTTTTCCTTTGTTTTTTATTTTGCCGTTACATCACATTGAATAGTGGAAATCCTTCTTGAAACTTAGTTTCGACGATTACAATAATGGAATATCGAAGAATATTTTTCATACGAATACACTGCAAGAAATGTTTAATAACGGGCAACGATCACACCACGTTGAAATACCAGTTCCCGTTCGATCACTGAAGTCAAGCAACGTCGGGCGCGGTCAGTACTTGGATGGGTGACCGCTTGGGAACACCGCGTGTCGTTGTCTCCTTTTTTTTTTTGTCAAATATCACTTTTCCGCAGTGTACAAGAAGTATATTTTGCCGTTACATCACATTGAATAGTGGAAATCCTTCTTGAAACTTAGTTTCGACGATTACAATAATGGAATATCCAAGAATATTTTTCATACGAATACACTGCAAGAAATGTTTAATAACGGGCAACGATCACACCACGTTGAAATACCAGTTCCCGTTCGATCACTGAAGTCAAGCAACGTCGGGCGCGGTCAGTACTTGGATGGGTGACCGCTTGGGAACACCGCGTGTCGTTGTCTCCTTTTTTTTTTTGTCAAATATCACTTTTCCGCAGTGTACAAGAAGTATATTTTGCCGTTACATCACATTGAATAGTGGAAATCCTTCTTGAAACTTAGTTTCGACGATTACAATAATGGAATATCCAAGAATATTTTTCATACGAATACACTGCAAGAAATGTTTAATAACGGGCAACGATCACACCACGTTGAAATACCAGTTCCCGTTCGATCACTGAAGTCAAGCAACGTCGGGCGCGGTCAGTACTTGGATGGGTGACCGCTTGGGAACACCGCGTGTCGTTGTCTCCTTTTTTTTTTTTGTCAAATATCACTTTTCCGCAGTGTACAAGAAGTATATTTTGCCGTTACATCACATTGAATAGTGGAAATCCTTCTTGAAACTTAGTTTCGACGATTACAATAATGGAATATCGAAGAATATTTTTCATACGAATACACTGCAAGAAATGTTTAATAACGGGCAACGATCACACCACGTTGAAATACCAGTTCCCGTTCGATCACTGAAGTCAAGCAACGTCGGGCGCGGTCAGTACTTGGATGGGTGACCGCTTGGGAACACCGCGTGTCGTTGTCTCCTTTTTTTTTTTTTGCCAAATATCACTTTTCCGCAGTGTACAAGAAGTATATTTTGCCGTTACATCACATTGAATAGTGGAAATCCTTCTTGAAACTTAGTTTCGACGATTACATTAATGGAATATCGAAGAATATTTTTCATACGAATACACTGCAAGAAATGTTTAATAACGGGCAACGATCACACCACGTTGAAATACCAGTTCCCGTTCGATCACTGAAGTCAAGCAACGTCGGGCGCGGTCAGTACTTGGATGGGTGACCGCTTGGGAACACCGCGTGTCGTTGTCTCCTTTTTTTTTTTTCAAATATCACTTTTCCGCAGTGTACAAGAAGTATATTTTGCCGTTACATCACATTGAATAGTGGAAATCCTTCTTGAAACTTAGTTTCGACGATTACATTAATGGAATATCGAAGAATATTTTTCATACGAATACACTGCAAGAAATGTTTAATAACAGGCAACGATCACACCACGTTGAAATACCAGTTCCCGTTCGATCACTGAAGTCAAGCAACGTCGGGCGCGGTCAGTACTTGGATGGGTGACCGCTTGGGAACACCGCGTGTCGTTGTCTCCTTTTTTTTTTCAAATATATCACTTTTCCGGCAATGTTCAAAATTGGATAGTGTACAAGAAGTATATTTTGCCGTTACATCACATTGAATAGTGGAAATCCTTCTTGAAACTTAGTTTCGACGATTACATTAATGGAATATCGAAGATTATTTTTCATACGAATACACTGCAAGAAATGTTTAATAACGGGCAACGATCACACCACGTTGAAATACCAGTTCCCGTTCGATCACTGAAGTCAAGCAACGTCGGGCGCGGTCAGTACTTGGATGGGTGACCGCTTGGGAACACCGCGTGTCGTTGTCTCCTTTTTTTTTTTTGTCAAATATCACTTTTCCGCAGTGTACAAGAAGTATATTTTGCCGTTACATCACATTGAATAGTGGAAATCCTTCTTGAAACTTAGTTTCGACGATTACATTAATGGAATATCGAAGAATATTTTTCATACGAATACACTGCAAGAAATGTTTAATAACGGGCAACGATCACACCACGTTGAAATACCAGTTCCCGTTCGATCACTGAAGTCAAGCAACGTCGGGCGCGGTCAGTACTTGGATGGGTGACCGCTTGGGAACACCGCGTGTCGTTGTCTCCTTTTTTTTTTTTGTCAAATATCACTTTTCCGCAGTGTACAAGAAGTATATTTTGCCGTTACATCACATTGAATAGTGGAAATCCTTCTTGAAACTTAGTTTCGACGATTACAATAATGGAATATCCAAGAATATTTTTCATACGAATACACTGCAAGAAATGTTTAATAACGGGCAACGATCACACCACGTTGAAATACCAGTTCCCGTTCGATCACTGAAGTCAAGCAACGTCGGGCGCGGTCAGTACTTGGATGGGTGACCGCTTGGGAACACCGCGTGTCGTTGTCTCCTTTTTTTTTTTTGTCAAATATCACTTTTCCGCAGTGTACAAGAAGTATATTTTGCCGTTACATCACATTGAATAGTGGAAATCCTTCTTGAAACTTAGTTTCGACGATTACATTAATGGAATATCCAAGAATATTTTTCATACGAATACACTGCAAGAAATGTTTAATAACAGGCAACGATCACACCACGTTGAAATACCAGTTCCCGTTCGATCACTGAAGTCAAGCAACGTCGGGCGCGGTCAGTACTTGGATGGGTGACCGCTTGGGAACACCGCGTGTCGTTGTCTCCTTTTTTTTTTTTGTCAAATATCACTTTTCCGCAGTGTACAAGAAGTATATTTTGCCGTTACATCACATTGAATAGTGGAAATCCTTCTTGAAACTTAGTTTCGACGATTACATTAATGGAATATCGAAGAATATTTTTCATACGAATACACTGCAAGAAATGTTTAATAACAGGCAACGATCACACCACGTTGAAATACCAGTTCCCGTTCGATCACTGAAGTCAAGCAACGTCGGGCGCGGTCAGTACTTGGATGGGTGACCGCTTGGGAACACCGCGTGTCGTTGTCTCTTTTTTTTTTTTTTGTCAAATATCACTTTTCCGCAGTGTACAAGAAGTATATTTTGCCGTTACATCACATTGAATAGTGGAAATCCTTCTTGAAACTTAGTTTCGACGATTACATTAATGGAATATCGAAGATTATTTTTCATACGAATACACTGCAAGAAATGTTTAATAACAGGGCAACGATCACACCACGTTGAAATACCAGTTCCCGTTCGATCACTGAAGTCAAGCAACGTCGGGCGCGGTCAGTACTTGGATGGGTGACCGCTTGGGAACACCGCGTGTCGTTGTCTCCTTTTTTTTTTTTGTCAAATATCACTTTTCCGCAGTGTACAAGAAGTATATTTTGCCGTTACATCACATTGAATAGTGGAAATCCTTCTTGAAACTTAGTTTCGACGATTACATTAATGGAATATCGAAGAATATTTTTCATACGAATACACTGCAAGAAATGTTTAATAACAGGCAACGATCACACCACGTTGAAATACCAGTTCCCGTTCGATCACTGAAGTCAAGCAACGTCGGGCGCGGTCAGTACTTGGATGGGTGACCGCTTGGGAACACCGCGTGTCGTTGTCTCCTTTTTTTTTTTTTGTCAAATATCACTTTTCCGCAGTGTACAAGAAGTATATTTTGCCGTTACATTACATTGAATAGTGGAAATCCTTCTTGAAACTTAGTTTCGACGATTACAATAATGGAATATCCAAGAATATTTTTCATACGAATACACTGCAAGAAATGTTTAATAACGGGCAACGATCACACCACGTTGAAATACCAGTTCCCGTTCGATCACTGAAGTCAAGCAACGTCGGGCGCGGTCAGTACTTGGATGGGTGACCGCTTGGGAACACCGCGTGTCGTTGTCTCCTTTTTTTTTTTTGTCAAATATCACTTTTCCGCAGTGTACAAGAAGTATATTTTGCCGTTACATCACATTGAATAGTGGAAATCCTTCTTGAAACTTAGTTTCGACGATTACATTAATGGAATATCCAAGAATATTTTTCATACGAATACACTGCAAGAAATGTTTAATAACGGGCAACGATCACACCACGTTGAAATACCAGTTCCCGTTCGATCACTGAAGTCAAGCAACGTCGGGCGCGGTCAGTACTTGGATGGGTGACCGCTTGGGAACACCGCGTGTCGTTGTCTCCTTTTTTTTTTTTGTCAAATATCACTTTTCCGCAGTGTACAAGAAGTATATTTTGCCGTTACATCACATTGAATAGTGGAAATCCTTCTTGAAACTTAGTTTCGACGATTACATTAATGGAATATCCAAGAATATTTTTCATACGAATACACTGCAAGAAATGTTTAATAACAGGCAACGATCACACCACGTTGAAATACCAGTTCCCGTTCGATCACTGAAGTCAAGCAACGTCGGGCGCGGTCAGTACTTGGATGGGTGACCGCTTGGGAACACCGCGTGTCGTTGTCTCCTTTTTTTTTTTTGTCAAATATCACTTTTCCGCAGTGTACAAGAAGTATATTTTGCCGTTACATCACATTGAATAGTGGAAATCCTTCTTGAAACTTAGTTTCGACGATTACATTAATGGAATATCGAAGAATATTTTTCATACGAATACACTGCAAGAAATGTTTAATAACGGGCAACGATCACACCACGTTGAAATACCAGTTCCCGTTCGATCACTGAAGTCAAGCAACGTCGGGCGCGGTCAGTACTTGGATGGGTGACCGCTTGGGAACACCGCGTGTCGTTGTCTCTTTTTTTTTTTTGTCAAATATCACTTTTCCGCAGTGTACAAGAAGTATATTTTGCCGTTACATCACATTGAATAGTGGAAATCCTTCTTGAAACTTAGTTTCGACGATTACATTAATGGAATATCGAAGAATATTTTTCATACGAATACACTGCAAGAAATGTTTAATAACAGGCAACGATCACACCACGTTGAAATACCAGTTCCCGTTCGATCACTGAAGTCAAGCAACGTCGGGCGCGGTCAGTACTTGGATGGGTGACCGCTTGGGAACACCGCGTGTCGTTGTCTCCTTTTTTTTTTTGTCAAATATCACTTTTCCGCAGTGTACAAGAAGTATATTTTGCCGTTACATCACATTGAATAGTGGAAATCCTTCTTGAAACTTAGTTTCGACGATTACATTAATGGAATATCGAAGAATATTTTTCATACGAATACACTGCAAGAAATGTTTAATAACAGGCAACGATCACACCACGTTGAAATACCAGTTCCCGTTCGATCACTGAAGTCAAGCAACGTCGGGCGCGGTCAGTACTTGGATGGGTGACCGCTTGGGAACACCGCGTGTCGTTCTTTTTTTTTTTTTTTTGTCAAATATCACTTTTCCGCAGTGTACAAGAAGTATATTTTGCCGTTACATCACATTGAATAGTGGAAATCCTTCTTGAAACTTAGTTTCGACGATTACAGTAATGGAATATCGAAGAATATTTTTCATACGAATACACTGCAAGAAATGTTTAATAACAGGCAACGATCACACCACGTTGAAATACCAGTTCCCGTTCGATCACTGAAGTCAAGCAACGTCGGGCGCGGTCAGTACTTGGATGGGTGACTGCTTGGGAACACCGCGTGTCGTTGCCTTTTTTATTTTTTTTTTTGTCAAATACCGGTATAACCCATGAATTTTTTCATAAATGTCATTGGATTTTCAATTAAAACATCCTGTTTACAAGGCACTACCTGCACAATATTTAAATCTGGAACAAGTCCTCCAAGCCTTTCGATACCGAAGCGATCCTCTCCACTCCGCTACGGAACGACAACTTTCTGAAATACGTGTCGTGTTTTCAAATACCGCGGACGGCGCCACCGGTGCAAGCTAGTTCAACTAACTCGAACCGCAACAGCTGCACAACTTGGTGGATCTTATTAGCGAGACATTACGCAAGGAAATAATCCGCCAATGTAGTTGTTTTCCAACGTGCAACCTTCAACGCAACACTGTCATGTCTGTTGATGCCGAAGCGGGCGAGACGATGCAGTCAGTGACGAGGATATCACAGTAGTAGCGACAAGTATGGAGGTACGTTGCCACAAACGATGCGTTTTACTACGACTGAAATTTAAAAATTAAAATGGCATTCTTCAATGATTTCCTGGATGTTGAGCAGCCTGCAAATTGTTAGATGATAAAAAAAAGACGTTTTCCACGAAACACCGAACTACTACACTTTTCTCGACGCGCGTTTCGCCAACCAAGTTGGCATCTTCAGGAGAAGATAAAACTAAATTCTAACCTACACACTTGCACTATTTATACTAAATTTGTTGCCACGGTTCACTGAACCGTTACTGTCTTTGTTTATCTGAGCAAACAGTGGACTGGTGGGTATCGGACCATTGTCCTTATTCATACTACTGTTACAATTAATGATTTCTAAACTTTCAAAAGCATCCAATTGTCTACTGTTTGTTACATTTCTAATTAATTTTAAATTATTTCTCTATCCTATGGTTGTTGTCAAAAGAGTGTTGGGCAACACAATATTTCCCTAGAGTTCAGGTATGTGGACGATATCTTCGCGGTATTTGATACAAAAGCAATTAATTTAGATAATTTTGTTGCCAAATTAAATAACCGTTTCCCTACCATAAAATTTACATAAAGAAGTGGAACACAATGAACAGCTACCATTTTTAGATGTATTAGTTATTAGAAATAGTGAAAATAAGTTAGAGTTTGATGTATTATAGGAAAGAAACCGCGACTCTTAGATATATTCCCAACGATTCATACCACCTTTTTCAACATAAAATGGCAAGTTTTAATTTTCTAATTCACCGTTTGTTAAATTTCCCCCTCAGTAAAGAGGTTTGAACATGAGAAACAATTAATTAAGAATATAGCTAAGAGTAACGGTTACTCAGTCCATTTAATAGATAAGTTAATAAGGAAGCATAAATTTAAGAAAACCCTGTACAATTCCACGACTTTTCGTAGAGATACTGACAATTCGAAATTGTTCGAATTGCTTCGTTACCATATGGACCTAAATTCACCCGTGGACTAGATAAAATTTGTAAATTTTTTTTTTTTAAATATTAATATCAATTTGGTTTATAATTCTAAAAATAAACTACAGACGCTTTTGGGTAACCTCAAAGACAAAATCAACAATAACGAAGTCAGGAATATATGAAATGAGTTGTAAAGATTGTGATCAAAAGTATATTGGGCAAACAAAAAGATCTATTTTGACTGGATTTAAAGAACACATGGCTCATTTGAAATATGGCAGAACAGAAAAATCTTGTGTTGCCCAACACGCTTTTGACAACCACCATAGGATAGACATAGATAATTTAAAATTAATTAGAAATGTAACAAACAGTAGACAGTTGGATGCTTCTGAAAGTTTAGAAATCATTAATTGTAACAGTAGTATGAATAAGGACAATGGTCCGATACCCACCAGTCCACTGTTTGCTCTGGTAAACAAAGACAGTTACGGTTCAGTGAACCATGGCAACAAATTTAGTATAAATAGTGCAAGTGTGTAGGCTAGAATTTAGTTTTATGCCAACTTGGTTGGCGAAACGCGCGTCGAGAAAAGTGTAGTAGTTCGGTGTTTCGTGGAAAACATCCAGTTTTTTGTTTCTACGCCGAAGGTTCCAGTACCCACTCCAGGGTTAAAGATCATATTTCCTAGCTTTTTTAACACCTACAAATAAAAAAAAAACTCTTCCACTACAGTAGACAATTGTTTATTAAATAAAATTTTTTGTACAGTATCATTTAATTACTTAGTAGAAAATTTATACCAAAACTAAACAACCATCTTACTGTATCGTTACAACAGGTGGTTCGTATCATAAAATTGATAAAGATAAACTGCTGTGAGTTTTTTCTTTTTTTTGTTTTTACTTTATTTTACACCACTAAATAACTATTAGAATGTTTATAGCTATCAAAATAAATTTCCAGCACGATTTACGCCGACAAACAAACGATAAAGTAGGGGGTATAATCCGTCATATTTAAAAAAAAAGGAAGCTATCAAACTCAAAGAGACAATAAATTAAAAGAGAGGTGAAACAGCGCGGGGCCGAGGAGTTCCGGAAAAAAGTACACCCAGCATATAAAAATAACTTCTCGTGTCAACTCTTACGATCTACTTGTTTACAGGAATCCAGAGTTCTCGCGCCAATACGACACAAGCTCGTAATTAAATACACTTTTTTTATCATCCTAAATACTAGCAGCTAAATGTACATGTAAAATAAGAGGTGTGTGGGGGGGGAGGAAACCTAATCACTAACATTTAATCCAATGTACGGTCTCCTTCGTAGTGCGCGTCGTATGGTGAAGATTTTAGACCAGGCCTATCGGTTGTCGACGTGGTGGGACGATTCGCACTTGTTGGCAATTTTGTACCCTCCCTATTTCAATTGAGAACCGAGCCCCCGCAGCATAGAAGCCAGGGACTGGAATGCGAGCTTTCGTCTGCATATGAAGACATTATTATATACCGTATGTATTCTTAAATTACCCTAGCAACCAGCCAAGAGAGAGGAAAGGACGTAAGTGGAGGACAGAATGGGACATAATTGCCGCACTAACAAGCACGTCAATGAGAATCGAGCCCCCGCAGCACAAAAACCGGGGACTGGAATACGAGCTTTCGTCTGGATATGAAGAAATTATTAAATACCTTAAGTATTCTTAAATTACCCTGGCAGCCAGCCAAGAGGAAAGGACCTAGAGGACTTAGACCTAGGAAGTGAAGGACAGAATGAGACATAATTGCCAATAGGCGGGTCAGTGATTATGGTGGGGAGATTCGCGCTTGTTGGCGATTTTGTACACTCCCTATTTGAATGAGAACCGAGTCCCCGCAGCGCGGAAGCCAGGTACTGGAGCGGGAGCTTCTAAAGCATAATTAGGCCCCGAGTAGAATTAAGAAAAAGAAGTCGTTGGTAAAAAAAATCTTCCACACAATGCGCACTGTACGAAGGAGTCCACAGCATAACGTAAACCATACTAAATGTAAACAATGCGCGGGAGGAGGGGGAGGAGGGGCAGTTCGGGGCCCTACCAAAGGCTCGCAGAGATCTCATTTCACACAAGTTCGTATTTACACGCCCAGACACTCACTTCTCTAGTCCATTTTCATCTTGTCTCTGAGTCGCTTCGCCGGCGGCTCTTCGGAGGTCCTCTTCCAGGCCGGGCAGTTGGATCTTGGTGTCGGACGCCTCGGAAGGCTGCAAAATACGAATCACGATTTATACAATGACATTGTTATGAGAGAGCGTGCCCAATTTTAGATAAAACGCGTTACTTCTAGAGGTGTAAATTTTACCAAATCGTTTTTATTAAAAAACTGCGGATAAAATACGTGGTGTTTTAATAAAAATTAGTTTTGTATACATACAGTGTGTCGGTGTATTTTTTCTTCGAAAACTTGAGTACTTGAGTTATTACAACAGTTGGAGATTACACTGTTCTGCCTTTTGAAAATTTTTTGGCGCTCCTTGATATTTTTTTGGGTTTTTTTGTGTCTACTGTAATGTGCTGTATACTCAATCAAATATAAGCTCGGTTTTTTACCTATTAGCTAATACATTTTTAAAGAAAGGAAGAAGAAAATAAAATATGAGAAACCCAAACCATAAGCGAAGTGAACGATTCTAGTGAATTTTCAGATTAAAAAAAAAAAATTTTTTTGTTTGTATTCGCCGGGATAGGGCGAATACAATAGACCCAACCCTTGGGCCAAAGAGTGTCCCCTAACATGTTTTGGGTCTATTTTCCACTATACCGCTTCACTATTTGAGCAATTAGCTGGTGAAATCTTTCGCCTTGTTCGTCTGAAACTGTACCTAAATCGTCAGGGAAGAATTCCAAATGGAAGTGAAGAAAATGCAGCTTAAGTGACATATTGGAACCTAACGTCTTGTTAAGATTGAATAAGTTCTTCAACTAGATTTTTGTAGTTCTGCGATTTCTTGTTACCTAGAAAGTTGCTACATACATTTTTGAAAGCAGTCCACTCCCTATTCTCTTTTCTCGAAAGTGTAGTTTCTAAATTTTCGTCTTTAAAGAGTTTTGCGGTGGGGGGGACCGGGAAGGTCTTCTTTTAGCTTTGCCTCACTTTGCTCAAATAAAGAAAAGTATTTCCTTCTGTATTTAAGATTTTATGTGCAGAGGAGGTAAATAAATATGCTGCTCTACTAAGGGTTCATTGAGGACGTTTTTCAGAACCGATAACAATGTTTTCATGTAACGGCCATTCTTTAACAACTATTATTGGTTTCTGGCTCTGCTATCCCATTCGCATAAAAAACAACATTTGGTGTAGCCACTCTTGTTTTACTTTTAGATCGGCACAGATATTTCATTTATGATCTTTGTATTTTCACCCATGAGAACAGAAGGTTGTTCGTTTCCATTGAACAATAAAAATGCCTTCAGACGTATCTTCGAAAAGGCGAAAACATGTTGTTGATGTTCTCTAGATTTTGCTACGTGATACGACAATTTACAGGTCAGTGTAAGGGTTACATAGATAGGAATTATAGAAATAACACATTAGTTTGGCGGGCAGGATTTTCATGCAGAACAGTGTTATTTAGAAATTTAGTGATGCTAAGAATGCTGTGCATTCAAATACAAGTGAATCACAGAATTATTCGTATCCTCCCAAGGATTAAAATTAAAGTGGAAAATTCTGATGACAGAAAATAGGAAGAACTAAGATTTTTTGAGGGTAAATATGTTAAGTCTTAAGCAATGAAACATACAAGTTTGGAGGTTCCTGAACAAATATTAGAAAATTAAAAAAATCTTTTACTGAAAGAAGTACAAATATTAGGTCACAAAATTATTCGTAGGTACCCTAGATATTTATCAATGGAAATAAAAGTTAAAAATACAATTTATTATTATATAAGTCGACCGCGTGCAGCAATTATGGCATTTGAATGGGGAACTAATACTATCTATTAAGTTTTGAGAGATGACAGGAAATGTATCAATCCATATCTCCGAAATTTTTTTCCTTTACCACGTGTTTATTTGGAATATAAACTTTGCGTGGCCATGATTCCATTTCAGACCACAAAATGTTCAATTAGGTTAACGTGGGAGCTTTGAAGGCATGCAGAGCTGCTGTGAACTTATATAATACTCTACAGCGAACGGCCATTTTTCAGTAACTGGCTCGATATTTCGGGTCTGTGTCAGGTTAGAAAATAATAGTTTCCCTTACATCTAATTTTACAACGCTTGGTGCGAGTTTCTAATGTAGAATGTTTCCGACACCACCCCTTAAGCCCAAGTCATCAACGAATACCACTGTGGTTGACAGTTTGTTTTAAGTGTTAAGTCGGTTGGACCCGAAAAAGTTAATTCTTTTCATCCGCCAAGATTATAACAAAGGTTTTCGGAAAGGGTGGTGTCGGAAACCTGTTTTCATTGATGAATTGATGGACAAGATGGTACATTTAAACATGCTATATGAAAATCGCGCACCAAGCGCCGCAAAATTAGAGCTACAAGGGCTCTATTATTTTTAATCTGACTACAGAAAAACTGAAACTATATATAAACTATAGAAACTTATCTGATGCTACAAAACTTTTACGAATCTCCTCCAGTTTGTGATAGTGCTGTTAACCAACCCTATGTCGTCAAGCTAATTAAGAGGGTAAGTTTTAGATACATATTATATGGTTATAAAGCGTGAATTTATTGTTTTTGTTACTACTCGTATATTTAACATTAAATACTTTCACGTATTATAAAGAGTGTCCCATAATTCAAGCAAGATTTGAATTTATCGCCATTTGTGCGGTAAAGTGTTTGCAACCAAAAAAGAAAACAGTTTGACAGCTGACAGTTTAGGGTTAGTAAAAATGGAGCACTACACGAAAGAAAAACGCGTTTTCATTGTTGAACAATATTTCAAAAATAATGAAAGTTTGGCTGCTATAGTTCGCAAATTTCATGCAAAATATGGTCGGAATATTGATTTAACTTCGTCAACTGTGAAGAGAGTTATTGAAAAATTCAGGAAGACTCGATCAATTGGGGACGCTAAACACACTGGCCGTCCAATAACAAGCCGTTCAAGTGATAATATTGAAGCAGTACGCGAGAGTGTTGGTGAAAGTCCAGGAACATCGATTCGGCGTAGTGGACAAGAATTGCAAATTTCCAGATGTTCTCTACAGCGTATACTCACTGCAGCTCACTGACTCTGCACAGCGAAGAGAATTTCGTTGAATGGATTATTGAACAAGTGAATGCTGATTTTTCGAGCAAAATCATCCTTAGCGATGCAGCTCATTTTTACCTTGATGGCTTCGTTAATCGTAAAATTGCCGCATTTGGGGTTCTGAGAACCCACGTGTGATTGTCGAAAAACAAATGCATTCACGTGTCAGTGTTTGGTGCGGATTGTGGGCTGGAGGCGTCATTGGACCGTACTTCTTCGAAGATGAGGCTGGTCAAGTGATTGTTACTGGTGCTCGATATCGCGACATGATAACCGAGTTAAATTTAAATTGGATGATATTGATGTGGATGACATGTAGTTTCGACAAGACGGTGCGACATGCCATACAGCCCGTGAAACAATCCAATTAATGCATAAGACATTTCCTGGTCGTGTACTCTCTCATTTCGGTGATCAGAATTGATCCCCTATTTGATTTCTTTCTATGTGGTTGTTTGAAATCAAAAGTCTATGTCAACAAGCCCATTTCCACCTCAGGAGGAGACTCAACGCTGCATCAATGAAATTCAGCCACACTTATGCAAAACGGTCATAGAAAATTTCGACAAAGGAGTGCGTGTGTGCCAGCAAAGCTGTGAAGGTCATTTGCCCGATGTTGCTATTCCATACATAACCCTATCCTATATACTTTGTTTCAATAAAAAAAATACAATTGAAAAAAAAAACTGTTTTCTATTTAATTCAAATCTTACGCAAATTTTGGGACACCCTTTATTATGAAGCATACGCCCATGTTCAGCGGCACATTTCGGCCAACTCTAGTGATGTTTTTTCATATACCGTCTCTCAAATCCTTTCAGGCCAAGTGGACTTTTAGTTGTCTCACTTGTCAATGTTTGTCCTACATTTGGTGATGTCCCGAGTTTTCTGAGGCTATAGAAACAACCGTACGTCATTCCTGGGGCGCTATTGCACATAATAACAGCCATCCCATCCCCAAACTATTATCATTATAAGACGGTTATTATCGAGAACACGTTAAACATTTCCCAAATTTTGCCTTTCGATGGTTAAAATTGACCATTTTTATACCAAAAAAACTGGACGTTTTCCACGACACATTTCGCCAACTAAGGCATCTTCAGGAGAAGATTAAAACTAAATTCTAGCCTACACACTTGCACTATTTGTACTAAATTTGTTGCCACGGTTCACTGAACCGTAACTGTCTTTGTTTATCAAAGCAAACAGTGGACTGGTGGACATACTACTGGTACACTTAATGATTTCTAAACTTTCAAAAGCATCCAACTGTCAACTGTTTGTTACATTTCTAATTAATTTTAAATTATTTATGTCTATCCTATGGTTGTTGTCAAAAGCGTGTTGGGCAACACAAGATTTTTCTTTTCTGCCATATTTCAAATGAGCCATGTGTTCTTTAAATCTAGTCAAAATAGATCTTTTTTGTTTGCCCAATATACTTCACACTTCACGATCACAATCTTTACAACTTATTTCGTATATTCCTGACTTTTCGTTATCGTCGATTTTGTCTTTGGGGTTGCCCAAAAGCGTCTGTAGTTTATTTTTAGAATTATAAACCAAATTGATATTAATATTTTTAAAAATTTTATCTAGTCCACGGGTGAATTTAGGTTCATATGGTAACGAAGCACATTTCGAATTGTCAGTATCTCTACGAAAAGTCATGGAATTGTACAGGGTTCTCTTAAATTTATGTTTCCTTATTAACCCATCTATTAAATGGACTGTGTTTGTTGGCGAAACATTTAATGCATCTACACTTGTGGACTGTATGATTGCGAATCCTGTGATGACCGTTGAAGCCATATTTTCTGCAGGATGTCTTCTGGTAGATATGGAAACACCACTTGTTATTTCACGAAAGTCTTTACTAGTGCGATACATCGCGACGAAAAGGCGAATTGTTTATAGTAGATGTGGAAAGACCACTTGTTGATTTTCGAAAGTTTTCACTCGTGTGAAGCGACGCGACGAGATGCGAATTACGAACTCGCGTGTGTCGCGACGAGATGCGAATTTTCGACTCTCGACGACAATGTTAGACGTCGTGCCGAGATGCGGTTTTCTTAGCGAATGACTCGCCACAAACAGGAAACTAAGGACAGGATATGGGTCCGAAGGAAGGGGAAAAAATGGTAGGCCCTTTTCCCATATGTCAATTTTTGGCGCGAATATTCTATTTAAAGTATAATGAGCGCGATATATTCTATGAGTAGGTTTAATTAAGTTACAAAAAGATAAACGAACGAACAAGGAGAATACGAACGTGAACAGACTGAGTAACCATTAATTCTTAGTTATATTCTTAATTAATTGTTTCTCATATTCAAATCTCTCTTTACTGAGGGGGAAATTTAACAAACGGTGAATTAGAAAATTAAAACTTGCCATTTTATGTTGAAAAGGGTGTGAATCGTTGGGAATATAATCTAAGAGTCGCGGTTTGTTTCCTATATACATCAAACTCTAACCTGTTTTCACTATTTCTAATAACTAATACATCTAAAAATGGTAGCTGTTCATTGTGTTCTATTTCATATGTAACTTTTATGGTAGAGAAACGGTTATTTAATTTAGCACAAAATTATCTAATTTAATTGCTTTTGTATCAAATAACGCGAAGATATCGTCCACATACCTGAACCAGACTCTAGGGAGATACTCGAATTTATCTTTTACTTCTATCTCAAATTTAGTCATAAAAATATTTGCAATGAAAGGTGACAAGGAGTTACCCATTGCCGTTCCCTCATGTTGTTGAAAATATTCACCATTACACTGAAAACAATTTTGATTAATACAAATATGAATAAGGACAATGGTCCGATACCCACCATTGTTTGCTCTGATAAACAAAGACAGTTACGGTTCAGTGAACCGTGGCAACAAATTTAGTATAAATAGCGCAAGTGTGTAGGCTACAATTTAGTTTTAAACTTCTCCTGAAGATGCCAACTTAGTTGGCGAAACGCGCGTCAAGAAAAGTATAGTAGTTCGGTGTTTCGTAGAACACGTCCAGTTTTTTGTTTCAACGCCGAAGGTTCCAATACCCACTCCAGGATCATTTTTATACCAGACATCTCCGTTTCTACTAGACACAGAAAATTACAACATACAAAAAACATTCTCATTAGTGACGTACCTGGGCATCTATTCCACCGATAAAGTCTGCCTGCTATGTACAGAAACAATTTATGTAAGCTAAATCTAGGGATTTGATAACATTCCCAACTCTAGAAGAGGTGACAGATTAAACTTGAGTCCGGACGTGATAATAATTAAACAACGGTCTTATTATAGATTACAAGGGAGTGCAAGGGTCGTGAGACAAAGATCAGAGTAGTCGTTCCTCGTGTAATTTTCAACGTTGAGTCCGAATCTACTGCTCCGTCACGTGATTCCGAGATATCATAACCTAAAAGTACGGACGAAGCTTGCTGGTAGTTTTCCGAGGGTGCTCGAACCAACATGAAAGTGAACCTTCTCTCTCAGATGGACGCGAATCAAATATGACCGTGAGGGGTGAACCAATTGCAGGCGAGGTGGGACCACGTTCAAAGCGCCCTCCAATGGTCACCCGTTTAAAGAAGTATTTTTCAAAGGAAAGAAGCTTCACTTGACCTGATCCATGAAAAGGTCAAACCTTGTAACTACCCGGTTGATTCATAAGTATTGAGCCATTCCCTCGAAGTGCCTGGAATTTTCTAGACGAGCCAGGACAGCGGTGGGGTACAGGTTATACAAAGCGTATACTTGTGTGCGTTAATATTATTAAATCTCAGAGCAGAACTGTGATGTGCAACATGAAAATGAGCGAAACTTCAAGCGAGATTCGATATGTTCTATTATATGAATTTCGTTTAGGCCGTAATACAACCGAAGTACGCCGAAATCTAGTGGCCGCTAGTTTAGCAACATGCGAAAGATGGTTCGCGCGCTTTCGATCTGGCGACTACAGCATCGACGATAAACCACGATTTGATAGGCCACCTCAACCGAATATCGGGCGCTTGGGTACAACTGACGAAGCAAACTCGTATGGAACCTCACGAGAGCTCGGCTGTGGCCAAGGCACAGCTAGTGAGTGGACTCGAAATGGTCAAGTTGGGCAAGTGGATACCACGTTTATTAAGGGAAGCAAGGGAAGGGATCCAAAGCAGAGTAACGTTTGCACACAACTTTTCTCCTGCAGTTATCATTTCGACTGGTTAAACGAGCTTGTTACCGGGGATGAAAAGTGGGCGTTTTATTATATGTAAATCGTAGCAGTAAGCGCCAGTGGGTACAGGCAGATGCTTCGGCAAAATTGGTACCTGAAAGGAGATGCTGCTAGTTTGGTGGCGCCTTCTCGGCGTGTATCACTGGAAACTCTCGGAGGACAATACTACCATCACCGTCACTGTTTATTGTGCTCAACTCCGCAATTTGGCCGCCCAGCTCGATCTTCTGGACTGGACAAAGTTATACTACTGCATGATGCGCGTCCCCATGTAGCAAAACAGACACGCCTTGACCTCTTACAGTTAGGTTTTGAAGTTCCGCCCCATCCACCGTATTCACCAAATATTTCCCCCACTGACTATCATTTGTTCTACGCAAAAACATTGTTCCACAAATAAATCATTTGATGATCTTCACCATGTGCGCGTTGTTCAAGTCCCGGCCGGGATAGCGATTTTTAATTGTCTCGCTTTCTCCATCAGGGTTTGATATGCAACCACTAATACACTAGTGTATAGGTGTGGATGCATAGATGCCAATCCAACCGCACATGCCCTAGATTTGGTAATGTTCTGCGTTTTCTGGGTTTCCTCAGAACTGTAAAGCAAATGCGTTACCGAAATAATCTTAAGTCGCTCCCAGTGCGCCATGGCAAATAATAATAATAGCCACTCCTTCCCCGCACAGGTCCCTGGGAGGACCTAAGGGGTTACTCTTCGGAGTAATTATAGGGTGTGTATTATTATTATTATTATTATGTACTAATAATCATACACAATTTTGTCGCTTCACAACCGCGTGAGTTCTGGGAACGTAGCATTTGCAGCCTTCTTACTCGTTAGTTACAAGTTACAGAGTTGCATGGCGTTTGCATTCCAAATTAAATTCCTACTGTTTATAAAATAAATCATATTTGAACATTGGCAAGGCAAGGCTCAACACTTTTGAATCAACCGTTTATATTGTTTTGCAAACATAAAAGGAACAACGATTGAATAATACCTTGAAGTTTAAGTTGTGGCTGAATTAATTTTTATAAATACGAAACGGTGGATTTCCGGTTAGCTCGCAATACCGTATCTCACGATCGCAATGAGGTTTCAATTATTCCTAAATATTAGTTCTTTCAATACAGGTCAAGGTTCCTCGGAAAACACCATTTTTCACACTTTAGGTTAATATTCTTCCTCGATTTCTAGTTGAAAATTACCTAAAAGTTGTCGACTCTCTTCTTTGGTCACTGGCAAAAATATCGTTTAAAAGTTACGTCAGCTTATCGATACTCTTATAGAATTGGGCACTATGTATCTATAACTGCTTAATCGACTAGGATGTCTAACCTGTACGTCGGTACCCAACGGCCCGCAACCCTCGGGTTTCTTCGGTTTCGGCTTCTTCTGTCTCTCGCTGTTCAGCATCGACAGCGTTATGCTGGTCTTCTTGTTGGGCTGATACTGGAGCTCGGGCGGCAGAAACACCCGCGTGTTGACGAAATCCGCCTGCGGAGAGAAGTACATGGTGGGAATGCGGGTCTCACTGGGGAAGTCCTTCAGCTCATAGTTGGTGGTGCGCGTCAGGAGGAGGCCGGACGCCAGGTCGCAGAGTGCCCACAGTTTCTGTAAATCCAAGACCGAACAATCACATCTATTTCAGGTAACAACACAGTATTCAGTATATAATTAAATACACAATTAAACAAATGCACAACTCTAGTCGATGCGTAACAGTGCAACGCAGCAATCAAAACACCTTACGCTCGTATTACAGGTCATACTCACGTAGTTTATCGAATCGTCGTCCGGCCTGACGGCGTCCTTGTGATTCTTCATCCTCTCGATCAGGCTCTTGTAGAACCCGTAGCTGAAGTAGTCGCTCTTGGTGACCAGCGGCTCTAGTATGAACCACAGGCACTGCTTGGCCTTCGTCAGCTCCTGGACGTCGTCCCACTTGGAGAGGTGCGGGTCGTGCGCCAGCACGGGCACCGCGAACACCAGCATGTAGTCGGGCAGGATGTGGGGCAGCTGGCTCATCGCCTTGTCCGCCTGGCCCGCCCCCATCGTCAGCGTCTTCACGTAGTCGCGCCGGCGGTTGATGTCGGCCACCATGTAGTTGCGTACTGTTGTGCGCAGTCGGTTCTCCGGCTCCCTGCCGGCCAGCGCGTAGTACCCCATGAAGTCCAGCGGCAGGCACTTGTTGGGCAGCCCCTTGCTGAGCCCCTTGTGCAGCTTGGTGGCGAAGATCTCGCGCACCTGCTTCACCTCGTCGACCATCAGCTGCGACAGGTTGTAGAACTGCTCGGCGGTGTACTGGTCGCCGACGCCCTTCTGCTCGCACACTTTAAGCATGGCGCAGCCGGCTGCCAGCCGCAGCCACGACATCTCGGCCTTGGAGAGTCTGCCGGACTGCAGGAGGTCGCCTTTGTGGAGGATGAAGGCGTTCAGCATCCTGAAGGTTTTCTGGGCGGACGCGGTGTCCTGTTTCAAGCCCAGGAGCCACCGGGCCATGGCCTTGAGGCCTTCCACTTTGCACCTGGTCTCCTCGGGCAGCTCGTCCTCGGAGCACCAGGGCTCCGAGTCGGTCACCTCGCAGTCGCCCTCTCTCGCCTCCTTCACCAGTAGCTCCTTCACGATCTGGATACAAAATTGTGGTCACAAACCAATATTTATGTGATTTATAATACAGTGGACACGCTTATAAGACTCACTTTGGGACCAGCAAAAAGTGAGTCTTATAAGCGAAGGGGGAAAAACAAGATTTTAGAATGTATGTAATACACAAACTTTATTTTACCTGTGAATAGACATAATACAACACAATAGCGTGTTATTTACTTATAAAAATAGGTAACTTTTCAAATACATACGTACAAACATACATAATCAGTTCAAAGTTTAAGATGGTTTAAAGAGTTTTTTTTATTTTTTTTTTTTGTTTTTTGTTACTTTCCAGCATTTCAGTTATGTATTTTTCATAAACTGAGTCTTATATCCGAAGTAATGAGTCTTATAACCGAGTTTTTTTCAATGTATTCGGATACGTCCGGACTGTTTCTGGCGATTTTGAGTCTTATAAGCGACTGAACCTTATATCCGTGAGTCTTATAAGCGGCGTCCACTGTATTTGTGTGTTTGAAGTGATTAACATAATAGCTGTTATTAAATTAACATATATCTTGTTAAAACTCTTACGACGCTTGGAAGAAAACAGCAGTCACATAATATGATTTGTCGATCCGAATGTCTAGAACTGAAGAAGTTACCAAGAAAATTAAATACGGTAATCACGGCAGCGCAAAAAGATTTTTTGGGCAAAATTTACTTTAGAAATGTTAGAAGGGTTTGCTGGCCAGTGGGTTTCAGGCGTTTCAAGATTTTCAAACAGAATATCCACGCAAAGTCATGGATTTCGATTAGTTTTCACCAAGTTTTTGCTAGAACTGTGGCTTTGTTAAGAGAAAGAGGAAGCATGAATGGAAAGAAAGGCATACCGTCTAAGATCAGTCCAAGAGTTGTTACCAGCGAATCGAGAATGTGGAGGTCTGAAAAATCCACATTTCTTTATAGAGGAGCCTTTGCATTCTCAGAAAGTCTGGCGTATCGAAAAGAAGGTTAACTGTGGATTTATAAACTCGTCGTTCGCGCTGGCGTTCACGTCCAAAGTTAAAACAGTAGTTTTAGGTAGAGTCGTTTATAAACAGCGCTGGCGTCGAATTCTGGTGCTCGCCGACGTTCGAAATAAATTAATTTTAATGTTTCAGCGTTGGGCGTTCGTAGCAAACTCGTAGCGCGCACACCGCGACCAATCACAACGCATGAATGTAGTCACGTTATATGACGTTTTATTAAATGACATTGAGCATATGATTTTATATGGTTTCCACATAATGTAACAGCCAGCAATCCCATCAATATGGTATTATTGTTTGTCAAATTCATGTTTACAAAATGAAAAACAAACAAAACAAATTTAGGTTAACTTAACCTTGATATATGAAACAAATGAAAACGCGAGAACCAACGACAGTTTATAAATGGCATGTTTGAGTTGCTACGGCGACGCCAAGGTCGCTCCGCCGACGCCAAGGTCTCTTCGCCGACGCCAGCGAGCGAAGAGTTTATAAATCCAGCCGTAATTGGACCGATTTTTAAAAGGGACTCTCAATCCAGCGTGATCCCATAATGAAAAATTGTAAACACTCATATTCATCGTTTAAGCCAACAATTATCTAGTATCCTACCTACAGAACCTGCAATACAATCTTGAAATTTGTTCTTATAATCTAAGCTCAGTCCAAGAGTTGTTATTAAACGACCAGACGCAACAAATGGAATTTTCAGTGGTTTATGGGTTATTTGCATAAAATTGAAAACGTCTATGAAAAAAACCCTGTTTTACTGACAAGGCATGGTTTTACCTCTCTGGTTACGTTAACTGCCAACAAATTAGAAGGCGGAGCTCTGAAAAAATCACATTTCTTTATAGAGAAGCCTCTCTGCATTCTCAGGAAGTGTTATTGTGTGAGCTGCCGCATCAAAAACAAGGTTAACTGGAGTGATTTTTTAAAAAGACTCTCGATTCGGCGCGATACCGTAATGAAAAATTTATAATTGTGTTAGACGATGATATGCGACACCCCTATTCGGCGTTTAAACAATCCAGAAAGTAAATGTACCTGCTACGGAACTGCTACAGTCCTGAAATGTGCCCTTAGCGTCTAAGCTCAGTCCAAGAGTTGTTACCAAAGCATGAGCCGCCACGGAATGCATTTTCCAGAATGGTTTGTTATCGAAAAGGAGGTTGATTGGTAACCAAAAGCTTTTACAATTAACTGAAGATACTTAAATGTTTTTAACACTTTGAACGAACTTTTAGCAATTTTGGCGGCAAAATATTACACACTCGCAAGTATTCTAGATCATTTACCTTTCTGGAAACGATATTCTTGATTTGGACCTTGTAGCGCTCGGGAACGTTATACGCAATATGCCCCAGAGTAACGATAGCCGTCCTGTAATGCGGAGAGTCTGGCGTCAGATTATTCTTAATGGCCTCCAGGATATTGGGAAACAGCGTCTCGTGCAGGTCGGGCATGTTCTTGTATATACAATGGATTGCGCCTTTGGCCTGCTTCGGGGTGCCGCTCTGCGCCAGCTCCTTGCAAATCGGTGCCAGCGAGTCCATCAGGTCTGGGAACTGTTCGTCTGGAATGGTTGGAACAGGACATGTAGAAGTGATATTTTCTAACATTCAATAAATACAAAATATACTCACAGAGACACCTATATTTCCCGAGGAAGGTGAAAACGGACAGCACCAGTGGCGCCACGTTCTCGTCCTCCAACCGGAGAAGCCCCATGAGCTGCTCCAGCACGTCGGCGTAGTGGAAGTGCGACGGGAACACCACGCTCAGCATCACCAACAACTTCAGCCCCCTGTCGCCGGCGGTCGCCGGGTGCAGCCCTACCTCCTCGATGGTGTTGCCGCCGCGCAAGCAGTCCTCCACGTACCCCACCAGCAGCCTGATGGCCTCGTGGTCGATCATCACGGAGCTGATGCGCTCCAGCAGCATCTTCACTGTGTTGTAGTACAGGTTGGTCATCACCGGCGGCCCCAGCTTCTTCAGCACAGCGGCCGTCGCTTCGGAGCACTCCTTGCAGCTCACCGACGGCCTGGCCACGATCTCGAACTGCTCGAGGAGCACCGCGTCGCGCTTCAGGTGGCCGCTGAACTTGGTAAGGAACTCGTGCGCCTTGACTGGCTCCGGGAGGCATCTGGACAGCGCCTGCACCTTCAGGGACATCTCCTTCTGCAGCTCCGGTGTTTGGTTCGGTCTTCTATGCAGCTCCAGCCACTCCAGCACGAGCTTTCGCACGCACAGCTGGTTCTTCTGCAGCTCCATGAAAGCCTTGGTGGCGTGCTCGTCAACGGTACCCAGGAGGTGGTACAACTTCTTCATGCGCTCGGCGGCGGGCAGCTGGTAGGGCACCAGGCAGGTATTGAGCAGCCTCTCGACTAGCAGGCGATCTTCAATGCCGGCCATGTAGTAGCCGTGCAGGATCTTATCTTTTATCCACGTGACGGCCTTCTTCGTCGCGTTCGGCACGTCGGGGTCGCTCAGGTGCTTCCTGTAGATCAGAGCCAACCCGGACATCGCCTCCTTCCTAATTTTGAACTTCTTGTCGAGCGTTCTCTCCTTCACGAATTCCAAGAGGTCTTCCGAATCGGACACAACTTGGAAGTCGTTTCTGGCTGTCGTCACTATCGCCATGACCACCTGGTACCGCACGTTCTCTTCGGAGTCGTGCTGTCTCAGCTTCAGCGTGTCGGTGATGTCTTTCCTCAGGTCGGGGTGGTTTAGGAGGAAGTGCATCGAGTACTGCACGCACTTGGTCCTGATGGCGATGGAGATGTCGTTGAACCTGCCGAGGAACGCTCTCCATAGCGAGGAGTGTCTTCGCGCCAGTTCCGAGTCTTTCTCACTGAACATCTTGGCCAGCAGCGCCACGGCTGCCAACCTCTCATTCTCCAGTGGGCTCTTCAGCTTGCACTCGAGCTGGGGCAGCACGGCGATCAGTATCTGGGGGCAGATGTGGTTCAGCTCGTAGATCAAGTCGTATACTTTGCCGCAGATCTGGAGGTTTTTGTTCTCCTTGCCCAGGATCAGCACGTGGTTGAAGAACGCTTGGATGTATGGCTCCAGCGTCTCCGACGTCTTTACGATCAACTCTTTGGCTAGGTAGTAGGCGTTCTTCTGCTGCGTCTTGTTCGGCTCGACGATGTTCATCAGGATGATGTCGAGCAGGTCGTTGCTGACCATGTCGCTCTCCGTGATCAGCGGGCACAGCACATCCAGCATAAAGCTCTTCACCCTACCCGAATGCTCGTCGTTGACGATCTTGAACATAAGGTGGAACAGGGCGCAGAAAATCTCCTGGCAGTCCTGCAGCTCGAAGCACATGTTGAACGACTTTACGTAAGCCAGGTTCTCGAGCAGGTAGAAGTATCGCTTGAAGGCGGCGTCCTTGGGGTCCTTCAGGCCCGACAGCTGCGTGATGAGGAAGAGAAATATGGTCTTGACCTGGTCGGGGTCCTTGTAGGGGGCCTCGGGGGCGTACACCCGCAGAACGTCGGCTATGCAGCACGCGATCAGCAGCTGGACGTCGCGCGAAGGGTGAGACAGGAATTGCTCCTCGGCGAGGTGTAGGGAGAGCGGGATGTATTGTTTGTAGGCCCTGTCGTCCTGTCCCATGGCTTGGAGGGTGTGCGCCAGGGTCTTTAGTCGACGAATCAGTTCATCGGTGTTTAGGTCGTCGCTGATTGGTCGGCAGCCAGGTGGGTATACGATTTCCGCCATTTTAAAGTCTGAAAAGAAGGCAAGGTGTAAATCGAACGACCAGAAGCGAACACAATGAATGGCACTACTCAAAATAACGAGCATTCAAATAAATTTGACCCCAAATACAGCTGAGACGGGATAAATTTCCGACAGCTTGAGCTGCAGGTTCAAATCTCAGCATCTTCTTCTTTCATTTTTTGCTTTTAATATAGGTTAACATAAAGACAAACTGAGATAAAAACAGGCGTTTTAATTGGAAAACATTTCGAAATACGCACTTTATTATAAAAATTGTTGAAAATGGCCTCAAAGTTATTCTAAGCATTTCTACCACCTTCTTTAAATATAACTGTAAACATTTTCTAAGAGATGAAGAGTTGTGTCAATCTCATTTATTTTTTCCACAATTCTTCACATGTCGATTAATAGGAGCTTGAAAAATTTTTGTTCTTTAAGTATGGCCACAAAAAAAATCACATGGTGTTATGTCACAGGATCTTGGAAGAAATTCGTGTTCAGAATTCAGGCTCATCAAGTGATTATAGAAAATATTCTGTGACATTACCATAGTTTCACCCTCAGCGTGTGCTCTAGCACCATCGTGCTGGAAGCAAATTGTAGTAATTTCGTCATTATCCAACTGATTTACAAAAGGTATACTCATTTCTTTCCTGTATCATTTGGGAGTCAGAGTTCCATTATAGATACCTTTTTAGGCTCTTCGACTGATAGCACACCAAAAACCAACTTTTTGAGCTCGAAGGAGGGCTTTGATAAAAGAAAAGGTCTGGTTTCTTGAAAAAAAATTGTCACCAAGATCATTTAAACCGCTGGCAAAACTCTGCTCTACGAGGGTAACTGGCTTCTCGAGGCTAATGATAACAACTCCCTGTTTCCCAGAGCACTTAAATAATGTAGTGATAAGAATGCTTACACTTGTAATCAATGTTCACAGCCACATCGGGAAGCATTTCTTGAAACTTCGAGACTTCAACTTACTGTCTAATTTTGAAGTACACCTTACCATAAACGTTGTATAAACACCATTAGTTAGAACCAATTTTTTCAATAATCATAATCAACATTTTAACAATTTCAAAGCTGTCTAACAATAACAAAATAACAATTTTAGGCCAGAGCTTAATTTGAGGTCAAATTTAACCAAGCAAACACTTGTTAGCTTGGTGTACAATTTTTTTACTGTATCCTACAACAAACCAAATGTTGGATGACACTTTTCCTTTATTCCACATTTAAGTAAATATATGCTATATATTTCATAACTCACTTTGTGAAGCTATCTATGTAATAAACAATACTATATAAAGCTTGTCTCCACAAGCTTTATATACGCTTGTTTGTTTTTTTTTAAAATATTTATTAAAGCATTTTACACTCTGTTTTTACTAAACAATGATGTTTTAATTGTCGAACGACTCTGTAAAATGAGTTTGTCAAATTAAACAAAATATTTACGTTATTTAGAATACACCTCGTATTTTTCAAGTATATATTCAGGAACTGTAAAAATGAAACTTCATTTTTAACTTTCAAAAATGTGAATCACAGTTTAAAAGTGACCTAAAATCTTTTATTTTATACTGCACCATATGGATGAAATATTTCTCATCATATCAGTTGGATTTGGGATGAAGACATAATAATATATTAAATCAGAGATGGTAGTATTGGCCACTTCAATTTTAACTTAGAAATCAATGTTCGATAAAAGTAACACTGAATATTATTTATAAGAGTATGTAACATAGCAGTGGTGCTTAAAGGTTTTTCCTCATGAGAAATAACTTGTAACATTGTTTTAAAATATGTTAATTCCAAAAACGTGTACATATGTATCAGAAATGAACAGAAATATCCCATACTTGTTAAACTACTTTTTATATTCATTAGAAATTTCCACGTTTGTATTTGACTTCATAATATCAGTAAAAAGTTAAGTAACACAAGTTTTGCCTCATTCAAGTCGGGAAAATTGTAGAGGCTGCGTTTTACTGACAAACCTTCGTGATTAGCCTACAATCTGTTACCCAAACGCAACAGTGATAATATAGGCAAGTATGCTATAGCACCTTTTTAAGTTACAGTACACAAAGAAACATGTCTTTTTAATGCCATAAAGATCACTCAAATGTAGGCAATGCGTTGTTATGAACAGTTTTTACTTGAGAAGAATCCTGTTCTTAATTTCATTAGATTCACTAAGTCAATTCTATACTGATTTACTTGCGTTTAAAACGCTCCAAAAAGAAATCTACTAATGCATGCCATTTTAAACGCAATAACTGTTCACGATGTTAAACTTCTTAATGCAAATATACTAACGATTCACGGATTTCTTGACTAATGATTCTTGTTCTCATAAGACGTTTCTTTGTCATCTTAGATTAAATGTACCCAAAGGGTAAATATATTTACAGTAAAAACCTCGAATAGTAAAACATACAGAGTAAGCATCTTCTAAAGGTGCACCTCTATAACAATACAGGTAGCTGTACATATCTGGACTAGTACAGCAACAGAATCCTAGACCAACATGCAAAAATACGTAAACTCCGCAGGAATTTGAGTGCAAACGGATATAATGCAACAATTCGCCCAGCCTCATCCTAACAGGTGAATGCCTATTTAAAAAAAACGATCCTAACGAATTTCAGGTAAACACCGCATATTTCACTCGCCTGCGACATTATGCCCAATAATGGGCTAGATTTAGGTAAAATCGCATTATAGTTTTATTTACAAGCTCGAAGATGGTAAAATACGGATATTTACCTGCGTACTGAGAGGTACACTACCGATAAATAGGATTGGGGTAGATCAGTCCGTCCGTATCTCAAAGAGACGAAAAATAAAAACATAAGTCCAACAAATAGATCATTTCAATTGTAATCCCGCATATTCGACGAGACACTAGCGAATTTTCGAGGAATTTAAAAGCATTCTACTCTTATAAAGAAGGACGCGCACAAAATAACAGAACACACGAACTGCATTTACTAGTCCGAAGTTGACTGCGAGTTCACGACTGACATTTGAAAAAAGAAAATCACTAAAATGTTCACTGAGCGCGTTCGGCAATGCACATTCTCGATTACCCGTTCGATTCAGTAGAGTTCAGCTTAGTTATGTTTTAGTGTAAAACGGAATCACATTTATATTGTTTAATAAAAGTTGAATACACACCGAGCACGTAGCCCACACAGCGGCAGAAAATCATATAACACGGCCTTTAAACGTGACTGCCTGTCGGGAAGCGTTCAAGGTCATTGGAATACGATGCTACGTTGGAACAATTTTGCTACGTTGAGGTATTCGAATTTTATGACAAGAGGTATGGTGTGTTCCTGTTCCAATGGAATACCTATTTTTGGCAACTATGACTAGTACACTCGAATCCCTCTTAAGTCACCTTCGCCTAATTCACATTCTCTCTTATTTCACCACGTTTTTCCTTATTAGGTCACGAAACGTTCCCTCTTAAGTCGCCGCCTGTAAAAGTTTTAGAACTGCGTTTGGAAATTGGATTCTTGCATGAATATGTACAATTTTTATTGAAAAAAAATGATTATGTAATACATTAAATATAGACATCTAACCTTTAAAATAGGTTAGGTGTCTTTTAAAAATATTTAAACTTTAAAATATTCATTCAAGTGGAAAATTGTCACGCAAAACTTTGTCACGCACGACGGTATACTTAAGTTGATTTTTTCGTTCAGCTGGCTCATTTTTCATTAACAAGTGCTGTGGTATATCTCTAAATATTTATTTTTGCAACTAAAAACACGAAAAAGTTGAGGTTATGTTATGATTGCGACTTAAGGGAGAATAAATTTCGCGACTTAAGCGAGAAGATGATGCACGGATTTGGTGACTTAAGAGGGAATCTAGTGTAATACACGCAAACCGGCGTAGTACGCTACTGCGCCGGGCATAGACACGCTAGAAGCGATAACTGGCTCCTTTCAAAATTCGACCCGCTGCTGCTCGTGTGAAACCTCGAAGGTTCGGTCCCCTTATATTCTAGTCTTCTTGGGTAATATATAAAATAGGGGTTCCGTTTAATATAGGACGAACAGCGAGGCACACAATAATACTAATTCATTATAAAAGGAGTGTGTATTTTAATCCTTAATGGTACAACACACAAATAAAGACCAACGGACGTTTCAATAAACAATGGCACAGTCATTAGTCTATTAAGCAACCACCAAGTGGCGTAACCTTTATTTTGAATTCCATGGTTATAGTACCATGGGATTGTGGCCAATTTAATGTCAAATCGATAATTAAAAGTTTAATTGTAATTAATAGTCTATTTGGTCCTTATAGTCTATTGCGAATCAAGGTTCTTCGCCTAAATCTTATGTTATTTTTCGTGACACTGACGTTGCCGAACCTAAATACGATCCAGCCATGTAGTAAACAATTTAACCCCTGTGTGCATTTGCGCTTTATTTATCTTTACTTACACGTCATATTACATTAATTTCTATGTGTATTTTTCCTTTATTTGCAATTACCTTTTTGCGCATGCGTTTCAGCTCTTCTGCGTATTTGTTGAATTTATCCTTCATAAGCTGGGACCAGCAGTCTAATTTGTTTAGTCAGTGGTGCTTTGTAGTGAAGTAAAAATGGCGATTATCTGTCAAATTCTGAGTTATTTGTTATGAATTTTATTGTTTGTTTCGTTTGCGAGCAAGAGTTGTCTGTTTGTGCCAAACAATACATTTAATTTTCGTTATTATTCTCCCGTGACCACTGAAGTGGGTGAGTCAGTTCGTTCAGTTAACTATACGAGAGAGGTTCACCAAACCTAATGCCCTATTTGTCTTCTAGGTCTCACAATCCCGGAGGTATGCTTCGACATCTCTTTGTAATGTCCGGACTAGCCTCTAGGTGCTCTAGAGATTGTTCTGGAAGGGGGGAATGCTACAACGGCACCTGTATGTGCAACATTCGCTTTACTGGAGAGCTCTGCGACGGACCCAATCTGCCGTACCATGCCGGGATCGGAGGGGTATTCTTCTTCATCGGGATAGTGTGCGCCATACAGCTCATCACGTGCATCGTGACGGAGTACACGCGGCTCAAAGCACCCTCCTTGCTCAAGGCATGCAAGGTCACCACGCAGAAACTGATCTACTTCGTTATCTGCCTCGCCAGCTTGCTCCGGGGGGCCTACTTTATATTCCCTGTGAGTACACAATTGATGAACGATGGTTTACAAAGGTCTATACAAGAAAAATGCATTTATTCTGAAAAACTAATAGAGAGAGTGACATTTAAATATTACCCCACAAATATTACCCGGCGTGGCGTAAATATTACCCCACACAGTGCAGCTTTTTTTAAAGCTTGGAGTGTAGTAGAAAGTATGTTGATCTTTCCCTTTAAGAGACAATTTACCGATCACAGAGAATAGTCACGCTATTCGCCACGGAGGCCTTGGCAGTGGCGTATCAAAAAGAGGTAGGAGTATGAAAATATAAATAAGGGACTTTTGTGGTTCGGGAATAAATATCTAGTCGGTAGTACACCAAGAGGAAACACAATTTTGCGATTTTTTTCAGTGATAATCAAAGGTCACAATTAAACTGAATAAAGCGGCCGTTGTCGGGGTCACGTCTTCGCTGCAGAAAAAGAGAAACGTCGCACCTGATGATTTTTTTATTAATACCCAACATATCTTTCTCATGTTGGCACAGACAAGGTCACGTACGATACAAGTCAGCTGTATGAAATGTGTATTATTTTATTGTTTGTTAAATTTTGTGTGCACAGTTCATAAAATATGATGAAGGATTTATTGCTGTTGAAATCAAGACGAAATATCTCGTTTGTTAGTACAATGTGTACCTATTTTATGCTGTCGGTTAATTGCCTTAGTATGAACCGTTAGTTATGTAAAATGATGTAAGTTTTTACATTTTTATTATTAGCGAAGAGGTCTGTTGGTTCCAGAAGTAAGACTGATGTTGTTTTGCGTTTTTTTTTGTTGTCGATACGAATGTTTGTTGCAGGAATCTTTCGAACACGGTTGGTCAAGCAGCCTGCTGTCCTCTTACTATCCCCTATTAATGT
The DNA here is from genome assembly GCA_029963805.1 of Aromia moschata. Taxonomy (NCBI): domain Eukaryota; kingdom Metazoa; phylum Arthropoda; class Insecta; order Coleoptera; family Cerambycidae; genus Aromia; species Aromia moschata. The sequence goes on along the minus strand of JAPWTK010000357.1, from coordinate 62,451 downwards.
CCAGTGCGTCGTTAATAGTCTGTTTTTGGGCAGAGGTAAGTTTTCTATTATCCTGAGAAGATATATGTTATTTTTTGTTCTATCAGCCTTAACTGCATGCTGAATTGTTTGAAGGCTTCTCTATATTTTATTTCTGTGTTTGACTATGGCATGCGAAATTTTATCTATAAACAAGTAATTTGAAATTGATTAAGGAATGTTAACGTTAAATTGTGCTATCTAATGTGATTCATTAACTGTGCATTAACTCATGCAAAACAAAAACCGTTTTTTTTTTTTTTAGTAGTTAAATAGAAAAATTAGTGGAAAAGGCAAAATTAAGATTTTTTCACAAACACCATGTGGTTACAAATAGTGCAATGTAGTTTTTTGTACATAAATATCGGTTATTATAAATGTTACGAATAGCACTTGTATTCAATGCTACAGTATTTCTAACCCTATGGTAGGATTACGCTTTCCTGGTGATTTTAATAATAGTTCATCGTTTTTTGCTTTTTTGTGAAATAGAATTAACGGAACGTCAATAATGTCAACCTAGAAACATTCAAATTTAGGGCTGCCGTGACACGCCAAAACAATATATCTGACTGTATTTTCAACTAAATATTTTTATTTTATATTTAAATTACCTCTCTAACAGCTGTTAAGGGATGAAATGGAATACGGAGGGATTGTCTCGTTCTTTTTCAAAATAGTGTATCAAAGATGTTACTAACTCTTGGCAGCAGCTGTTTAACTGTTTTGGAATTTCAGAAAAGGAAGTCTGACAACTATAACACTTTTATTGTTCTGAAAATAACAGTTTTTAAATGCAAGATAAAAGTTTGAAGGTCAAAAGAAGACACAAATCTTTACTAAAGCCAATGTATAAGAGATCATTTCAAACTGTCAATAAATGTCAAGTATTGCCTGCTGTCAAGTAACTGCCAACTGCATAACAACGAATATCAAGCGCGAAATTTAAAATTCAGTAAAACATTCCATTATATAGACATCCAAAAAAAACCGTCATCAAAGTTGGCCAAGAAAAAAAAGACGTATTTCTATTCTTAATCGAATTTATAACCTTATTTACTTGTCAAGACTGTCACATCATATGACAGCCATTGTTTATTTTACAAATTGTGACAGTCACTTGTCAAAAGTTTGACATAATCGAAAAGCTTAGACATGACCGCTATTTCCATCTCTCTCGTTCACAGCCAGAGTTGATGACGTTTTTTTTGGATGTCTCTATAGTTTCTATTTCGATAGAATTAACTGTTGGCGCCACTGCACTCATTTAATAGCGTGACATGCATTGTTTTTTATTTTGTACAAAATATAGACATCCAAAAAAAACGTCATCAAAGTTGGCCAAGAAAAAAAAAAGACGTATTTCTATTCTTAATCGAATTTATAACCTTATTTACTTGTCAAGACAGTCACATCATATGATAGTTATTGTTTATTTTACAAATTGTGACAGTTACTTGTCAAAAGTTTGACATAATCAAAAAGCTTAGACATGACCGCTATTTCCATCTCTCTCGTTCATAGCCAGAGTTGATGACGTTTTTTTTGGATGTCTATATAAAGGGATTTAACCTATTAATTTTTGACTTTTTTTAATGTTTTTGGTTTGACCTTAACAATTTTTCATTTCTAGGAAAAACATTTCCAAAATGACTCAGTTAGTCAGATAGATAGTTGAAAGATTTCCCTTTAATATGAGACAATATTTTTCTTAGTTATTTAATAATAATAACACATTATTGTAGAAGAACAGCATGGATTTTTTTAATGGCCGTTCCACTACCACAAATCTGTTACTACAAAACAATTACATAACTAACTTGACTGATAACTATGATTTACTTTTCAAAAACATTTGATCGAGTCAATCAAGCTTTTACGTAGACTGCAAGCTATGGGTGTCAGTGGGAAATTTTATTGGTGGATTAGTAGCTTTTTGATTGGGAGGTCACAGTGTGTAAAAGTTGCTAATACAGTGTCATATTCTTTCGATGTACCATCAGGTGTCTCTCAAGGTTCTCACTGTGGTCCAATTCTCTTTAATTTATCCATTAATGACATTGTTGATAACATAAAATACAGCCAGTACCTGCTATTCGCTGATGAAATTATAACAGATTTTGATACAGTTGATCTGCAGAGGGATTTGGATTCTCTTTATGACTGGTGCCAAATTAATCACATGGATTTAAATATAAAAAAATGCTTTTGCATTACATTCATTAGAATAGAGACACCTATTATTAAGAATTATGCTTATCAAAACTGTGACATCAAGAGGGTAGATTCCATAAAAGATTTAGGTTTAACCCTAATTACTAAATACATAAACTTTCAGGTACATATTAATAATATTACAACAAAAGCTCTTAAACTCCTTGGATATGTTAATTGTACCAGGTAATTCACATTAGATACATACAAATTATTATATTATTCTTTGGTTAGATCCCAATTAGAATATTGTTCAGTAATTTGGAACTATAATAATCAGAATGAACAAATAGAGGATGTCCAGAACAAATTCCTAAGAGTATACAAAATGGGATATGTTTGGGGCGTCCTATAACTATAACTCTGTTATGAGTCCAACTTAATTGGAATTCCCTTGAAAACAGAAGAATAGTATCTGATGTTTGTTTTTTGAGCAAGATAATCACAAATACACTCGACATCCGCATATCCAAACTTTTCCGTTCCGCAAAATTCCACATTTCCGAACTCTCTTCACCTCTGGATAACCGAACTGCTGACGCATGCGCAAATGGTTTTTCTGGCTCATTGGTCATTCGACAGCGACAAGTTCGGTTGTGTGGAAGTACAAGTTCGGAAATATGGTGAGAAAAAGTTCGCAAATATGGTGAGTTCGAATATGCGGAGTTCTGATATGCGGATGTCGAAAGTGTAAAATTAATACACCCTATTTGTTATCCATGATAAATTTCAGTACCATATGTAAAACGGAATTTCGACTTATTCTGTGTTCCATTTCACACCACAAATTATCATTAAGTAGATTATTAAGATGTGGTAATCAATTCAAAAATAGATGCGATAAATTTGATTCAGTTGAGAACATAAAAAGAACATTATATAGTGTCTTAAATTAAATTACATTGTACACCTAATTGTAGTAATCAATATTCTTTTAGTGTAATACAGTAATTCAGTTATTTGTAATTCTTAATGGGATTACCCGTGAATAAATTAAATAGATGAATATTTTTGGAGTTATTCACAGTTTTTTGAAAACATCTCTTTTCATACGTTTTAGTTTTTTATCTTTTCATATGATCGATTTGGATTTATTAAACGCAGAATTTCACAAGCTGTAATCCCATCAGAGGCAACAAACATCAATACTGTTGTACAAAAATTATCAGAATTTAAACAACCTTCAAAGAGTAGGTGTATGAATACCTGCGCTAAACTAATTGTTTTTTAACAACCAATTGTTTCAGAAGGTGCATTTTTGTTTTATTAATATTTTCAATTAGTATTTAAACCCTTAGAATGTGTGTTTGTTTCTTGGTAGATCAACGGCTCTCATTTTGAAGCACCTCCCAAAAAGGTACCACTGTTATAGTTGTTACACGGATAGTAAATGTAATTAGCATTAAATAACAATTATCAATATCCAAAAACGATATCGTTTTTCCATGTATTTTATAGTTGCATTACAATAAGTATATGTCGTGAAGGCAACTGGAGACATTAAAGGAACAATAAAAAACTACATTTTAGGCAACTAATACACATTAGGCAGATTATTTATTATTAATATTATTATTACTACACTGCATTGGTCAGTGTGCTGTTCAGTTTTGCACTTATGTTAGATACTTTGACTTGTCACCAGTAGATCCAATATTTAATTTTTAGAGATTGAATGTATAAAAATCTAATAAGGTAAATATGTCTGATTTTAATAACTTGTGATATTTCTTTTTGTCTTCAACTTTAAAAAAATCTAAAATATCATGTTTTATTTTCCTTTTCTTCTGGATAATTCGGAAACTCTTTAGTTTAGAGAAAAGTTGAATAGGGAAAAAGCTTTGCTATTACATTTTACAGGAGGTGTGGTAGTTTAATAATAATAAAAAAAACCGTTGTAAATGCTGTAAAAATGGCAATAATCGAAAAAAAAATTTCGTGAATTTTGTTCTACCACTTAGATTATACATACGACTTTCGGCTCCGAAAACTTTTTTTTTTTTTTGATAAAATAACACCAAATTTCATCCAAAATGGTCTGACAGTTTATGCATAATAATTTTGCAAACTGTGTGAAAAAAAAAAACGATTTTCTCAAACTATATAAAGCCGTCAAATAATAAAAGAGGGTTTGAGCTTTCGAACCTTTTTTAAAAATTCAAAGTCCGTTCTTTAAGAGAGTCTATGGAATCTTTTAAAGTTATATCAATATTCAAGTAGTCCAGGATATGCATACATAGGAAATTATAAGTTGAAATTTAAATTAAAAACAGGAGTTTTTTGTCAAAGTTACTTGTGGACTGAAATTGTGAACTGAATCTGGTATAATTTTGATTTTCGTGTTATTTTACAATACATATTTATCATCCTCCTTCCTAGCATATAAATGTGTATCTTATTTCAGTTGAACGGCAAGTTGAACACCCAGTTTTGATGGTTTAAATAACTATTAATATATTGGAACATAGTAACCAGTAAGTCAGTGATAAGTAGCTTTGGACAAAATAAAAACAATTATATTAAAATAAAAAACAATAATGGAATGTTTATCGCATTTTGAATTTCGCGCTTGATATCCGTTGTCATGCAGTTGGCAGCAGATCCGAGGTGCCGTGCCGTATTACTTGACATTTATTGACAATTTGAAATTATCTGAACTTTAACATTGGCTTTAATAGTGGTTTGTGTCTTTTTTTGAGCTCCAAACTTTTATCTCGCATTGAAAAAAATTTTCTTCGGAATAATCAGTGTTATAGTTGTCAGACTTCCGTTTGCGAAGTGCCAAAATAGTTAAACAGCTGCTGCCAGGAGTTAGTAGCGTCATTGATATGCTATTTTGAAAAAGAACTATTCAAGTAGGTATTAATTAAAATTACAGTCCAATACATTGCTTTAGCGTGTAGCAACCGCCCTAAACTTGAGTGTGTCTACGGTTAATTCTATTTCACAAAAAGCAAAAAACAATAAACTTTTAAAATCGCCTAGAAAGCGGAATCCTACCAAGAGGGTTACAAATACTGTGGCATTGGATACAAGTACTATTTGTAACTTTTATAATAATTGATATTTATGTACAAAAAACTACACTGCACTATTTGTGAGAAAATCTTCTCTTCTTTTACGTACATTTTAAAAATTTAAAAACTGTGTGCCTTTTTCTACTAATTTGTCTTCCCATTAAAAAAAAAAAAAAAAATCTTTACTAACTCTTACTACCAATTTTTCCTGCCCTTTTTTGTACTTATACACCACCCACTGTCTTTTAAAATATATAAATTTTTAAAGTTACCTTGCTTTTTAATGTTGAAAAAATAAGGTATTTAACATTCAACAAACACAAAGAATCCATCCATTTGCTAGTCAAAAGTTCTGAATAGTTTTGTAACAATCTGGCATCAGTGCGCTCTAAAACTTAACCTTTTAACAGCGGGAAAATGCTAGTTAAAATCGATCGTTATCGTTAATTTCGCGAAAAGATCGCGAAATTTATAGATATATGTAATGAATTTCTCATGTGGAGTCCCCAACATGACTGGTCGTTGTATCGACCAGTTCCGACGTTAAAAGGTTAAACACGCGTTTGATGACCCACATCGGTTTTTATTTTGCAGCGTGATATATAGTAGTTGATCATATATTATAGTGATTATAAGTAGCTGATCATATATTATAAGCTGCCCATTGGAACTGTGCTATTTTAAGTTTTGTTTGCTGCGTATCTTGTTGACACAGTCGATAACTGAAATCACAAATATTGAAATAAGATACTTCCAGAACACCACTTAAACATTTACCAATTTTCCTGTAGATCTACATTTTTGTAGTTTTAATTTTTGTGCACTCCACGTACGTAAAACTTTTGTTTTTAATCCAGGTGTTTCACCTCCAAGGAATACGCTGGGAGAAACCCCAGTTCCTGTCGAAATCATTCCTCGGCTTCATCACATTCAACATAATCAGTTATAGCCTGCTATTCGCCGAGTTTATCACCACGCAGTTTGCCGAGCCACCTCCAGAGGACCCCAGCTTCTACCACCACCTCTTCAACGGCTGCTACGCCGTGTTGATGTTCATCGTCGTCATCTTCTTCCTCATCTATGGAGTCGAAGTGTATTTCAAGGTAAGGACACGTTAATTATCCCCGAAGTGAGATAATATGGTAAAGAAGCATGAAAAACTATATTATCACTAGACACAGGATCATTTTTGTGCATAGGTATTTCAAAACTTTTTTTTGTACATAGAAACAGGTGTAAAGTTTATCACCCTTGGCGGATATCTTGCTTTGCAGTTCTTTTCGGCCGGACCATTCTGGTGCATGGCTTCGCGCTAGCGTGAATTATACCGACAACATATTTGACCTGCTATAGGAGTCGGAACACCTGCTGTTTTTAGAAGCAAGTCTGGCTCGGAATCGTTTCTGAAATAGATAATATTTTATAGAACCTGGAAATATGCAGGGCATTTTTGAACAGATAAGGCCCCAGCATGTATTGTGTATCGTATTGCGCGGTGAATGAATTTTGAGCGAATGAATCCATTAGAGCCAGCACTTGAAATGAACTATTGTGTGACGTCATACGTCACACAAGGTTACTTCAGACCACTGGTACCTTCTATGTTTAAAAATATTCTACATACCTACCAATTTCTAGATCAGAACCTCCTACGAGTACATACATATAAATATTTTAGTTATTTGTCTAATTTTACGTGCATTGAACATTACATCTTCTAGTATTTCTATGTGTTTACCTATTTCTTTAGATTTAAACGTTTAATAAAAATGTGTCGTTTTCAGACAACCATCTGGCAGAGTAATGCAAAGAATGCGGTTCATTGTCGCATCAGTAAATTTTAGTGCTCATAACGGCGAATTGCTTTTTTTTCATTGCCTTTTGCACATTGAATGTGATTGGTCTAAATAATTTCAAAACTAAGATGACGTAAACTTCTGGTGATTGTTTTATCTTTTTACTATGCAGGCGAAAGTTTCAACTTTTTAACTTGCATTTTAGTTAATTTTTAAAATGTTTCCAACTCTTAATAACCTATAATTGTCAAAACATGGAATGCAAAATTCTTTTAGTTTTAAAATCGCTTTAGCGAGGAAGGCCCACTAAACTATTTATGTTTAAGTGGCTCTTGATAGTACATTACTATTTTTAAATTAAAGTGCATTTAACCAACACAAAACATTTGACAAATTCAGATGGGCCTACTGCGAATACAATAACGAATATACGCGGTGCAAGTAACGTCGAGCACTCCTTAGTCAAAGTCATAGAGCCGATACTTTTTCTCCCGGTTAAGACCGATTAATTAACTAGGTGATCAGAGTGTGAAAAGGTCTATGTCTTAACCGGGACTAAAAGTAGCGGGCCTAGTGTCTATGTCCTCTGCATAACACTGATTGGTTCCCTAAGCCCACCTTGTACTGTTAGTTCTGCACAAAACTGATCATGTCTCTAATTATCACCTAGTATATCGGTTTAGCGAATTAAATTGCTTACAAAATGACGATCCCTCCAACTATAACGACATAACCGTAATGATTCCCCCTTCTGGAATAAATCGCCAAAGAATGGCAAGAATTCTCCGGTGGCATACGCAGACTTGCAGTAGCCTAGGTCAGGATCTCTTTACTCGAGACGAAACAGTTTGTTCGAGGGATTTATATTTTTTTCCTCAAAACCGACAGTTTGTGTAACGGTTAACCGTCACGCTTGCAGGTTCGCGGAGGTTTCGTAGCCAAACCCTTCCAGTTGGCGAGTAGCTCGCACGAGACGGAGCCGTTGCGGGACGAGTCAAACCTGCGGCCGCAGATAAACCTGTCTCAACTACACCAGTCGCGCATCGGCCTTCTCAGCCAGGCCCTCATGCTGATCATCATCGCCGGCTTCCTCTTCTCCGAGACCCTGTCTGAGTTCTGGAAGGCCAAGGTGCCCATCAACTCGCGCAACATCCACGACGTCGTGTTCCGCGTGGTCGAGATCGGCGTCGCCATATGGTTCCCGGCCGTTCTCTGGAACTGCATGCAGCCGTCGGAGTTGTGGATCCTGAACCCCAGGAAGCTCCTGGCCAAGTTTGATCAGCCCGGCAATGTGGACAGCGTCGACAGTCCGCCTGGAGAAACCCTAGGTATTGGAGTAGGCGACGGCGAGGTGTTCCTGGACAAGAGGGAGTGCTGGATCTGTTACGACGGCGACAAGGCTGAGCCATTGATACAGCCCTGCGATTGCACGGGGACGTGTCCAGTGTACACCACGAGTGTCTCAGAAGGTAAGTTTGTTAATTGGTGTTACCGAAATATCAATTTCTAACGAGTGCTGGACAAAATTTAACCTCAAAGTAGGGTTTGCCAATTAAAATATACATTTTTAATAGGTTAAGTATGGAGTAAGTTTGTTTGCTAATTTGGTGTTAACGAAATGTCAACTTCTAAAGAGTGTTGGACAAAATTTGACCTCAAAGTAGGCTTTGCCACTTCAAACGTACGTTTTTGATAGATTACGTAAGGTGTAAGTTTGTTTTTTGATTAGTGTTAACGAAATATCAACGTGTTGGACAAAATTTAACCTCAAAGTAACCTTTGCCAATTCAAACAAGTGTTCTTGATAGGTTAGGGCCAAAAACTATTGTTTTGCAATCTGGTTTTTGACAGCTTTCAAGCTTTTGTGGTGCATTGGACCTTGCATTGAGAGGATATTACATAAGGGATCCACATCCTCCTCTAATCATTGAGTTTTTCGCGGTTCAATTAACTTTAGTGCCTAGTTGGACGTTGCTCTAGAAGACCATTTGGAAAAAAGCAACCGTTTTTCAAGGGTATTCAAATTATAATACAAAATTAGATGATAATAATAAACACGAACAGTGTTTAGTGTAAGCCAAGAAGAAATTTCGGTATACTTTTTTTTTCATGTCAACCATTTTGCTACGACATACGTTCGTTTTTTCTCCTTGGCGTCGGATTCATTCGAACTCCCTCTATTTGTTCAAGATGGCTCATGGAGAGCTCGTCGGCCAGCAACGAGCCGCTGAAGTGCAAGGTGTGCAACTACGAGTACGACATATGCCGGAATAGCGAGGTGAAGTGGGACAGGGGGTTTACAGCGCAACACTGGGGCAGCACCGCCGTCGTAGTCACATGCATGTGCGTCGCGGTGGCTGGCGCGTGGATCGTCATCCAGCTGTATGACAACTCGTACATCAGGATGCTCAGCGCCAGCGTCGCCCTTCTGGTCATCTACATCTGCATAAGGTAAGCGATAATATTGTTTTTAACACACTTATATTGTGTGATTTAAAAGCTTGAACACAGCCAAAGTCGGAACCGCACTCGAAAGTTCGAGGGCCTTGCGGCTCGAAATATACAACCGGCTGCGGCGGCTGAACAGTCAGTCTTGAAAATAAATACGTGCTGTTCGCGTTTCGTAAAACGTACGCCGATGTAAATTCGGATATAAATTGTATATAAATTAGTAGTAGTGTTAGTCAGCAGTTTGTTTCATTATTGTGTTTTATAAAATAAAGCTTTTTAAAAGAATTATTTTATTTGCGAAAATTTTGCATGCGAGACTCACCGCTGTGTGTGCAGGTTTCTAGGGCAAAACACCCTGAGCGCCTATCAACGTGCCAAAGTGGCGGCGCTGAGCATCGGCAGTCACGTGACCACTATAAGCGGACACGTCAATGGTCCCACCGACCCTCAAGCCGCTCAGACCACTCTCTGAACCGAATACCGTTCCGGACGAAACTAAAATTATGTAAACGTAAGTTGTGATATTTTACCCGTGTATTATGTATGTACCTATGTTTTTTTTTTTTTTCAATATAACATTGAAGATTGTTAATGTAAAAAGTATTTTGGTTAAGTGAGACGTTTCTTTGGGGGCATTGTACACTCTTCATTGTTAATCAAAGCCGAGGTTTGCAAGCTATCTACATTCAGAGCTTTATATGACTTTCAAAATTTCTTTTTTCGGTCTCATCTGGCCATTTTGTTGCATCTCATAAAAATCGTTACCGTACGAAGAGATAGCTAGGTTTTCGTATTCATCAGTAGTATGTCACCCTGATGTCATTTGTTTTTGATTCTCGTTTATTTAACAAACGAGGGTAAGGTTGAAAATTGGCAATTAGATGGTTTTTAACATCTTCCTGCTATCTTGTGTGATAAACCCCGTAAAAAATATAAATGAAAACCCCATTTATTTATATATGTATTCAACAGTAAACAATATCTTGGTTGTAGATTTGGTAGACATTTTAAAGAAATATCAAAACGATAAATCATTTTGTTTGTTGTTGAGTTCAAACCGAATTTAAAAAAAAAATAATTCAGGTTAGGTGAAGTCAAAGTACTATTATTGGAAGACAATTTGAGAATATTTTTCATTTGTTTTATTATAGTTTTTGATTTTTTTTTTCCATTTCTCCTTTCCACTGTTTTGTGTCGATGACACTTTATTTTTTTGTTATAGTGTGGCCGTTGAAATTACAATTTCTACATGAAAATGAGTTTAGTTTCTCAATGGGAAATATTTCGTCATATAAAGATGTGAGCAATTCGTATGGGGTGTATAATGCACCCATTTGTTAATTTGAAGTATGATCTTGATCTCTAGAATAGGAAAAGAAAAATGTATAAATACATTGCAACCTTGAACTCTACTACTCCTTAGAAAGCATTTGGCAGAAATTCGAACCTCATATTCAGTAGTTCCTATCCTATAACGTATAGCGACTGATGGTATTTTTTTCATTAAGGTAGTCTTTAAAAAAGAAAATGGCAACACAAATGTAAATCTTCATAGGAAAAATAACAATTCTGAAAATAATTTGTTGGAATGATTTGTTTGTATTAATGCAGGTAGATCGTGTTGGGGATTTATTTTCATTTTAACCGGCTTATGCTTGAGTATTGCAATTTCTTTTTAACCTTCTGATTGGACCATTCTATATAACCACAGAGCAACTAAAATGAGCCATATAAACAAACAGTATATGTACATAGAATATAGGGTCTTCTGATTCGTATACTTTCATAATTCCAGAGTAGGCTTACAGTTTTTGTGCCCTCGATTACATTGCCACTGAGCAGCGATAAAATTGCAAAGCTAAAGTACATGCTTATAGAAACCATTGACTAATGTTTTTTATTTCCCAGTCTAACATGTGTCAACGTAAAAAAATGTATTATCAGAATTCTCATAATTTTCATTAGCATTCTTTGAATTTCCTTAATGCCCTGTTCAAGTGGGCGGGGCTTGTGTCACCCTCCATATGTCCCAACCCCCGAAATTGGCTTCACTTGTTCTGTGTGGCCATACAGTCTGCGGTTGTAATTTTGATTTTTAACAGATTTTATTAAATCAAATCTTCAGTATACAGGCTGTCTGATAAAAAACGCCGCGAGCCATAACTCCGTTATTTGTAGCCTGATGTTAAAAAACAAAAAACCAGATGAAATGGCTCTAAATGAACTATAAGGGAGACTACTGCAGTGTTTTTCAACTTTTTTTTCTGAAACGCGATAGTCAACTTTTTTTTCAAATGACAATATAGTTTTTTTTTTGTAAATTATTATGTAAATTTGTTTTCTGATTCCAACGATGTATAGCAAATTGACTTTTATGACACGTTTATTGCAGAAAAAGTGCCAAAATTTTGTCAATATACGACATTGAACAAAATTAAACACGAAATAACGTTAAACAAAGTTGAACACAAAACAACTAAACAAACAAATTAACAAAGCAAATGATATTATACAACTAATGCTCAACCTACTGCAGTGCTCAACCTACTGCTGGCCGTCGGCATAATTAAGACATACCTGGCATCTCCTGACATGGGTCGCATTGAATATAAAATCGGGGGTTATTTCGCGGCAAGCACGTATAATTCTTTGCCTTAGATTTTCTTCATTTACGGGCGGTGTTAAATAAACTTGATCTTGAATATAGCCCCACAACCAAAAGTCAAGTGGAGTAAGATCTGGAGAACGTGCAGGCCATCGAATAGGTCCATAAGTTCCTATCCACCTATCATTAAATGTGGTGTTTAATCAATTGGTATTTATTCTGGCATTATGAGGGGGGAGCCCCATCTTGCTGGAAATAAATTCTATTCAGTTCTGCAATAGGTAATTCATCTAAAAAAATTTGAAGTTGTTCCGTCAATAACTGATAATATTTTTCTTGATTAGGTGCCGTCTATGAAAAATGGTCCAATCAATATATTACCCAAAATGCCAAACCACACATTAACACTAAACCATCCCTGAAAATGAGTTTCGACGATAATCCTTGGGTTTCTTGGCTCCAATGTGATGAATATTTCTATTACAAATACCATTTCCACTGAATGTACATTGGTCTGACCAAATAATCCTAGTGTGAAAAAATGGGTGTCGTCGCAATGAATTTAAATAAAAATGGCAAAATTGTTGTCTTCGTCCTCTATTGTTTTCTTCTATTGCCTGTACTTTCTGGGGTATGTATGACTTGAATTTGTGGTTTTTCAATATCGCATGTACCTCCAGTTTGCTTTGATGCCCTAACATTATTCCAAATTTCTCGAATGGAAGTTTTTGGGTTTTCTTCAACGTTAAGAAGAACATTGAGCTCGGTGTTTTCATTAAATCGACGTCTTTCTCGTTTTGGTTTCTTAAAAGCTCCATAGTTCCTTAAATTTTCTTCAAGTCTTCCAAATTTACGTGGTTCTGGAACTTCTCTGTGAGGAAACCGCTCTCTGTAAAGGCGGACTGCCGCACCACAATTTCTATTACACTCAAAATATACCTGAATCATATCCTTTAATTGATTATTGTCCATTTTTTTTTCTGCTAAGCTTATTTCACAAAACATAACCTAATGCAGAAAAGACATAAAGTAGAATGCGAAAAAAGACTGGGACGGGGATGCTGAAATGACATTTATTCTCTCTGTTGTATTATTTTTTGTTTTCCACGGCATACGTGATTAGATTAGTCAAACTACATTTGGTATCAGTTAGCCGGCAGTTGTTATACATCGTTGGATTCAGAAAACAAATTTGCATAATAATTTACAAAAAAAATCCTATATTGCCATTTGAAAAAAAAGTTGACAATCGCCTTTCAGAAAAAAAAGTTGAAAAACTGCAGTAGTCTCCCTTATAGTTCATCTAGAGCCATTTCATCTGGTTTTTTTTTTTTTTAACATCAGGCTACAAATAACGGAGTTATGGCTCGCGGCGTTTTTTATCAGACCAGCCTGTATACCAGTCATGTACTGGTGACTCTAATATATATATATATTTTACGTCATTTTTCCTGCTCCTTTTTTTCAAATATGTTTATTCAGTAGAATTTATGGATATTATACAGAAAGTTTCAAAACTCCGACCATTCTAATACAGGTAAAAAACCTTTTATATTTTAAAACTTAAGATTTTTTTCTATGAAGATCTATTTTAAAGTGTTGAGTAATAACGGTGATTTTTTACATCTTAGCGTATCTAACATTGTACGTATGGCATAGAACCTAACCGTAGAATTAAGATTGCTCTTAGAGATGAACTAATTTACCAAACAAACATATGTTATAAATATACACCATAGAAATATACACAATACACAATAGAAAATGATGTTGTGCCACAGTATAAATAATTCTGCTGGTTAAGAATGCGTATACAGGGTGTCCGGTGAATATGCAGCAGTAAAACATTTTACCTTTTCCGTGTTTGGGTTAGTCCACTTTTGACTTCCCTGATGAGTGATATGGTATTGCAAGCGCACAACACTACCCATTTCGGGCCTCTCGTATGTCAGACGCGGACAGTCTATAATTCCCTGTGTTATTGAAATTGATTATTTTAAATTATTAATTACATGGTTTCAATAGACTACTTCACATACAATGAATGTCGTGTTCTCCCTGATGAGCTCCTGTTACGCTTAACCACATAAAGTTTTTACTGATGAGTTAAAATGTCTTCTAATATCACTGTTTTACATGTATGCAGGGAGGTATAAGACTTGTCATAAAAGTGAAGTTCAAGATACCTTTTTGTGCGAGAAAAAATCACTTTTTGACTTACGGACTTTATGCTTTACTTTATTACGGAAGAATTACTTTTTGGCGTACTTGACGGACACCCTGTATATAAAAAAAGAACTACACTTTTATCGTAAAGTTTGCCAAATTTATTTCTTGTTTTCTAGTGAAGTGTTTCGATTGATCTGTAGGTATCATGTATGATGTTGTTGTACAGTTACGTATAAATTTTAATATTAAAAATTGTGATGAAGTCTTAGAGCATTTTATTTAATACGAATCCCCAGTGTGTGACCTTTAAGGATGATAAATATCAAATGTTTTCGAATCCGTTACTTTTGGGAATTTGTAGTGGTCGGTAATAGTTGGCAAAAATTGAGGGAATATTTTGCTTCAAAGTGCACCACGCTTTGAAAATTGAATCAAGCGACATCCAACTATTGCAATTTTCGCAACAATACAAGGAATTTTTTTAATTTCTAACCTGACCCACCCGGTATAAAATTTAATAACAAAACTTTTATCTAAAGTCAATAGTAATCGAGTTATTTAGATGAAAACAGGGAAAAAACTGATATTTAGAATTTGTTTTTACATTTTGTTCGAAAAAAAATTTCTACAACCAACTGGTGCATATTGAAAGTATCATTCCTCATGATATTCCAGAGGCATCTCAATAAAAATTAGGGATCATATGAAAAAAATGCAACCCATTTTTTTTTAATTCACAGCACTGAAAAAATTAATATCCTTTCTATAATCCTTTTTTTTACATTTTTTTTGTAGTTTAAAAAAAATAGTAACTTTAAAAACGCATTAAGACCAAAAAAGACGTTGTTTTTGGCGCACCTAGAAGAAATAATGTTTATTTCCATTTAATAAAGATGGGCGGCTGTGTATAAAAACAACTGAATCGCTTTGTGTACTAATTGCAGTAAAATGTACAAAACTGCCAACTGTAGCGAGCTGTGAAAAAAGAGTTGCGGTTCTCAGACAGACTTGATTTCTTACGAAACATATCAATGTTTTTACGAACAAGTCACAAACAAAACTAAGTCACAAACAAAAAATCAAGCAAATAAGTAGAGGTCGGATGTTAATAATAGATTCCAGGTCCGGTCTTAACGCGACTGAGAATAATGTTCCACACTAATAATGTACATCGTCAACTCCTGTATATATTGTAACGTTTTATTTATTTCGGGTTCGTGAGGTGTGAAAAATTAAACTCGTACATTTAAACTAACACTATTTATTTACACTAATTTATTTCTATACAATTTATCTTTAGCGTTGTAAGCCGCGCCGGTTTAAATAGAACTGTTCCGTCCCGCGTCGAAACCCCGCGTTATATCCACCTATAGAAGTATCGCGTCTCGGCGAGAAGCTTCCGCGCGATTCCCGAACCATCGGGCAAAAGCCGTGATCTTTCGACGCGGGCGCTGCCCGCGTACGTCATCGACGTTCAGTCGGCTGGCTCATCGAAGCAGGCAGGGGCGGACTGGCCCAGCGTTCGTAACACTGCCCCCTCCTTAAAGACATTTCGTCTCGAATTGTGTCATCCCCTGGCTCAGACGATACCTGCAGAATGACCCATTCTTGCATCGGGAGGTCTGGTAGAAGAAGCAGTCCACAGTCTTCTCGTTGAGCGATCTCCTGGGGTTATAACAGCATACCAGAATCTCAATTCCAGTAAACCGGAAGAGGACTTCTAGCATACTCCTGATCACCCTCCAATCCAGGCCATCTAGTCCGCTGGCTATCTTCGGTATCGCCAAACTGCTTATGCTCTGGGACAAGAGCACATCCCTCAGCTCGACTAGTGTGTCCCAGACAGTTTGATAAGTTGGTTTATGGTGCGATAGCTGCTTGGTCACCAAATAGAAAACGGACCTCTCTTTCTCCTGCTCGGCCGCCGTGATTTGAAGGACTCGTCCAACCTCTGGTCTTTGTCTGCGTAACTCCTCCAACTGTCCAAACGCCTTCTTGAAGGTAAGTGCAATCCCTCGGGACATTCGGAGGTCCGCTGCCACACAGTGAGCAAGACAGAAGTCAGCAGGAGTCTGGAACAGGTCACGTGGTTCTTCTCGCGTTACACCGTAGCGAGCTTTCTGGCCGTTGGAATGAAGCGACATGAATTCCTCGAAGGAGAGCTCGCCGTCTGGTGGACTGACGTGTCGAACTCTGGCTTCAGCTTGTTCGTCATTGCTTCCGGCGAAAGGGGCTAAACGGTTGAAATGGACCACCCTAGGTTTTCCTCTTGGCAACTTCTGGATTCGGTAGACTACATCGTTAATCCGGGTGACGACCTCATACGGACCTTCCCAGGAGCTTTGAAGTTTTGGAGATAACCCACGACGACGTTGTGGGTTATATAACCAGACTTGGTTGCCGGGCTGGTACCTGCCATCGTTGGCGTTGATGTCGTAGGTCTCCTTCATGCGGTCGCTGGCGCCCTGGATATTTGAACGGACTCGTTCGTGGATGTCGTCCATTCTCTGGCGTAAAGTACTGACGTAGTCCTC
Organism: Aromia moschata; assembly: GCA_029963805.1. Taxonomy (NCBI): domain Eukaryota; kingdom Metazoa; phylum Arthropoda; class Insecta; order Coleoptera; family Cerambycidae; genus Aromia; species Aromia moschata. Next base: position 45,647 of record JAPWTK010000357.1, on the reverse strand, counting down.
TCCAGCCACGTCGTCCCCTGGTGTACAGCCGAACTTCAGGTCACAGGGTAGACGCAGTTCACGGCCCATGACGATGCTTGCAGGTGTTTGCCCAGTTGTTTCGTGAACCGACGACCGGTAGGCTAACAGGAACAGGTGGAGAAACTGGTCCCAGTCCCTCTGGTGGTCAGAGACTACTTTGGATAAGTACCGGTTGATGGTCCTATTCATTCGCTCCACCATTCCATCTGACTGCGGATGCAGTGTAGTTGTCCTTGTCTTACGGATGTCGAGTGTACGGCACACATTCTGAAACAGAATCGACTCGAAATTTCTCCCCTGGTCCGAATGTAATTCCAGAGGTACACCAAATCGACAAATCCAGTCCTTGATGAGAGCGTCCGCCACAGTAGAAGCCTCTTGGTTTGGAAGGGCATACGCTTCTACCCATTTGCTAAAATAATCCATCACGACGACGATGTATTTATTTCCATTATCCGTTTCCGGAAACGGACCTGCTACATCGATGGCAATTCTTTCAAACGGACTACCCACGTTGTATTGTCGCATTGGAGCCTTCGGGTGCCGTTGCGGACCATTACTTGCAGCGCACACCACGCATTTCTTGCACCACTCCTTCACATCAGTAGTGCAGTTCACCCAGTAGAAACGCTCCCTAACTTTTCCCAGCGTCTTTGTTACTCCCAGGTGTCCGCCAGTGCTTCCATTGTGGATCTCCTCCAATACCTCTGGCACTCTGTTTCTGGGGACTATCAGTTGTTTTCGCTCTTCGGTACCATCTGATTTCTCCAGAACGCGTTTTAAGAGTCCGTCGCTTAAGACGAGGGAATTCCACTGAGCCCAGTATGACTTTACGGTTGGTGAATACCGTGACACCTCCTCCCAAGTGGGTTTCCGATCTTCTTTCTTCCAATTCACAATTGGTTTCAGATTCGGGTCATTCTCTTGGTCTTTCAAAACCTTTTCCGACAGCCAATCATCGTTCACCGCCGTCGTTCTGTATACTAAGATGTCCTTTTCTTCTGCCCGCTGACAATGTTTGCAATCCTCAAAGCAGGGTCTTCTGGATAGCGCATCAGCGTTGCGGTGAACTTTGCCTGCACGATGTTCGGTGTCGAAATCAAATTCTTGGAGTCGCTCTATCCACCTGGCTACCTGTCCTTCAGGATTCTTGAACTGTAGAAGCCATTTTAGCGCCGCATGGTCCGTTCTCAGCAAGAATTTCCTCCCATACAGGTATTTATAGAAGTGTTCGACAGATTTCACTACCGCCAGTAGCTCCCGCCTGGTAACACAGTAGTTTCGCTCAGGTTTCGACAAGGTTTTACTGAAGTATCCAATAACCTTCTCTTGGCCGTCCTGAATCTGAGACAAAACTGCTCCCAAACCTACATTACTGGCATCGGTATCCAAAATAAATTTTCCATCTGGGAGAGGATAGCTCAGAATAGGTGCACTCGTCAACGCTTCCTTTAAATGTCGAAACGCTTCACTGCATTCATCGTCCCATTGGAACCGTCTTTCTCCTTCCGTGAGTCGAGTCAGTGGCTTGGCAATATTGGCAAATCCGGGCACATATCGACGATAGTAAGTGCATAACCCGAGGAAACTTCGTAGATCATGCTTATTGCCGGGTACTGGCCACTCTCGCACTGTTTTGATCTTCTGGTCATCCACTGCCACTCCTTGACTGGAAACAACATGGCCCAGATACCTCACTTCCTTCTGGAATAGATGACACTTTTTCGGGCTAAGCTTTAGGCCAGAGGTTCGCAAACGTTGAAAGACCTCCTCCAGATTTTTCATGTGATCCTCAAAGGATTTTCCAACCACGATGATGTCGTCGAGGTATACAAGACATGTCTTCCAAGAGAGTCCTTTTAACACAGTTTCCATCAGCCTCTCGAAGGTTGCCGGAGCGTTACATAATCCAAACGGCATTACGGTAAACTGCCATAGTCCTGTACCCAGAGTAAACGCAGTTTTCTCTCGATCCCGGTGTGCCAACTCTACTTGCCAATATCCACTCTTCAAATCTAGGGTTGAGAAAATCTTTGATCCTGATAGAGTATCCAAGGTGTCATCGATTCTAGGCAATGGATAGCTGTCTTTCTTTGTCACGTTGTTTAATTGACGGTAATCCACACAAAATCTGGTAGAGCCATCTTTCTTCTTTACCAATACAATTGGTGAAGCCCACGGACTATTAGATGGTTCAATGACTCCATCTTTTTCCATGTCCTGCACGATTTTATCGGCTTCCTCGCGTTTGGCTAATGGCAATCTTCTTGCTGTTTGTCGGATGGGCCGAGCGTCGCCCGTGTCGATTTTGTGTCGGATTACATTTGTCCTGCCCTTTCTACCTTGCCCATCATCGAAAATGTCTGCGTACTTAGTAATCAGACTCCTTAGCTTCGTCGTTTGATCACTTCTCAAGGATCTTGAGGAAGATGATAGGAGGTTTGCTAACTCGCCTGTAATCTTCTTAACTGAATTTTCTTGAGCATCTAATTTTCGAATGACGGAGGAAACCGAAGAACAGTACCCTAAAACGATTCCTTTTCTTAGATTTACTGGGTGGTGATTAAGGTTCATTATTCTCACCGGCACTGTTTTCTCGGTCAGCAACAGAGCTTTTCCTACAGCTATTCCTCTTGCTACCTCGCCGTCGTGAGATCTTGGCTCAAACATCATTATGTTTCCAACACACGGGTTACCGTCCAAATGAGCGTCCAAGATCATTTCACTTCGTTCTGGCACTGCCGTATCCTCTGCCAGGACAACTCGAATTGTTTCCTCCGTCTTTCGATGTAGTATGATTTCCTCACCATTTATTTTCAGAACATTATTCTTGAAGTCCAGTTCAAATCCCTTGGTGTTCATAATGTCCATTCCAAGAATAAGTTCATCCTCAATTTCAGCTACCAGTGCTCGATGTTCAAACGACACGTTTCCAATGACAATTGTGATGTTGGTCTCACCGCGAATGGTAGCGGGATCTCCAGTTGCAGTACGTAGTCGCCAGCTGGTCGGAGTAATTCTTGCTGCTGTTCCAGCAATATCTGGTCTAATGATAGTTCTCGTTGCACCCGTATCTAATAGCAACAGTCTTTCTTTTCCATCGACTAGTCCATCGACAAAAACACTATTAGACGGGTGTTGAAGAGATGCTACGCGTGCTGTTTTCTTTGGGGCTTGCTTCTTAGAGGTTGACGATTGCCCCCTACGGTCAACCTCCTTTAGTTTCCCGACGAGGGTGACGTTTCCTTATTTCTAGGGCAGCGACTACGGACATGTCCAACCTTACCGCAATTCCAGCACCGAATTTGCCTCTTTTCCAACATGCCCTCGACGACTCGCCTAATTTCTGCTTCGTTGCAGGTTCCTTCTTCAACACCTTCCTCCATCCTACGGACCTTAGCTTGACCTCTGCAACTCTGTTTAGCAGCTTCGAATTCCAAAGCTCGCGCCAAAGCATCCACCAACTTGCTGGGACGAGCGAGAGTCAGAGCTTGACGGGTCTCAGTATCACGCAGACCGTCTAAAAATGCCTGCACGGCTAGTCGTTCTATGACGTTCTCCGGCGTAGATGAATACGCCAAACGAACTAACCGCGCTATGTCCGCTTCGAATTCCTGCAGCGATTCGTTACTTTTCTGATAGCGGTTCTTCAGCTGCGAATGGTAGACATGCTCGAGATGGGACTGACCATAACGCATTTCGAGGTGTTTAACTAGTTGATGGTAATCATCTTGTTCTTCCAGAGAAAGCGTCTGCAATATATCTGTGGCGTCACCACGTAGCGCCAACGTCAGCGCTGTAGCCTTCTCTGCCAACGACCAACCATTTGCCCTCGCTGCAGCCTCAAATTGTCGTAGATAATTAACCCATGAGCTCTTACCATCAAACTGTGGTGGTTTCATGCGAATTCTCGAAATTTCCACGTGACTGCTCAACTCGGGTTTACTCAACCTGTCGATGTCGCTACCAGGTGACTTCAGAGCGGTATTGACCACTTGTTGTTGTTCCCCACTTCCTAAACTCAGCGTTGCGATTTTTCTCTCTACTTCTAGAAACTTATTCTGGAATTCTTCTTCTACGGTAACTAACTTATTTTCCATTTCCTCAAATTTTCCGTCCACATATTCACCTATTTGTTTCTGGAGACAACTAGAATTTTCCGTAATTTTCTTTTCTAAAGTTGTATAATTTTCCAGTAGTTTTTGATCCATATTTTCTATTAGTTTCTGTTCCATCTTAGTGGAATTTTCGACCAACTTTTTGCTCCATCCCTCTTAAGTTATCAGAATTTTCGACCAACCTTTGCTCCATCCCTCTTAAGTTTCCAGACGTTTCCTGGAGTTCCTGTTGCATTTTGGTAGCATTTTCTAGAAGTTTCTCTTCTAGATTTTTCTCCAAGCTTTGCAACGCCGAATTTATATCGCCAGCAATGTCGAATAAAAATATGTCGGGATTTTCACCTTCATTTTCCAGAGCTTCTTTAAGTCTATTTTGCAGATCGGCCTTTTTCCCTGTCGTCTCGCACTCCCGTTCTTCAAGTTCCCTTTTTAAATCCGCCACTTTAAGGTCCTTTAAAAATACCTGTCTTGAAGCCATTTCACTTAATTTATTTATCGCGAATTTATTTATTTAAATGTCTTTATTATTCAGTTTTTTTTCACACTCACACCGGACACCAATGTAACGTTTTATTTATTTCGGGTTCGTGAGGTGTGAAAAATTAAACTCGTACATTTAAACTAACACTATTTATTTACACTAATTTATTTCTATACAATTTATCTTTAGCGTTGTAAGCCGCGCCGGTTTAAATAGAACTGTTCCGTCCCGCGTCGAAACCCCGCGTTATATCCACCTATAGAAGTATCGCGTCTCGGCGAGAAGCTTCCGCGCGATTCCCGAACCATCGGGCAAAAGCCGTGATCTTTCGACGCGGGCGCTGCCCGCGTACGTCATCGACGTTCAGTCGGCTGGCTCATCGAAGCAGGCAGGGGCGGACTGGCCCAGCGTTCGTAACAATATGTACACTGTACACAGTACAATCGAAGTTCAATCAAATAACGCCATTATATTCCCGAACACAACCCGTCTGCCGTGTTGTGCGCCCCGCTCTAACCAAGTTACGGCTCGTGTTAACACGAACGTAATTTGCACTTCGTGTTAGTATTGGTTAAACTACGCTGGTCGATGCATTGTTTGTGTGCACGAAACGTCGAATAAGTCGGGATAAATGTCGGGCCAGCCTCCGTTACATGTTAGGTGGAGCGTTGAATAAACAATTTTGCGGAACTGACCAGGCACTTAATGGCTGTGAACTTCGTTGTATCGTGTGTGAAAATGTATTGACGTGGCTCGCAAAAACAGCTGTTTTGCAGCATCTTGCTACAGACAGACGTAGAGCTCGTGCAAGTGGTGGTGTGAGCAGTGTGAGCACGCGAGACAATTTAACTTGGACTTAGGCAAATTAATGGTAGCGTGTAATATTCCATTCGTCAAATATTAGATCACCCCCGAGTTTAGACAATTTGTCCAGAAAGCTGTAAGGGGCAAGTACGGCGAAGATAGTCTGCCTGCAGAAACAACTCGGACGATTATACAAAGCACCACTGTGTGAGGAAAATATCGTCTCGGAATTGCACGATAAACCTATATGGCTTAGTAGAGAGTGGTTGGGGGACTGGAAGAGCCAAAAGCCCCGGAAGGACATTTGATAACTTCAAGGGTGTTGGAAAGCACAAATGCGGACACAATTAGTGAATGTGTAACTAGCAGTCTACATACAGACTATGGGGCGAGGAGAAATTTGAAGTAAATAAACGCCATGTATTGCTACTACTGTCGGATGCGATAGATGTTACACGAAAGCGGCTGGCCGGCGCCTAAAATGGTTTTATAATAATTGAATCCATGTTGTTGATAATTAATGGAAACTCGAGTGGCAGTACGGACACGTTATAGCCTCAGTTACCGTGTGTATGCAAGTTCTGTGTCTTGTGACTATGGTTCCTTTGCCGATTAGTTGGGCTACAACAGACACCATCACACGTATAATAATCCAGTCTGTGAGCCGGGGAATTAGGCTAACTAAATAAGTTTGGTGTAGCTACTCGAATTCAAAAAACTTTTTTTTGCATCATGTTCTATGAACCTCTAAGGTCATTCGTGACTATCAACCAACTTGCCAAACCCCCCTCAGACCGGCCCTATACTATAAAACGCACCCCATTCTCACCCTCATTCTTAGAGTGGTATTTCACGCGATTTGCGTTTTTTACATCATAAAGATATCCAGCAGCGTATAATGATAACGAATAACGAAAAATCATGTAAATTTTCTGGAAAACAAAAAAAAATTTCCGGAAAACCTGGAATAACAATTTTTCAATTTTATGAAAATGATCGTGTGATAAGTCGCAATAGGGGCTTCTTGGGGCGCTGATCATGAATCCGATGTCACCTTCCCGGAAAATTCATGCCACGGCCGGGAAAATGGAAAATTGCGTCACTTTTGCGAAAATTGAATCATTGTTCGCGCGATTTGCGTTTTTTACTGCATAAAGTTATCCAGCAGCGTATTATGATAACGAATAACGAAAAATCATGTAAATTTTCTGGAAAACTAAAAAATTTTCCGGAAAACCTGGAATAACAATTTTTCAATTTTATGAAAATGATCGTGTGATAAGTCGCAATTGGGGTTTCTTGGTGCGCTGATCATAAATCCGATGTCACCTTCCCGGAAAATTCATGCCACGGCCGGGAAAAATGGAAAATTGCGTCACTTTTGCGAAAATTGAATCATTGTTCGCGCGATTTGCGTTTTTTACTGCATAAAGATATCCAGCAGCGTATTATGATAACGAATAACGAAAAATCATGTAAATTTTCTGGAAAACTAAAAAATTTTCCGGAAAACCTGGAAACACAATGTTTCAATTTTATGAAAATGATCGTGTGATAAGTCGCAATAGGGGTTTCTTGGGGCGCTGATCATGAATCCGATGTCACCTTCCCGGAAAATTCACGCCACGGCCGAGAAAATGAAAAATTGCGTCACTTTTGTGAAAATTGAATCATTGTTCGCGCGATTTGCGTTTTTTACTGCATTAAGATATCCAGCAGCGTATAATGATCACGAATAACGAAAAATCATGTACATTTTCTGGAAAACTATGAACATTTTCCGGAAAACCTGGAATAACAATTTTTCAATTTTATGAAAATGATCGTGTGATAAGTCGCAATTGGGGGTTTCTTGGGGCGCTGATCATGAATCCGAAGTCACATTCCCGGAAAATTCACGCCACGGCCGGGAAAATGGAAAATTGCGTCACTTTTGCGAAAATTGAATCATTGTTCGCGCGATTAGCGTTTTTTACGGCATTAAGATATCCAGCAGCGTATAATGATAACGAATAACGAAAAATCATGTACATTTTCTGGAAAACTAAAAAATTTTCCGGAAAACCTGGAATAACAATTTTTCAATTTTATGAAAATGATCGTGTGATAAGTCGCAATTGGGGTTTCTTGGTGCGCTGATCATGAATCCGATGTCACCTTCCCGGAAAATTCATGCCACGGCCGGGAAAATGGAAAATTGCGTCACTTTTGCGAAAATTGAATCATTGTTCGCGCGATTTGCGTTTTTTACGGCATAAAGATATCCAGCAGTGTATTATGATAACGAATAACGAAAAATCATGTAAATTTTCTGGAAAACTAAAAAATTTTCCGGAAAACCTGGAATAACAATTTTTCAATTTTATGAAAATGATCGTGTGATAAGTCGCAATTGGGGTTTCTTGGTGCGCTGATCATGAATCCGATGTCACCTTCCCGGAAAATTCATGCCACGGCCGGGAAAATGGAAAATTGCGTCACTTTTGCGAAAATTGAATCATTGTTCGCGCAATTTGCGTTTTTTACGGCATAAAGATATCCAGCAGTGTATTATGATAACGAATAACGAAAAATCATGTACATTTTCTGGAAAACTATGAACATTTTCCGGAAAACCTGGAATAACAATTTTTCAATTTTATGAAAATGATCGTGTGATAAGTCGCAATTGGGGTTTCTTGGGGCGCTGATCATGAATCCGAAGTCACCTTCCCGGAAAATTCACGCCACGGCCGGGAAAATGGAAAATTGCGTCACTTTTGCGAAAATTGAATCATTGTTCGCGCGATTAGCGTTTTTTACGGCATTAAGATATCCAGCAGCGTATAATGATAACGAATAACGAAAAATCATGTACATTTTCTGGAAAACTAAAAAAATTTTCCGGAAAACCTGGAATAACAATTTTTCAATTTTATGAAAATGATCGTGTGATAAGTCGCAATTGGGGTTTCTTGGTGCGCTGATCATGAATCCGATGTCACCTTCCCGGAAAATTCATGCCACGGCCGGGAAAATGGAAAATTGCGTCACTTTTGCGAAAATTGAATCATTGTTCGCGCGATTTGCGTTTTTTACTGCATAAAGTTATCCAGCAGCGTATTATGATAACGAATAACGAAAAATCATGTAAATTTTCTGGAAAACTAAAAAATTTTCCGGAAAACCTGGAATAACAATTTTTCAATTTTATGAAAATGATCGTGTGATAAGTCGCAATTGGGGTTTCTTGGTGCGCTGATCATGAATCCGATGTCACCTTCCCGGAAAATTCATGCCACGGCCGGGAAAATGGAAAATTGCGTCACTTTTGCGAAAATTGAATCATTGTTCGCGCAATTTGCGTTTTTTACGGCATAAAGATATCCAGCAGTGTATTATGATAACGAATAACGAAAAATCATGTACATTTTCTGGAAAACTATGAACATTTTCCGGAAAACCTGGAATAACAATTTTTCAATTTTATGAAAATGATCGTGTGATAAGTCGCAATTGGGGTTTCTTGGGGCGCTGATCATGAATCCAAAGTCACCTTCCCGGAAAATTCACGCCACGGCCGGGAAAATGGAAAATTGCGTCACTTTTGCGAAAATTGAATCATTGTTCGCGCAATTTGCGTTTTTTACGGCATAAAGATATCCAGCAGCGTATTATGATAACGAATAACGAAAAATCATGTAAATTTTCTGGAAAACTAAAAAAAATTTCCGGAAAACCTGGAAACACAATGTTTCAATTTTATGAAAATGATCGTGTGATAAGTCGCAATAGGGGCTTCTTGGGGCGCTGATCATGAATCCGATGTCACCTTCCCGGAAAATTCATGCCACGGCCGGGAAAATGGAAAATTTCGTCACTTTTGCGAAAATTGAATCATTGTTCGCGCGATTAGCGTTTTTTACGGCATTAAGATATATATCCAGCAGCGTATAATGATAACGAATAACGAAAAATCATGTACATTTTCTGGAAAACTATGAACATTTTCCGGAAAACCTGGAATAACAATTTTTCAATTTTATGAAAATGATCGTGTGATAAGTCGCAATTGGGGTTTCTTGGGGCGCTGATCATGAATCCGAAGTCACCTTCCCGGAAAATTCACGCCACGGCCGGGAAAATGGAAAATTGCGTCACTTTTGCGAAAATTGAATCATTGTTCGCGCAATTTGCGTTTTTTACGGCATAAAGATATCCAGCAGTGTATTATGATAACGAATAACGAAAAATCATGTAAATTTTCTGGAAAACTAAAAAAATTTTCCGGAAAACCTGGAAACACAATGTTTCAATTTTATGAAAATGATCGTGTGATAAGTCGCAATAGGGGGCTTCTTGGGGCGCTGATCATGAATCCGATGTCACCTTCCCGGAAAATTCATGCCACGGCCGGGAAAATGGAAAATTTCGTCACTTTTGCGAAAATTGAATCATTGTTCGCGCGATTAGCGTTTTTTACGGCATTAAGATATATATCCAGCAGCGTATAATGATAACGAATAACGAAAAATCATGTACATTTTCTGGAAAACTATGAACATTTTCCGGAAAACCTGGAATAACAATTTTTCAATTTTATGAAAATGATCGTGTGATAAGTCGCAATTGGGGTTTCTTGGGGCGCTGATCATGAATCCGAAGTCACCTTCCCGGAAAATTCACGCCACGGCCGGGAAAATGGAAAATTGCGTCACTTTTGCGAAAATTGAATCATTGTTCGCGCAATTTGCGTTTTTTACGGCATAAAGATATCCAGCAGTTTATTATGATAACGAATAACGAAAAATCATGTACATTTTCTGGAAAACTAAAAAATTTTCCGGAAAACCTGGAAACACAATGTTTCAATTTTATGAAAATGATCGTGTGATAAGTCGCAATAGGGGCTTCTTGGGGCGCTGATCATGAATCCGATGTCACCTTCCCGGAAAATTCATGCCACGGCCGGGAAAATGGAAAATTGCGTCACTTTTGGGAAAATTGAATCATTGTTCGCGCGATTTGCGTTTTTTACGGCATTAAGATATCCAGCAGCGTATAATGATAACGAATAACGAAAAATCATGTACATTTTCTGGAAAACTAAAAAATTTTCCGGAAAACCTGGAAACACAATGTTTCAATTTTATGAAAATGATCGTGTGATAAGTCGCAATAGGGGCTTCTTGGGGCGCTGATCATGAATCCGATGTCACCTTCCCGAAAAATTCATGCCACGGCCGGGAAAATGGAAAATTTCGTCACTTTTGCGAAAATTGAATCATTGTTCGCGCGATTAGCGTTTTTTACGGCATTAAGATATCCAGCAGCGTATAATGATAACGAATAACGAAAAAATCATGTACATTTTCTGGAAAACTAAGAACATTTTCCGGAAAACCTGAAATAATAATGTTTCAATTTTATCGAAATGATTGTGTGATATGTCGCTATTGGGTTTTTTTTGGGGCGCTGATTGAGAATGTTATGTCATAAATTGCTGAAATTAACATTTCATTAATGAAAAAATGAAGGTATTTCAAAAAAGTTTGAATCTGAAAATTTGAAAGCATGAATTTTTCGGGAAAGTGACATCGGATTCATGATCAGCGCCCCAAAAAAACCCAATAGCGACTTATCACACGCATTTTCATAAAATTGAAAAATTGTCTCCAGGGTTTCCGGAAAATTTGGAAATGGAAATCTGTATGACGTAAAAAAACGCAAATCGCGTGAGAAATGATTCAATTTTCGCAAAAGGACCCAATTTTCCAGTTTTCCTGGCCGTGGCATGAATTTTCCGGGAAAGTGACATCGGATTCATGATCAACGCCGTGTGATAAGTCGCTATTGGTGTTTTATGGGGCGCTGATCATGAATCCGATGTAACTTTCCCGAAAAATTCATGCTTTCAAATTTTCAAATTCGAACTTGTTTGCAATACCTTGATTTTATCAATTAAATGTTTATTTCAGCAATTTATGACATAACATTCTCAATAAGCGCCCCAAGAAACCCCTCTAGCGACTTATCACACTATAATTTTCCAGAAAATTTACATGATTTTACATTATTCGTTATCATTATACGCTGCTGGATATCTTTATGACGTAAAAAAACGCAAATCACGTGAACAATGCTTATATCCGCAAAAGTGACCCAATTTTCCAGTTTTCCCTTCCGTGGCATGAATTTTCCGGGAAAATGACATCGAATTCATGATCAGCGACCCAAAAAAACCTCCTGTAACCCACATTCGATGCTTAATTGTCATTTTTTCAAAAATTAAATACCATTCTAAAAATGAGGGTGAGAATGGGGTGTGTTTTATAGTATAGGGGTGGTCTGAGGGGGATTGCCAAGTTGGTTGATAGTCACGAATGACCTTAGAGGTTCATAGAACATGATACAAAAATTTTTTTAGTTAGAGTAGCTGCACCAAACTTAATTAGTCTCCCAGCTCACAGACTGGACTATAAGGTAAGACCTGTTTAATAGTTTGTAGCGTTGCTGATGGTAGTATCCTGGAGCCGCTCCCGGGAAAGTACGTATCTATTATTAACATCCGGGTCTACTAAAAGCAAGCCAATAAGCATTCTATAAAACTGAGCTATCAAAAGACAATATGCTATGGCATTATTGACTTTTGATAGCTCAGTTAACAGATAATGCACTTATAACAATATGCACTTCTTGCATTAATGACTCAGCAATTGTTATGAAATCCATTTTTTTAATACTCGTTGACAAATACATTAAACATATTATTAAACATGCAATTTCGATTCTGTCATTCCGAGCATTTTTGCAGCCTAATCTTTGCAGCCGAGTTTACATCGATTTCTTATTTATATTTGTTGGCCGCGCATAGAAAAAGTGTTACACAAAAACCGATGATTGACAAAAACTACAATTCGGTAAATACCTAAACCATACGATAGCCTGAATGCTTATCGTGTCACTTCCCTGCCAAACTGGTCCCGGTCCACTTTATTTTCGAAACAGGGTACATAGTAAGTGGTTATTGTTCATGTTCTTCGTGCTGAAGCGGTTGCTTTGGACGTAAGGTAAGTACAGACAGCAACGAGGGTAATCTTTTTAAAGGACGCGAAAAGTGTCCAAAATTTTTGTACTACAGTATTGCTATGTTTTTTTTGCTTCTGGTAGGATTGCGGCTCGTGAAATGCTGCGTCTAATAAGCGAAAGTTGAAGGTGATTTGGCGATTGTGCTATATATTGTGTGATATATCGCTAAAAAAGTGAAATTGGGATGTTTTCAAAAAACTGTAAATAACTCCGAAACTATTAAATCATTTACAAAGTTTTTGGACTCGTTTTAAAGGGACATCTTCAGAGTATACTATATGTCTGATTGGCTGAGACATTTTGGAAACATTTTGCCTAGACATAAAAGGGCGTGTGTACAGGGTGTGGCGTACCCGACTTTTTTTGAATTATTTAAATATTTTTGGTTTAGCTTTAGAAACTCGCGTCTAGGAATTTTTTTTCCAAAATGACCCAGTTAGTCAGTCAGATACTCTGAAGATTTCCGTTCAATATGAGCCAAAAACTTTGAAAACGATTTAATATTCGAGGAGTTATTCATGATTTTTTGCAAACATTTTTTTAAGTAATATCTTTTCACACAATCTAGATATCGGCTTTAACTGGGAGTTATTAGTCCTAGAATTTCACAATCAGAAGCAAAACAAATACGTATTGAGATAAAATAAGAACTTTTCGTCATTGTTTTGTTTTTTAGGATGATCGCTTTTTTACTTCTCGGGGCAGTTGTTTCGTCGACGGCCCACTTGGATTCCCTGTGGGCTGAAACTTTAAGCAGTCTCAGCAGCAATTGTACCGCGTCCCAGTTTCAGTGCAAAAATGGTCGCTGCGTGCCTATCAAACTGAGGTGCGACGACGCTAACGACTGTGAGGATTTATCGGATGAGAAAAATTGTGGTAAGTAATAAAAAAAAAACATTTGCTCGCCGGTAATAATAATAAAAAAATCTTTCGGTTACTATCAGTGTTACCGACTTGTAAATATCGTTTAACGGATTTTCGGGTGGGAGGAATTCAGATACGCTATTTCATTTTATTTTAATTTTATATATACACGGTGTCCCACCGCGGTGGGTCTATATTGATATCTCAAAAAGTGATCCATGGCCAGTGCAATGGAACGTCACATTTTTATTTCAAATCGCCACCCATGACTAACTAGACGAAATTATTTATGACATGTGATATAACTCAAAAACGGCAGGTCCAAACATAACCTTGTTACATATTTTTGGAATGTGGTTAGTTGATTTCAAAAATATGACGATATACCTATAGTGTTCCATAAAAAAAAAAAAAAACCTTTTTTTAATTTTGCGATCGTCTTTTTTTTATCCATGGCCACTGCGATAAAACGTCATATTTTTATTTCGAACTTCCAGGCACGGCTAACTAGATGGAATTATGTAACCCTTTAACGCCCAAGTGCACTGTCAATAGACATGAACTTAGAGGCTCATATTAGGTACTGATAGAAAAAATAGAGAAAAAAATAACTAAAACCATGTATTCCTATGTTTTCGAGGTAGCTCCTTCGAATGGAATCGTTAAAATTTGCAAAAAAATGATGTAATCTTCAATTTTTAACAAAAACTATTAAAAAACGCGTGGTGTTAATATACTTTTTTTAATCGCAATTTCAGCTATGTTATCGTCCTTTGTACCACTCAAAAACAAATAGAAACGGGCACTCGATACGTGTACTTGAAGAAAACGCAATGAGAACAATTTAATTTTCTCATTTTTGAGATTAGAATAACTAGATATGGCAAAATTCAAACGGTGATATTTCTCGTTTTTTACCAGTTGCAGGATCATTGACGCAAAAGAAGAATTTTGAAAAATGATAAGTCCTCTAGGGGTTTTTGGGGTCGCTGATCACGATCCTGATATCAGAATTTCAAAATTTAAGATGGCGGATCCAATATGGCCACCATCCCATATCAAATTTCAAATTTTTCGATTATTTTGCCTCAAACTAGAGGTTTCGAGGTCGCTAATCACGATCCCGATGTCACAATTTTAAAATTCAGGATTTTGAAATTCTGACATCGGGATCGTTATTTGCGACCCCGAAAACCCCTAGTTTACAATGTTTGAGGCAAAATAATCGAAAAATATGAAATTTGATTCGGGATGGTGGCCATTTTATATCCGCCATTTTGAATTTTGAAATTCTGACATGAGGATCGTGATCAGCGACTCCAAAAACCCCCAAAGTACACTCGAACCCCTCTTAAGTCACCAAATCCGTGCATCATCTCGTTTAAGTCGCGAAATTGTCGCGTGACAAAGTTCAATTTTCCACTTGAATGCATATTTTAAAGGTTAAATATTTTTAAAAGACACAACCTATTTTAAAGGTTAAGTGTATATTTAACGTATTACACAATCATTTTTTTTTTTCAATAAAAATTTTACATATTCATGCGAGTATCCAATTTCCAAACGTAGTTCTAAAACTTTTACAGGCGGCGACTTAAGAGGGAACGTTTCGTGGTGAAATAAGAGGCAATGTGAATTTAGCGAAGGTGACTTAAGAGGGGTTCGAGTTTTTTTTTTGGATGTATATTTTTATTAACATAATAATTTTCAAGAAATTGCAGGACTTTTGTCCTTACCTTTTTCCTGTGTCAAGAAATAAACTACTTGAAGGGGTGGCAAATTATAAGTAAACACCCTATATATACCATACGTGTAGGACAAGCTGTTTGGAAACACCAAACATTTGTAGTTTATAATTTTATTTAACGTCCACTTCATAGTGTTAAAAAAATAAACAATTTCAATTTGCGATGTAATAGAAATTTACCGATAATTTCGCCGAATTAGTTCTCGAATTTTTATTTTTAGACCTGGTTTTGTGCAAGGCGCCAAAATACTTTCGTTGCACGACCGACAGATGCATCGATGCCAGTCTTGTGTGCGATGGAGAGGACGATTGTGGCGATTTTTCAGATGAAGATAAATGCGGTCCTATTACGGTAAGTTTTATTTCAACTGTTAGCGGTAGT
Source organism: Aromia moschata (assembly GCA_029963805.1). NCBI lineage: Eukaryota > Metazoa > Arthropoda > Insecta > Coleoptera > Cerambycidae > Aromia > Aromia moschata. Next base: position 30,162 of record JAPWTK010000357.1, on the reverse strand, counting down.
TTATATACAGGATGTCCCATTTATTAAGGGGCCGCAGCGAAACCACAGATTATTCTTTGTTCCTGGAGTGGGTACTGGAACCTTAACAGAAGAAAACCTTACCTAGAAACAAAAAATTGGACGTTTTCCGCGAAACGCCGAACTGCTATACTTTTCTCGACGCGCGTTTCGCCAACTAAGTTGGCATCTTCAGGAGAAGATTAAAACTAAATTCTAACCTACGCACTTGCACTATTTATGTATACTAAATTTGTTGCAACGGTTCACTGAACCGTAACATCTGTATTTGTTTATCAGAGCAAACAGTGGACTGGTGGGTATCGGACTATTGTCCTTATTCATACTACTGTTACACTTAATGATTTCTAAACTATTAAAAGCATCCAACTGTCTACTGTTTGTTACGTTTCTAATTATTTTTGTCTATCCTATGGTTGTTGTCAAAAGCATGTTGGGCAACACACGATTTTTCCGTTCTGCCATATTTTAAATGAGCCATGTGTTCTTTAAATCTAGTCAAAATAGATCTTTTTGTTTGCCCAATATACTTTTGAACACAGTGTGTACAACTTATTTCGTATATTCCTGACTTTTCGTTATTGTCGATTTTGTCTTTGGGGTTGCCCAAAACCGTCTGTAGTTTATCTTTAGAATTATAAACCAAATTGATATTAATATTTTAAAAAATGTAATCTAGTCCGCGGGTGAATTTAGGTTCATATGGTAACGAAACAAATTTCGAATTGTCAGTATCTCTACGAAAAGTCGTGGAATTGTACAGGGTTTTCTTAAATTTATACTTTCTTATTAACTTATCTATTAAATGGACTGAGTAACCGTTATTCTTAGCTATAATCAAAATTAAATTAATTGTTTCTCGTGTTCAAACCTCTCTTTACTGAGGGGGAAATTTAACAAACCGTGAATTAGAAAATTAAAACTTGCCATTTTATGTTGAAAAGGGTGGTGTGAATCGTTGGAAATATATTTAACAAGGAAGATACTCGGACCCGAACTCTCCGATTTCAATGATTTTTGTATATGTTGTAGAACATGAAAAAAATAAGACAAGTATTTTTTTTATGTGCCGAAAAACATTCTAAGGGGGTGAAAATAACCCCCTAAAGTTTAGCCCAAAAACACATTTTTTTAAATATCTCGAATTCAGTTAAATTTTTTTCGATGAAACAAAATGGACTTTGTTCCTTATAAAAAGTACTATTGATCCGTTATGATTTGATTATTAAATGTTGCAACCCCTATTTTTTAGGGGGTGAAATGTGATTTTTTTGTATTTTTTCGATAATAAAAATTCGCCAATTGCTTGAAAAATAATATTTTTGTATACTTGACGTCAAAATAAAGTTCACGTGTTTCGGAATTTTCCTTAAAAATACCCCCCAAAAGGGGTGGTTACCCCCTAACACAATTAAATTATTCCAGGCATTACATTTTCGTGAAAATTGGTATACGGGGGTTATAATCTGAAGTCGGATTCTGTGAATTCAAAATGGCGGATCCAATATGGCCGACCAATTATTTTCAAAAACCTGAAATTTTCTTAATTTTTTTACGTTTCAATTGCCAAGGTTTCTTGTTAAGAATTAACCACTCAGTTGATAAAAAACGATGTGTCAGGTCCAATATGGCATGCAAAACGTGAAAAAATTCCATTTCGCAAAATTAAAAAAGTTTACGAAAATTAAAGAATTTTTAATATTTTGATTTGATAAAAACTTATAGTATCAATAATTACAATGTGGTACTTATATCAAATATCAAGGATTAAAAATGAATGTAGGTACTACATTGAAACTTTGTATGTTTGTTAAGAGGGTTGTATAGTGTAAGGTGGCTATTCAAATTATATTTTCTTAATTTGATAAAAAAGAAAACAGATTGATCAATAGACATTTTACAGTGGCTAGTAAAATAGCGTTTTTTGTACCGCGTTAACAGCTTTGTCTAGATAATTTTTGACCTATCTAATTCATCCAAAGTGGATATTTCGAAAAAATAGATTTTTATTACGTGACGAGACGTAGGGTAATTGAAAAATGTTGATAAGAATAAAAATGACGATCGTTGTAAGGACGGAAAATTTCATGAAATTTTTTGTTTTGTTTTATTAATCTTATTTAATAAACGTACCAAGTTTCATGTCGTTTGCTCAACTTGTTTTCTTTTTATAAAAAGAAGAAAATATAATATGAATTGCTTACGACCTCTAAACAAATTAATAAGTATAAAAGTAAATTTTGATTTGTTTGTTTTCACACAAATGTTACACTATGGCTTATTAAAAATATAGGCGATTTAATACAGCCTTATGATAAGTTTTAAAAATTACGTTGAATAATATGTTATAAAACTAATACAAAAAATTATTGTATGATCTAGAAGTTAATACAGTAAAGAAAAGTAATATCGATAAGGACCCCTATAATTCACCATTGGAAGTAATCAAGTTTTTTCAACTTGACTTTTCAACAAATAGGGGTTGCAACATTTAATAATCAAATCAAAACGGATGAATAGTACTTTCTATAAGGAACAATGTCCATTTTGTTTCATCGAAAAAAATTTAATTGAATTCGAAATATTTAAAAAAAATGTGTATTTGTTACTAAACTTTAGGTGTTATTTTCACCCCCTTAGAATGTTTTTGGGCACATAGAAAAATACGTGTCTCTTATTTTTTCATGTTCCACAACATATATAAAAATCATTGAAATCGGAGAGTTCGGGTCCGAGTACCTTCCTTGTAAGAGTCGCGGTTTCTTTCCTATATACATCAAACTCTAACTTATTTTCACTATTTCTAATAACCAATACATCTAAAAATGGTAGCTGTTCATCGTGTTCGATTTCATATGTAAATTTTGTGGTAGGGAAACGGTTATTTAATTTAGCAACAAAATTATCTAAACTAATTGCTTTTGTATCAAATACCGCGAAGATATCGTCCACATATCTGAACCAGGCTCTAGAGAAATACACGAATTTATCTTCTGCTTCTGTCTCAAATTTGCTCATAAAAAAGATTTGCAATGAAAGGTGACAAGGAGTTACCCATTGCCGTTCCCGCATGTTGTTGAAAATATTCTCCATTATAGGTACTGAAAACAATTTTGATTCATACAAACACTAGTAAGCCGAATGTATTCCTTACTAATTTTATCGTCTAAATCATTTCATTCTAGTAATTCCCTGAGGTAGTCCAAAGTTTGCGGGATTGGGACACTTGGAAACAATAAGCATACATCAAACGAGACCAAAATTTCACCTTCTTGCAATTGGATATTTTTGATATTGTCAATGAACTAGAATTGTCACTAGAATTTTTAACTGAAAAAGGCAAATTTTCGAACCCGTCCTATCGTTCCATTCTATCGCTGAGACAATTGTTGTTACAGATTTTTCTGGTTTATGTATTTTTGGTAAACAGTATAATTTAGGTGGTATAAATTTAAGAGAACCCTGTACAATTCCACGACTTTTCGTAGAAATTCGACAATTCGAAATTTGTTTCGTTACCGTATGAACCTAAATTCAACCGCGGAGTACATAATAGTTTCAAAAATATTATCTAGTTTTTAAAATATTAACTAGATATTTTTAAAAATATCTAGTTACTGGACAGTGATATTTTAAGTACATTTTTAGGGTACTTTTTTAAAGATGCTTTCGCTGACATCATCAAAATACGTCATTTGCTTAAACTTAGACTATATGTACATATGTATACATATGTAACGAGCCATCCAAAAAAAGTCATCAAAGTTGGCCGGGAAAAAACAGACGTATTCCTAATCTTAATCGAATTTATAACCTTATTTAATTGTCAAGACTGTCACATCCTATGACAGCTATTGTTTATTTTACAAATTGTGACAGTCACTTGTCAAAAGTTTGACATAACCCAAAAGCTTAGACATGACCGCTATTTCCATCTCTATCGTTCATAGCCAGAGTTGATGACGGTTTTTTTTGGATGTTCTTTATATAGAGACATCCAAAACAAACGTCATCAAAGTTGGCCGAGAAAAAAAAGACGTATTTCTATTCTTAATCGAATTTATAACCTTATTTACTTGTCAAGACTGTCACATCATATGACAGCCATTGTTTATTTTACAAATTGTAACAGTCGCTTGTCAAAAGTTTGACATAACCGAAAAGCTTAGACATGACCGCTATTTCTATCTCTCTCGTTCATAGCCAGAGTTGATGACGTTTTTTTTGGATGTTATTACAATCATAGGACCCCAGAGGTCCTTTCAAGAATCTGTGTGGAGAAGGGATGGCTATTATTATTATTAGGGTTCGGAATATTTGTCTGCCCGCGTGTTAAACTGCGTTAGACTATCCTGGTCTCCCGCGCCGGGATGGCGTACCACTGCGCATACGCGGGTTCTGATGCGATATCGGGAAGAGTCAATGTCGTACGTAGCACGGGCAAGAAATACACGCGTATATAATGTACAAAGCACAAAAAAAAATACAGATTATACTTTCATTATCAAAGAATTTTATAGTGCCGAGCGTTGCAGCACACATTTCCGGACCCTAATTATTATTCGTGTTATTACACCAACGACAATCGACATTAACCGACCGAGGTGCGTTTGTTTCAGGTACAACACGGAGACGTCACCTGCGAAAAAGGCACGTGGCAGTGCACCGACAAAAAAACAATGTATACCGGAGGACTTCGTGTGTAACGGCGAGGCGGACTGTCGGGACTCCTCCGACGAAGGCATAGGCTGCAGCAAGAACATCCACTGCGACGCGTTCCAGTGTAAGAACGGGCACTGCGTGCCGAACGAGTGGAAGTGCGACGGGAACGACGACTGCCACGACAACAGCGACGAACAGGATTGCGGTAAGACCATAAAGAAAGCAAATAAGGGGGCCGTAGTACTCCTAGTCCACGTTGAACTATGGAAATAGGCGGACTAGCACTGTATGTCCTCGCTTGGAGTCGAAAACTTTTAATTGCAAAGAATTGCATTTTAGAACATTTCAATTATTAGAAGGTGCTCGGTTTCTATTTCTAAACGGTTCGCGACACCCTGTAGATTAATTCTGTGAGGTAATCTTCACGCGATAGGCCTCAACAAGAAGGCTGATTTATTCCCAACGTTTTGTTTTTTAATTTACTGTGACATTTGGTTGTTTAAAGAGAATAGTCCAGGCGAGGTAGCAAAAACCAAGTGATTTTTTTAAAATAATTAGTTGCGGCACTTTCTCAACGTGATAATTAGGAGAAAAATCCCACGAATCGAATGAAAATGTTTTGGACAAAATCCGATTGTAGGATCATTGCGAAAAAATTGCAAAAAAGGTGTGAAAAAAATGTTTTTTCGACTTTTAGGCACGAAAAAAAAAATGTTGAGTAACAAACAAAAAAAAAAAATACCACGTTATAGCGCTTGAAAAGACGAATATAATAGTTTTCGAATCATTAAAATCGGTTAATAACTTTTTGCACCAAAAAAAATAAAAACCGCGAAAATTAGCAATTTTTCGATGTTTAATTACTCGGTCTGTAATTTGCCTAGAAATGTCTTCCGGGGCTCAAATTGTAGGGTTTTCCAACACCTATATACGGTTAAATTTTTGTCAAAAAAGAATCATAAGTTTTCGCGCAATTTGCGAAAATGTAAAAACAGGAGGAACTTTAGTAAAACGGCCTCTATTTCCACAATGGAACTCTTTCCGCTTGGAATGCACGCCGGGCGGTGCGGGCACCCGGAAAGCGATAGCGCGCGTTCAAATTCGACAAGCCGGAAACAATTGAAATTTCTCGGGAACTACTGTTCCCCTACCACCGCGCCACTTTCCCTTCGCTCGTACGTCCACGCGGCCGCTCTCTAAAATTGCACGTTTTTCAAACGCGCTTTTCAGGTACTTATTATTATCGGATCGAAATAGGGGCCGTTTTACTAAAGTACCTGTTTCTACATCTTTGATACGCTATTTTGAAAGAGAACAAGACAATAGCGGTCCACTGATCCAATGATCCGATCATCCATCCTCTTCTTGCAGCAAACCATTTCGACGTCAGCATGTGCACTCCCGATCGAAGGAAGTTTCTCTGCGCCGACGGCCAGATGTGCATCGACGTGGAGAAAATGTGCGACGGCCACCCCGATTGTCCGGACGAGTCCGACGAAGAACGCTTCTGCAACTCGACGTCTTGTTCCGGCTACGGATGCGCGCACGAATGCGTTCTGCTCCCTGCAGGGCCGAAATGCCTTTGCCCATCGGGATACTACAGCTCCGACGCGAAGCATTGCAAGGATATCAACGAGTGCGAACACTACGGTAAGAAATATCGATTTAATACCCTTATTTTTACATTCTGTGAGTTTTTCACATGTACCGGGTGAGTCAGAAAGAATGGGACAAGACTAAACTGGAGATACTAGACACCAAAATAGTACAGGGTTTGTCCGGAAAGTAATGTCAGTGAGCTTTGAAAAATGGTTTTTATTGGTTCTATGTGTACAAGTCTTTGGAAACTTTCAAAATACATTCCTCCTGCGTCCACACATCGGTTCCAGCGGGTCTTCCACGCATGAAAAGCCGCACGGTAGTCGTTTTCCGGAATCGCCTTTAAAGCGTCGGTGCAAGCCTTTACAATGTTTTTCACCGACCCAAAATGATGTCCTTTCATTGGGGTTTTGAGGCGCGGAAACAGAAAAAAGTCTGGGGGGGGCACATCGGGGCTGTAGTGAAGCTGGGGAACAACGGTGATGCCTGCCTTGACGTGATAATCGGTCACGAGGAAGCAGGTGTGCGAAGGCGCATTGTCGTGGTGAAGCTTCCAGGATTTTGAGATGTCTGGGCGGACGCGATTCACCCTGTCATCAAAGTCATCAAAGTTGACTGAGAAAAAAGACGTATTTCTATTCTTAATCTTAAGTTTATAACCTTATTGAATTGTCAAGGCGTTAAAGAAGACTAGAGTTTCTTGGCTATCAAATTATGTGATAGTCGCTTGTCAAAAGTTTTTCAAAAGCTGTTTCCATTTCTCTCGTTCGTAACTAGGGTTGCCACCTCGGACCTACGTCTTGCCCGGAGATTTTCAGTCAGAGGGCAGAGGCGGGGGGGAGGGTAAGCGGGATATTTAAACTCCGTAATTTTAAAAAGTGTAAAAAAGCTGACATAAGTTTGTTTGATGCAATGGTTTTTCCTGTTTTTTTTTATGATTCTCAGTATTTGAATGTTTTTTAACTGCTTTTTCACCGTCATATTTGAGTGTAAATGTAACACTATATTTCGTGCATGTTGGTTAACCATGACTTATTATTAGGATCCTGTAACCATCTGTCATGAAAACTACAGAGGTAGGATTTTTTTTCTTTGCAGACGGTTCCATTGAAAAAAGGTATGTTGCACTTTCAGTAAAATATTCGAGATAACTAAGATTTTTACCGCCACACACCTGATAGTGGTTCTCTTTTTTGTGCTATAAAGAGGTTGTCCTCTTCTTTTATCTATGAGGTTGTCGTCTCTGGTTCGTCCCTTTAAAATAATAGAGAACGACTGACATCGAACGTTGACTCGTTGACCCGCAGGCTGGTAGATGGCGGTAAAACATACATACATATATATGTACATGTAAACCTGTGTTTACTCTACAGAAATGTAATATCAAAAGTGCGGCATTGTGTCCTTTTTTATTTCCCGAATTTTTTTTTAAGTACAATTAAAGAAAATATCTGTAAATCCCCTTGGCCCGGAGAAATTTGCGTAAGGCCGGAGACCCGGAGATCGTCTCCAAGGCCTGGAAACTCCGGGCGAGGCCTGGAGAGGTGGCAACCCTATTCGTAACCAGATTTGATGACGTTTTTTTTTTTGAATGGCTCATAATTTAGCGCGCTGCTTTAAGTCGACCAAAAAACATACAAATATACAGGGCGTCCCATTTAAAACAACGAAATAGTGTATGTTTATAAATATTTCACAAACGTGCACCGCATAAATTTGGGGAACTTTCGAAGCATTTTTTTCTTAAGGGGGCAGTACACATTTATTACACTTTTTTTTCAAGTTTTTTTTTCTAGAAATGTTTATTTTAATATCCTAATTTCTTTACATATAAAAGTCAACATCTCAAACTATATAATTTGTTTTTTTTTTTGTAATTTTTAAGCCACATGGCTGCCTGAAGTTAACCATCTAAAAAAACGGTTGGTAAAAAAATCTCAGCTCTGGAACGTCTGAAACAAAAAAATTCAAAATGGATATTAAAATATGAGCCAGCCGCTATCGTCTGTACTACAAATAAGTATTTTGGGTGAAAAAAAAAAAAAAATGGCGGAATTTTTTTAACCCCTTTCTTTTAGTGAAAAAATGATTAAAAAGGGGTTAAATATCAACGGATTTTCATATAGTTCATACCATAGCTACAGATGTGCAGAATAAGCCCTCAAAATTTCAGCCCGATCGGATCAATAGTTTTTTCAAAAAATTGCCAACCAGGTCAAAAAACATGGTTTTGAGAAAAACGCGTTTAAAGTTTTTTTTTTTAATATGTATGAAACTATGAAAAACAGTACCTCATGCTTAATCAGCGATACCTGGTCCATACAGTATACCTTCCTGCTCCTCATAAAGCTCAGATTGTGTCAATACTGGTAGAAAACCTTCATTATACATGCACGCTGCACAATACGCTGCAATTTCGACGATTTTTTTACCTGCAAATATTTATGCTTTGGAGCAATATGCCATACGCATGAATTAAAACTTTCGTTCGTATTTTGTGTATTTGCTCCAACTCATCTTTCCAAAAGTCGTCAGATGTGAGATCAGTATAGATGTCTTTTAATAGAGGCTCGTCATCCAAAGCAGGATTATATTTAAATTCTTTCATTTCTTCTCTCCCATTTGTTAAAACGGACTTGACCTTGAAATAACCTTCAAGGTCACCATTGGATTGTCAGGGAAAAATCCTACAATTTTTGTGAAGGTCATTCTACTCCAGGAGGCGTATTTCTCGAGTTATCCAGCCGTCCCGGAACTTTCGACACACACTGTATATTTATTGAACGTTTTGGCCTATATAACATATTTTACACTATTTTTAAAGGTATCTTCTATAAGAATTCGATGTTTTTGGAAAATCGATTTGTTCAAAAAATAAATGTGTGCTGCCCCCTTAAGTTCACAATAACGGAGTTAACAAAGAAACCGTCTCTTTTTTGGGTTCCACCCTGTATATGTTGCGTGTTTCAGGCATCTGTGATCAGAAGTGCCACAACACCGCCGGCTCCTATGAGTGCTACTGCGACAAGAACTACCAATTGCAAGACGACAAGAAGACATGCAAAGCGGAGAGGGGCGAAGCCATGATGGTGTTCAGCTCGCAAACTGAGATAAGGGCTTTGACTCTGACGTCTAACGCCTACTTTCCGATCGCCAAACGATTGAAACAGGTCATCGGCGTCGACTACGACGGCCATCACGTCTATTGGACCAACATATACGGCGAACAAGAGAGTATTGTGAGGTCGACAGAGGACGGATCCGAAAGAGAGGTAAAAACTGTAGTGTCAAACTGTACAGATGCGAGTTTCGGCCTTATTAGGTCTCATCAGTGGGGTATGTCTGTTAGTGGAAGACCGTGAGCTCACCTTGATAGACGGTTGAATTGATATGGCTGTCTACATCTCGTTTTATGTCGCACTGAAGTGTAATTTTACAAATGAAACACTTTAAATGTACGCCGTCCTCAGATAATGTTAGAAAGTCGAAAAAAAAACGCCGGGAAAGACTGTGAATCATCGGCTTCTACTGAACTGAAGGATAACTAGTGGCGGCCGTGATCGCCGTCGCGACTTCGCTGCAAAAAAATATATCACCATTATTGTTCGCTTATTTATTTCTCTTTTAGGTACTGGTTACTTCCGGTCTGGGTTCGCCGGAGGACTTGGCGGTCGACTGGCTGACTGGCAACATATATTTCACGGACGCCGAAAAGCGACACATTGGGGTCTGCACAAACGATGCGTCTCACTGCACCGTCTTGGTGAATAAAGATATCCGAAAACCGAGAGGCATCGCCTTGAATGTAGCCGAAGGGTAAGAATTCTTGTTTTTATTGGCAAAGCGCAAGGTTTAAACTAAAAAAAATCACACATCATGACACATTTCCCGTTGAAATACTGGACAAACCATAATTTAAAATACAGGGTGTTCACACACTGCATGAGAAAAAATTACAGCATGTTATTTTTTGGTAAGATGGCAACTATATTAATATACATACAATGTAGAACCATAACTTGAACTAACTGCCACAGTTAGGACTATATTGACTATATTATAGTCAATATATATGACTATAAATTGTTGTATTAACATTTTAGCACGTATTTTTTGAGCTCAACAGGGAAGAAAACCATGTCACAGTTGCACAAATTACATTTTTGTTAGCAGTCTAGTTCTTATAATCAAGATGTAATGCGTTCTGCCACGCAGCTCTGACATTATGTCTGATTAATTCCACGTTACTGTACACATACACATATCTCCTATTTGCAGCTTTTTTATTGTTTTCATCCACGATAGGTCGTTATAACGGTTTTTTCAAGGTTATAACTAACATAATCTTCAAGTTTCACAAAAGCAGGTTCGTTTAAAACCACCTCGCATGTCGCTTTGGTGTTCTTTTAGGGATATGTACTGGACCGACTGGGGCAAACCGGCCGAGATTGCGTACTCGCTGATGGACGGGTCAAACGATACATCATTCGTGTCCGAAGACATCCATTGGCGAACGGTTTGGCCATAGACCACCCTAACCAACGATTGTATTGGACAGACGCGCGGAAACTGACCCTAGAGAGCATCAACTTGGACGGTACTGACAGACGGGTGAGTTGTGAATAAATACACTGCTCCACAGAATTAAGGGATCCAAAAATTTCGTAAATATGTTGGTTATTTTTGAAATGGTGTGTCTCAGTGAAAAATGGTCGTATCTAGATTTTAAAAAATCTATTTTGAAACTTGAAGTTTCTAGTTTTGAGATCTTTTGTCGAAAAAAAAATTATGCGCCACGGTTATCACGCCATTCTAAGAAATAGCGCGAGAAAAGAAATTTGTGTTTTTTTTTTAGTTTTTTTTTTTTGCTGCACGGACTTGGGGAAATTTTTTCACAGCCTTCCAACAAATTTAGGAAATTTGTTTGTTCCTTAATTTTTTGGATCAGTATATTATGACTTCAAAGGCGGCACAGCAGGAGAATCGGCCATCCCATTTGGCTGTACGTGTTGTCTGTGTCACAGGTCATCCTAGAAGGCATCACAAACACCCCTACGCCATCGCTGTGTTTGAAAACCGATTGTACTGGTCGGACAGGGTGACTCGCTCCATACAGTCGTGCGATAAATTCACAGGGAAAAATCACCACACCCTGATCAGAGAGCCGAAAGAATACATCTACGACTTGAGCATCTTCCACACCGCCGTCTTCCAACAGAGAAGCGACAATCCGTGCCAATTAGCGCTCTGCAGCGACATCTGCCTGCTGAAAGGGAAGGGTTACAGTTGCGCTTGCCCCCAGGACAAGGAGATGACCACCAACAGGCACATATGCAGGGGTGAGTCGTCACCGGTCTCTTATCCAAACAGCGGTTCGGGTACGAGGGTCCGGGCAAGCGCAGGGAGCGCTGTTGTTATAGACACATAATACCTTGTTGAAGTATGTATAACGTCAAAGCTAGCTGCATTGCGCATGTCCAAACCTCCGTACGCTTGCGTACCTGACATTAACCATCCCTAATCATAAGTCACTATCGTTTTTTTTAATGTAATTGTGGCTATACCTCCCTAGCTTGGTAAGAGCTAACACGTCTATTTCCGGTTCTAATTGCGCGCAATGCGTCTCGTTTCAGAGAAGAGCAGGAGACAAATGCTGATCGTCGGAATGAGGGACATGCTGGTCCACGTAGAACACCAGATACTGGGCAGACACGTCGTCACTGCCCTGCCCATCAAGGTGCAGTCTGTAGGGTGCCTCGCGTTCGACAGCGTGAGCAACACGTTGCTTGTCAGCGATTTGGGTCTCAAGAAGATCATAAGCGCCAACTTGAACACGGGAGTCAACAGTCCGTTGGAAATTGACGGTCTGGAGAGGGTCACGGCGATGGATTACGGTTAGTACTTTCGGTTTTTAAGAGTAGGCTGTGCAAAACATTCGACCATTGCGTGTCTGTGATAAAGCGGCTGTCAAAACAGTTTCCAAATAATGACTCATGTTGGTTATTGTGACTAAATGAAGTAGTAGGGTGATTTGACTTCAAGTTGGCCGTGAAAAAAAAAGAAACGTTCGTTTTAGTCAAATTGTTTCCAATAGGTTGATATATAGACAAAATTTTGACAGCTTGAACTCTAGCCAGTTTAGTGTAATAAATTTTTGATATTAACTCAGAGTTATAAGAGTAGGCTGTGTAAAACATTCGACCATTGCGTGTCTGTGTCTCATGTTGGTTACTGTGACTAAATAAAGTAGTAGGATGATTTGATTTCAAGTTGGCTGTGAAAAAAGAAAAACGTTCGTTTTAGCCAATTTTTTCCCAATATAGCTGACATATAGACAAACTTTTGACAATTTGAATTGTAGGCAGTTTGGTGTAATACATTTTTGCTTTTCAATCGAGAATTTTCAAATTGTTTGCCTCACCTACGTGTTATTTACATGATTTATGTTCATAATGTAGATCCTATGGGCAACAACCTGTACGTATGTGATGAGGACCGTGCTGTTGTCGAGGTCATCAGCCTTAATACAATGGCGAAAAAATATTATTGCACGACTTGAATGGAGAAGTCCCTGCAGCCATAGTCCTTGTGCCACTCGAAGGGTGAGTTTTATATACTGTTACTGTATTTATCGTGGGTTCTTCTAGCAATTTCACAATAACTTCAAACACTTTTATTTCTCCAATCTTTACAATCCGACAGCCCCTAAACAACTACCTAAAGAAAAAAAAACTCCTTAACAACTGTCAGGGTGTTTGGCCTACTTCTATACTCAAAGACTATAATTCTAAAACACTAGCGAATGACATCAAGCAATATCTAATAAAATCCTGACATTTCTGTAACAATACGTACAACGTTAACCAGAAAAAAAAGACGATCACAAAATTAAACTTATGTTTTTTTTGTTTAATGAAACCCTAGATATTGACACATTTTTTGAAATCAACCTAATTTCCACATTCCAAAAAATATATAATATCTCTATGTTTGGACTAACCGTTTTTGACTTATTTCAGTTTAAATAATACCATCTAGTTAGCCTTAAGTGGCGATTCGACATAAAAGTGACGTTTTATCGCACTGGCCATGGATCACTATTGAAAACAAAACAAATAAATTCTACTATAACATTATTAAGTCGTAGCAGGCTTAGGCTTAATACATTAAGATTGTTTCCATTGTTATTCACGGCAAGTGTGATAAAACGACAGATTTTTGTTTCGAATCGCCAGGCACGGCTAACTAGATGGAGTTAAAGAGTGATAACTCAAAAACTGGCTGTCCAAGAACAGACATATTATATATTTTTTGGAATGTGGAAATTAAGTTGATTTAAAAAATGCGATAATATACAGGGTGTTCCATTAAAAAAAAAGAATGTTGCCCTTAATTAGTTAAATAATATAAAATTTATCTTTTTTTTTGCTATCTTTTTTTGTTTTTCTGGTTAACGTATTAAAAATTTTCAGAAAATTCAAAACTTGTAGGAACAAGTTTTGAATTTATCTTTTTTTTCAATCTCAAGAAATAAACTTTTTAAAGAGGTGGTAAATTATAAGGAAAAAACCCTGTAAATATATTTTTTCTGTAAAAAAAATTCGTACAGCAAATTTTATCACACCTTCTGATGTTTACGTTGCGTATTTCAGGGTGATGTTCATCGCCTTCACGAGATACGGCAGCGGTTCGCCTCACATAGATCGGTTCTACATGGACGGCACGGGCAGGACCCACCTCATCGAGAACAGACTGGTGGGACCCGTGAGCCTAACGTACGACGAAGATCTGCAAAGGGTCTTCTTCGCTGACACCGGCACCGGTTTCATTGGATCAATAAATGTGGCAGGTACGTCTTAATTTGTGTCTTATCGACAGTTCGGTATTATTAACCTAACAAATAAGAGGTTAAGAAAATGTACAAATCGATTTTTGTCGCTTAGGAGAGGACTGGCAGAAGTTCCGATCTTTGCCGACGGCACCGGTCGGCCTCACCATACTGAATCGGGACGTATTTTGGATCACCGAAAACTCGAGGACGCTGTTCTGGGCTGAGAAGAATTCCACCTCGATTTACAATAAGAAAATCACGCTAGGTAAGACTAGTGGGATGAAAAACCTATTGTAATCTGATTTTGGAATGTATTGGTGCGTTTCGAGTACAAGTGAGGTTATGTTTGACTATCAAATTTGACGTTCGTCGCTCATAACCTCATTTACGCAAGATAATACGCGTAAAACTTGCACCGACATTCCAAAGTTAACTTGTCAAAACTATTTTTCAATAACCATTTTTTTTCCAACGACAATTCTCATGTACAGCCTTCCCTTTAATATGAGTCCAAGAACTTTGAAACGAATTTAATATTTTCAGAGTTACTCACGATATTTTTAGGGCATGGCAATTTTACTCTCTTAGCGATGTCCTTTCATACATTCGACATATCACATTCAAGTTTGGCTTATTAGACGCAGAATTAGACAGATTGGGTCGGCGATTATGTGGGGCGGGCGATTCGAATTTGTTGGCGACTTCGTACCCTCCCCTGTTTCAATGAGAATCGAATCCCCGCACCGCAAACGCCAAGGATTGGAGTGGGGGCAGTTTACTCTGATTTATGTTAAGCTGTCTTACTTGAGGAACGTCTCTGGTCACATTTCGGGAGTAAAATTCGTTTAACATACGGTATAACCTGCAATATTGGGCAAAAAATCTAATATAAGCGATCCCAGATAACATTCAACTGTCTTGACATTATTCCAATGCACACTTGACTCACTTGAATACAATTTTCTGTAGCCTTCATGTAAATGAGAATAATTTTCGTTCACTGTTATATGCCATTAGAAATCGCAGGTCCGGATTTCGACCTTATCGACTCTCATCAACACGATATACAACAGTACTCGATAAGTTCATAGGATGATATATAGATGGCGCCAATATGACAAATCCATATGATTGTTATATACAAGAAGACTAGAACCAAGGAGACAGAACTGCGGCTTTTCGCTGTATAACGCGACGGGCTCGAATATGTCAGCCTTCAGAGGCGCTGTAAACAATTGTGTACCACGGTTGCTACGGTATACAAATAGATATCTATACGTATACCGTGGTTCTGTACTAATCTGTGTGCGTTAGAGGTTAGAGTCCGTGTGAATGTCCGTGGTACGTAATACATGTGGCAGACGCTCGATATTTTTCGTTAATTTGTTGTTATCTTTGGAATTACAAATCTTCGCAATGATCAATATGAAAAAGTACACAAAACAACAAAGGAAAATATTTCATTTCATACATACATCAGTAATTTGAAATAATGTCAGGTTATTCTGACGCTTGAACGCTTCTTGTATCACACAATGCAACACAGCACTTTCGAACTATATTTATTTAACATTCGAGTTATATTTTTATTAAAGCCAAACGGCATGTAAGCATATTGTGAGATTTGTGAAATGTCATTGGTGACAGTTGACAGTCATAAGTTTTATAGTTTACATACTTATGGTGGGTTCATGAAGAGAGAATTTTTAGTAATAAGAATAAGAATAGTAATAAGCATAAAGTTAAACCTTCGTTTTATAATGACCCAGTTCATGCAGCAAATCCTTATTTTTAAAATTATTACTAAAAATTATGTTTACTGCATGAACTGGGTCATTATAAAACGAAGGTTTAACTTTTATGCTTATTACTATTCTTATTCTTATTACTAAAAATTTCTGCATGAACCCACCATTAGTCTATTTAGTTCATACACTAGCTGTTAGTAAAGAATTGTATGGAATGACATATTAAATATTCTAGATGTCAAATGAATTATCTAGAACATTTAAAAACTATAAATAGTGTTGTTGTTGCTAGAATAGAGTTAGTTGTGATTCAAATTTTACACAGTCAAGGTCGACAAGGACGACTGTTTACAGCGCCTTCTGGAGACGGACAGATTTGATCCCATAATACCGAACGAGTTCGGTCTCCTTAGTTCTAGTCTTTCGCAGTTGACTAGGCCAAGAAGACTAGAACAAGGAGACCGAGCTCGCGTAAAATAGGTACCGAGAAAACGGCACAAATGACGTCGAAATCCGGTAGGGTATTAGCGGTGCTGCGAGCGCCGCATTTCTTAGCTTCGGGGTTTGTAAACAGGGCGTCTAACCCTGAATGTACCCGAATCTTGTACTTGTGCGCGCTACCGCTTTGCGCAGGTAATAGTCTGCCTCCATATTAAGTTTATCAGTTTATCTTTCGACGTATTTTGTGCCGTCCTAAACACGCGAGCTCGGTCTCCTTGTTCTAGCCTCTTCTTGGTACCAACCTTCAACCGATATGTGTTAAAATTTCATGGCATTCCGACCGTTAGTTTACAAGTTACAGCAGTTTTAGTGACGCTACTTTTGTAATTTTCAAAACAATGGAAAAATACCGTTCGAGCAAAGCAATGGCTTGGCTTCGAGTGTTATTCAGCACCATCGAGACAGATGGTAGACAAGTGGTTTGCTGATTTTAAACGCGGCCATACAAACACCGACGATGCTACTCGCTCTGGTCCCCCAAATTCGGCAGTTGTTCCAGGAAACATAAAAGAAGTGCACCAAATCGTTTTGGAAGACTAAAGTGAAGTTGTGTGAGATAGCTGGCACCTTATAGATATCAGACGGCAGTGTATTCACTATTTTGCATGAATATTTGTTCATGAGACAGCTCTTTTTTGGGGTGGGTAACACAGCAGTGGTAAAAACAGCAATATGTTTATCATGTTGCTGTTTTTGGTCAACAGCAATTGGTTTGCTGAATTATATTCAGAGTATGGTTTGGAGCTGTTTAGGCGAAATAAGAAGGATTTTTTTCATGCGATATGTGACAATGGATCCATATGTGTGACACATGGATCCATCGCTACACTCCAGAGTCAAATCGGCAGTCAGCTGAGTGGATAGCAACCGCCAAAATCCGTCCAAAGCGACCAAAAACACAAAAAGTCGGCTGGGAAGGTTATGGCGTCCGTATTTTGGGATGCGCATGGGATTATATTCCTCGACTATCTTGAAGAGGGAAAAAGGATCAATAGTGAATATTACATAGCATTATTAGTGCGTTTGAGGGACGAAATCACGAAAAAAACGGCCCCAAATGAAACAAAAAAATTATCTTTCACCAAGACAAGGCTCCGTGTCACAAGTCGATTGCAACAATGGCAAAATTACACGAATTCCACATCCACCGTATTCTCCAGATTTAGTCCCCAGCGACTATTACTTGTCTCAAATCTCAAAAAAAATGCTCGGCGGAAAGAGATATGGCTCCAGTGAGGAGGTGACCGCTGAAACTGAAGCGTACCTTTGAAGGTTCGGACAAATCGTTCGATAAGAAAGGCATAGAAATGTTAGAGAAGCGTTTGGAATGAACGTATCACTCTTGAAGGACACCATGTTAATGAATAAAGTCGAATTTTGCCTAAAAGTTGTCGTTTTATTAGCCATCCTACGAACTTATTGAGTGACTATCTGACGAATTATTTTCATTTGAATTCGAGCTTAACGGCCCTACCGTTAGGCGGTGTGCCGCCAAAAGCGACATCTAGCGACTGCTGGAACACGTCGAGTCCTATTTACTCAGTACTCACCCTAGAAGGCGATTCGTATGTCGCCACTTTATCCTTCGTGCGTAATTACAATTTATTATTAGAATTTACAGAAACTGTTACAAATTCAAATGATAAATACATAAATACGTATAATACCTAAATAAAATTCTTAAGTGTTTTTATAAACTAACATTTCTTAAATAACTGAAATCCTTAAAGACCGATTTATGAATATCCCAACGAAACATAAAATATATTTAAGATCAAAAAATAGTCTTTCTCAGAAAAAATATTTTATTAAGTAAATCCACAGGCGACTTTCGTACAATCCGTATATCGAGGTGTCTCCACCCCGGTCTATCGTCTGACTGCCTTCACATCTGCGAGCATTCATATTCACTTAAGTCTATTCCATAAAAACTAAACTAAAATAAACATATCGGGACCATGCGGCCGTCCGTCGGTGTCGTAGGTTCTTGAGGGCATAATTTACAGGGTAAGGGTCTCGGGTTACGTAAACAATCTCGGAGACGGCACAACCCAATTCCATCGATCGCTCACATATATATATATATATATATCAGTATTTTAACTTTTAATAATGATAAAACAATACACTTGTAAATTTCCTTGTTTCGTGATGGCAGACATCCCCGGCGGCGCCGGCACCCTCCACCTCACCCTCGGTGATCCCCAGGGGCGTCTACGGCGGCCCGTGTCACGCGGACAACGGCGGCTGCAGCCACCTCTGCCTCATGTCGCGCAAGGCGGCCGTTTGCGCGTGCCCCGTCGGCTGGGAGCCGGCCGAGAATAACCGCACCTGCGCGAAGAAGCTTCGCTGCGACCCCGACGAGTTCTTCTGTCAACTGTCGAAGACGTGCGGTCGGGCGCGACAAGCGGTGCGACGGTCGCGTCGACTGTTCGAAGGGCGAGGACGAGGAGAGGGCTGCGAGAGGGAGAACAAGTGCCCGTCGGGCTTCTTCCAGTGCGACGACGGCGGCTGCATCGACGAGGAGAAGCTGTGCGATCACAGCTACGACTGTCGCGACAAGTCGGACGAGCACGGGTGCGAGAAGCGGCACAAGTGCGCTCCGTTGCACTTCGCCTGCGGGGACGGGAAGTGCGTGTCGGATAGGTTCGTGTGCGACGGTCGGCCCGACTGCAAGGACGGCTCGGACGAGGAGGATTGCGCATCGACCACCTGCGGGTCCAAGCAGTTCAGGTAAGATCGGGGATCGGGGTTAGTTTGTTCTGGACCGGGCGGTGTCTGTTTTGGGATGGGGTTTTTCCATATGGTCCCTAATTTTTATTGGAAAGCCTTCGACATGTCGTAAGGAATGGTAATTTCGATATGCGCAGGTCAAGAAGACTAGAACTAAGCAGACCGAACTCATTCGGTACCATGGGTTCAAATCTGTCCGCCTCCAGAAGGCGCTGTAAACAGTGGTGTACTCGACGTCACGTGATGAGCAGCTGACCACATGTGAATACTCTACAACTTGTCGATCTTAACTGTGTAAAATTTGAAGCACAACTAACTCTATTCTAGCAACAACAACACTGTTTATAGTTTATAAATGTTCTAGATAATTCATTTGACATCTAGAATATTTAATCTGTCATTCCATACAATTATTTACTAACAGCTAGTGTATAAACTAAATAGACTAAGTATGTAGACTATAAAACTTAATAACTGTCAGCTGTCACTAATGACACTTCACAAATGTCACAGTACGCTTACATGCCGTTTGGCTTTAATAAAAATACAATTCGAATGTTAAATAAATATGGTTCGAAACTGCTGTGTTGCATTATGTGATACAAGAAGCGTTCCGAAGCGTCAGAATAACCTGACATTATTTCAAATTATTTCATTGTCAACGTTGTAGCACGTAACATGAAATATTTTGAGTACATTTTCATAATGATAATTACGAAAATTTGTAATTGCAAAGATAACAACAAATTAACTAAAAATATCGAGCGTCTGCCATATTCGCACCACGGACATTCACATAACCTAACCACACGGACTCTAACCTCTAACGCACACAGATTAGTACAGAACCACGGTATGCGTATAGATTTCTATTTGTATACCGTGGCAACCGTGGTACACAACTGTTTACAGCGCCTCTGGAGGCGGACATATTCGAGCCCGTCGCGTTATACAGCGAAAAGTCACAGTTCGGTCTCCTTAGTTCTAGACTTCTTGGCGCAGGTTCAAAGAGTTGTAGAAAATTTGTTGTTCAACAAAAATGTAAAAAAACAATATGAATTATTCGCGTTTTTCCCTCTTCTCTTCTAGATAACTCAAGTATAAAAAAATTGAAGAGAGAACAAAGTTTTGTTGTTTAATTTTATACAGCGTGTGATATGTTAGAAATTACAAAATGCGCTGTTGTTATTGCAAAATAACAATAATTGGAAAAAATGAAGAAAAAACAGTTTTTTCCTGAATTTTTTTCGACCACTTGAATTATGCGACGACTTTCAGATCGTGGCTCAGAAAACTTTTTGATATGATAAAACAATACACCACATTTCATACAAATCGGTCTAATAGTTTTTGCACAATCCAGCGATCCACAATTTTGCGATCCAGCCCTTTGGGAAAAAAAACGCGATTTTTCAAAATATATATAAGAGAACGTTGAAGCTTTCGGACCTTTTTTTGAAAATTTAAAATCCGTTCATTCAAGCATGCTTTTGATGGCTCTAAGAAAAAAAATCATGTAAAAACGTTGTTTTTCTTTTTTTTTTGTTTACAATTAATTATATTTTTCCCTTTATTATTGTTAATCATTTAAAGGACTTCAACATTTAGTATCAGTTTTATATAATTTAAGACCAGCAACTTCATAAAACGAAGTAAAACAATTCTTTAGTTCAAGTTTTTCATTTCTGTCTCATTTTTTTTTTTTTAGATGTGATTCAGGGGTTTGTATACCAAAGTCTTGGGTGTGTGATCACGAATACGACTGTACGGATTTTTCAGATGAGCACGCACAATGTCGTAAGTACTTTTTTTTAAATTTACTCGGTATATTATTCCTTACGGTGCCTTCAAATTAATTCACGATTAGAGTAGGCTGTTATCTTGTTATGTATGAAGTTGGCAACATATCATAAGATCAAAAAAAGGAGTCTTCAAAGTATGCCGTGAAATCGATCTCGCATGTCTTCAATTATCAGTCTTAAGCCGGCCTCAGACGACTGGTGTACTTGACAAATACACCAATATTGATGTATTTGTCAAGTGAGCCAGCTCGCGAAGGCCAGTAACAAGTAAGGCGTTCTCACGACGTGTGGAAGTATTAGCCAACAAATTGGTACGATGTTGGTGGAGTGAATAGACGAGTGTTGACCATCATGGATAGCGGCCTTTCTGAAAATATAGTTGCTTGCGCACCTTTTGTAGTTATGAGTAGGTGCTATTTAAAATTTAAAAAAATAACACTACTTTATTTGATCACTACATTTGATTTTTCCGTACTCTTCTACTATCGCACTACACTCTTCCGTACGCTTATTGTTACAGACCGAATAGTAGCGAAGCAAGGTTGCACAATTCGTATGAGTGCTACCACAAGTATACGCAAGTATGGACTCGTCAAGTGTACCAATAATTGCAATGCCTTTGACTTGTGTCATTTTTACCGACAGACAATGGGAAACTAGCCAGTACTCACCAGTGACCAATGATTGTACCAGTTAACCACTCACACGACTTAGCAAGTATGCGCCAATAGCAAATATTGGCCAAGTACACCAGTCGTCTGAGTCCGGCTTTAGACCCGTGATTCAACAGACACATCTTGAAATTTGATCTGGCTCTCCTTAAAGCGGGTTTTCACGACGCGTCCCCGACCGCCCTTTCCCGTTCATGGTCCCGATCTCCCTGCCACTGTTCTCGCCTCTCCCGACAGAGCGTTGTATTTTCACGACCCGTTAAGGCGCCCGACCTCAGTTTGTTGCTGTTCTTCGTTCAAAAACATTTTTGCAGTTTTTGAAATTAAAAAAAGTTGATTTGTTTTTAATAAGTATAAAAAAGTTAAGTAAGCAGGCAAACGCTTTGTTTCTCGCATCTTTATTAAAATATAAAGCTTGGGAAGTGTGCCACAACGGTTTGTAAGATTTGTACACCTCTATAATTTCAGTCAAAACGTCTTTTCCATTTGTTGTGGAGAATCCATCACAAAAATAATAAAATAAAAACACAAAACGCACTAAAATAAAAACAACACAACAGTCAACAGGTAGACAGAGCGCTGAGCAATCCGCCTGGTGGAGCATTTCACGTCCCGTTCACGATGGAAAGCGGTGGGGCCTGGTCGGTCCCCACCCTTCCTCCCGAAATCGGTTGGAAATCTCTCCCGGCCTGGTGCCTGGTCGCTCCGCCCCATCGTGACCAGAAGCACAGATTTTTACCATCGGTTTTCAGGGCTGACGGCGATCGGGCCCGATTTAGGGTCCGAAATCAGGTCGTGAAACCCCGCTTAAGGGGAATTCAATTAGAAGGCCAAAAATCAAGCATTTTTCAAACTTTTTTTTAACTATGGAGGAATTACTGAAATTTATTGAAATTTGGCATGATGTTTTGTACATATTTAAAGAATATAAAAATATATTTTTTTATTTCAAAATGGCAGATTTATAAGCAGTCAAAGGCAGCACGTCCAAGATTGAAGCATCGACTTGCGGGCGTTCTGGAGGCCGTAGTTTTCATTTGAAACAGTCCAATAAAAAAAATTGAGTTAATTAATGTTATAGTTTCTATGTGAACCAATGAAAAAATGAAGGAATGGCGCGTTTTTCGAAAAAAAATTAAAAATTTAGCAAAAATTTTCGACTTGTTTGCAATAATTTGCATATTTTGCAAAGTCGAATTGTATAAACGTTTGGTTCACATAGAAACTAGTTATATAGACAAGAAATCCTGAAAGTTTTGTCAAGATCTGTTGAGAACTTTTTGAGATATCTTTCCCGCAAATTTCAAAAATTCTGTCAAACGCGTTTAAAGGTTTAACTGCCTGAAAATGATACTATACTTTCGCCTTAATCAGTGATGCCAGTGACGTTTGCTGTGAATCTCGCGAACACGTTTAGGGTATTGTAAGAACACTTTTTTTGTACCCGCTATTAATGCGTCGACGTCGGGAAAACATCGTCTAATAGTTTCTGTTACAAGACGTAAAGCATACACTTTGCACGTAACTTGCAAAAACCTGCGACCGCGTTCTGAAAGCAAACGGCCTACTAACAGCGCGGCGGGAGCACCATCGGTCATAAACATCACCACCTGACTTTGTTGACCGCTGAAACTATTCGAGGGTCTCCAACACAACCCTCGTAATTGTGTTGCCATTGCACTCTGCTAGTCTTTTACTACCTAGCAGTGGCGGTGGGCTATAAGGTGCGCTGGTGCGCGCGCACTACCGACAATTTAGCATTAATAATTTTATTTAGTAATTAATGGATGCATTCTTAATTTATCGCCTTGCCGCATCCCTAGCGTTAATACCATCTCAATATTATTTGGCAGCAGCGTTACGAATCCACTAGACGCTAGGTCTCTATCTCCAAGGCCACTGGTTTCCGATCGCGGCACGGGAATCGACACGCGCAATACGAAAAAGCGGGACGACCATCGCGCTTCCGTGCAATACGAAAAAGCGAACGCGTATCGTTACTGCTTGCCCCTCCACAATTACGAAAAGGAGTGGGCGAATCCTATAGATATGATGTGCGGAGTTTAAGAGCGCACGAGAGTTATCGATTAGTTTGTGAATTGTTTTCGTACACAGCTGTTTTATCGCTCACGTTTTATAAATATAAACTCGGGTTTTAGGTTAGAATGTAGTTTGAAATAATGAATTCTATTCAAAACTTATTAAAAACTCCATTCTCTAGCTTGAGTTTGGAGGAAAAAGTGCAAATTAAAACTCTAGGTAGGACCACTCCACAAATTAATTTAAAATTAGCCGTGAAAGGAAAAAATAAACAATTTGTAAGAACATTTAATAACGACTTATTTAAAAAACATTTGTGGTTAAGTGGATGCGATGTATTGAACGCAGTGTTTTGTTTTCCGTGTGTTTTGTTTGGCGGAGAAACACCTTTGGACCAAAACTGGAGTAACGGATTTAAATCACATAAACGAGAAACTAAAAAAAAAAACATGCAAATTCTGCTGGACACATGAATAATGTTTTGAATTTATCCATGCTAGGCACTGCAAATATTGCGACAATGCTCGATTCTGCTCATCGACGAGCAGTGGCAGCATACAATGAAGCGGTTTCAAAAAACAGGTATGTTTTAAACATTATTATTAACTGTATTCGTTTTTGTGGAAAATTTGAACTGGCCCTAAGAGGACGCGATGAATCGGAAACATAATCCAATACAGGCATTTTTCGTAGGTTGATTGATTTCAGTGCCGAATTAGACGAGGCTATGAAGTATCATTTACAAAACGCGGCGGCTTTTAAAGGAACTTCTAATACTATACAAAACGAGCTACTTCAGTGCATGCTTGAAGATTGTCACGATGAAATAACCATTGAAATTAAAAAATCCACTTTTGTTGCTATAATAGCAGACGAAACTACAGACGTTTCTACAATTTTTCAGTTGGCTTTAATATATCGTTACTCGTTACATGGTGGGTGGAAAGCCTGTAGAAAGATTCTGGAGTTTTAAAAACCAGTAGGACATGATGCAGAGTCATTGGCGGAGTGTTTAAAAAGTGAACTAGACTAGATTATCGTTATTTTTATGTATGGTGCACCCCCAATCTTAGGATCACGCACCGCCACTGCTACCTAGTAACAATAGGCGTGTATATTTTCAAGGGTTCAGTACACGTACTATATAATTTGTTTTTTAGAATCTCCTCAGTACATAACCACAGCCCTGTATTTTTTAATGCACTTGTAATCCACTTTAGTAAGTCACTGCGTACAGTCGGTAGATAGTTACGTAACGTTGTGCGACCAGGTAACAGCATCTCCGGAACGTACTTGTTCCAGAACTCACGAAACGGTCATTTATCGAGTACAACAACAAATCACTGACGGATTTATCCACTTTGTTAGCAAACGGTAGTTTTTCAGGCGTTTGCTCGCGTGACACTTAATTATTAACGCAATACCGACGCCGACTACACACTAATAATAAAGCTAGAGTCTGTCAAACGGTCGTGCGAAACGACAGAACCCAACGGCCCGCGCGCGCCGCTTATTTCGGCACGATCAGCCAACCCTGACAATTATCTACTATTTCAGCCACGCTGACGTGCTCATCGAGCATGCACACGTGCAACAACGGCAAGTGCATCGACAGAACGCTGGTGTGCGACAAGACCGACGACTGCGGCGACGGTTCCGACGAAACGTCGTGTTTCATGGCCGTCTTCGATAACTGCGGGGTGGACGAGTTCTCCTGCTCGTCGAACCGGTCGATTTGCCTGAGGAACTCCGCCAAGTGCAACGGGACGTCCGAGTGTCCGCACCACGAGGACGAGAAGGACTGCAGCGAGTGCAGCTTGGACGAGTTCAGCTGCGACAACAAGAAGTGCGTCGCCGTGGAGTGGCTCTGCGACGGCATGGACGATTGCGGGGACAAGTCGGACGAGAGCGCTGAGTTGTGTTCGCATTCCGGCCGGGATAACTTTAATAGCTACGTCAGGACAACGTGTGAGAATGGTTTCAGGTGAGACTCCTCTCCTCTTCGTATAGTACAAAGAGCACGAACGCTGTCACTCGGATTTTCAACGAAAAATCTATTGCAGATGCCGAAGCGGCCACTGCATCCACCAGGATCTGGTCTGCAACGGCGAGCAGAACTGCTACGACGGTTCCGACGAGGGCGGCTTTTGTTCGACGGCCTGCAAGTCGTTGAACAACCCGTGCTCCCAGCAGTGCAAGAGCACGCCTACGGGACCCGTGTGCACGTGCAAGCCCGGGTATAAGCTGATGGGTGACGGTCACACGTGCCAAGACGTCGACGAGTGCCAACACGATCCTCCCGTGTGCAGTCAGATATGCAACAACGACGAGGGCAGTTACATCTGCGACTGTTTCGACGGCTATATGCTGAGGTGAGTCGCATCACTAAATAAGTTCGTAGGAGAGACTAATAAAACAACAACTTTTAGGCAAAATTCGACTTTATTCATCAACATAGTCTCTTTCGAGAATGATGCGTTCATTCCAACGTATCTCTGACGTTTTTCCTTCAAAGTAGGCTTCGGGTTCGGCGATCACCTCCTCATTGGAGCCTTATCTATTTCCGGCGAGCGTTTTTTTGAGATTCGCGAGCAAGTAATGGTCGCTGGGGGCTAAATCTGGAGAATACGGTGGATGCGGAAGCAGTTCGAAGTGCAATTCATGTATTTTTGCCATTGTGCGATCGACTTGTGACACATTGTATTGTCTTAGTGAAAGAGCACTATTTTCTTCTTCATTTGGAGCTGTTTTTTTTCGCGATTTCGCCCCTAAAACGCACTGATAATACTAAGTAACATTCACTATTGACCCTTTTTCCCTTTTCAAAATAGTCGATGAATATTATATAGACATCCAAAAAAACGTCATCAACTGGCTATGAACGAGAGAGATGGAAATAGCGGTCATGTCTAAGCTTTTCGGTTATGTCAAACTTTTGACAAGTGACTGTCACAATTTGTAAAATAAACAATGGCTGTCATATGATGTGACAGTCTTGACAAGTAAATGAGGTTATAAATTCGATCAAGAATAGAAATACGTCTTTTTTCTCGGCTAACTTTGATGACGTTTTTTTTGGATGTCTCCATACCATGCACATCCCAAAATAAGGACGTCATCACCTTTCCAGCTGGCTTTTGTGTTTTTGATCACTTTGGACGGCTTTCGCCGGTTGCTGTCCACTCAGCTGACTGCCGATTTGACACTGGAGTGTAGTAATGGATCCATGATTCATCCATTGTCACACATCGCATGAAAAAATCCTTTTTATTTCGCCTAAACAGCTCCAAACGATACTCTGAATTATCAACACGTTGTTGTTTTTGGTCAACAGTGAACGAACGCGGTACCCACTTCGAACAGAGCTTTCATGAACAATAAATGTTCATGCAAAATAGTTAATACACTGTTCAACTGTCAAAAGTCAACTATCTCACGCAACTTCACTTTACGGTCTTCCAAAATGGTTTTGAGCACTTTTTTATATTTCCTGGAACGACTGCCAGATTTGAGCGACCAGAGCGTTCAGCATCATCGGTATTTGTACGGCCGCGTTTAAAATCACCAAACCACTTTTCTACCATTTGTCTCGATGGAGCCAAATAACAGTCAAAGCCAAGCCATTGCTTTGCTCGAACGGTATTTTTACCAAAACAATGCTTTATCGACGCACGAAATTCCGATTTTTCCATTGTTTTGAAAATTACAAAAGTATTCTATCTATATGTCATCCTACGAACTTATCGAGTAACATAGTAATCGATCTTTTGCGATATAACAAATGACATTTTAGGTCCGACAAGGTGTCCTGCAAGGCGGAGGGACTGCCGATGTCCCTCATCTTCACCACGGACAATCAGATCCGCGCCCTCGTCCAAAAAACCAACAGCTTAAACGTCCTCTTCGGCGACGACGTGCCCAAAATCACCGGCCTAGACGCCGACACGCCCTCCAGCCACGTCTACTTCAGCGTGGAAGCCACCAACTCCATCTACCGGTTCAATCCGAGAAACAAGCAGCAGTCCGTCGAGTTCATAGTGCACATAGGCCAGCCCCAGAAGATCGCCCTCGACTGGTCCACCCACAACATTTACTTCTACAACGCCGAGTCAGACGCGAAATCGATCAGCGTCTGTAACTTCTACGAGATGCTGTGCGGCAAGCTGATCGACGTCGACGTGCACAGGCAGGTGTCCGCGTTGGCCGTCGATTCCGTGAACAAGGTCATGTTCTACACGCTGACCAGCTGGTGGGTGTTGAACAACCCCAGCTACGTGGTGTATAAGTGCAATTTGACGGCGGCGGGAGTCATGAGCTCATCAAGAACACCGCAGGTGAGACAGCGATCCTTTTTCCTCAGACACAGTTTTTAGACACAGCTCTTATCAAAGTTATCAAAACCTCGTTTGTTTTTGACTCCTCCCACTCTCGAGAGGTGAGGTTAGGTTAGCTTCTATGGCTTCTACGATTTTCAGGTTATGTGACCGGCCTTACGTTCGATTTGAACAAGAAACGCTTGTACTACATTGATCAGCATTCCAAGCAGATCGGAATGCTGGACTACGTAAGGAATTCGAAGTCGCTGCTCTTCACGACGCACGAGAGCACGCACGGTTTGAAATTCGCGGAGAATTACTTGTACTATCTTGTAAACGGAGGGTACATGACGAAGTGTAAGCTGTTCGATTCGCGCGAATGCGACACCTTCAAGCTGCACAGTTCCTCCGGAGATCTCTTCACCATCATGCAAAGTGCGCTCCAACCGAAAGTGGAGAACCCGTGCAGGAACCATACGCAGCTATCTGTGCCTCTCGGCCAGAACGGGGTACAGATGCCTCTGTAGGGACGGGAGTGTGGTTCAAAGCACGGAGCAGTGCTCGGGAGGGGAGGTAAGAGAATACGAATATCACAATTGTTACTTTAAATGTGGGTAAAAGTTGCTGTTTGTTTCGAACCTCAAAGTTTTTAGGTTGGTATGTCTGACACAATTTTAAAAATCACTCCCCAAGTATAAATTTTTAATAGCTCTCTGTATATTTTTTGATGCAGTCTTCGACTCTGTATCTAATATTGTTTGGAATTCAAAAATAGCATTTTTAATATCTAGTCAAGACACCTATGAACTTATAAAAACAAACAACTACCAAGTAAGCAATACTGTCTTGACTAAATGTACAAAAAATGATATGTTTCATTTGTTTTGTGAAGTCCAAGACACTCTGGCATAATAAACCAAAAAACTCCCATTTCAAGATTCAGTCAAGACGGCTATGAACTCCTGAAAACAAATGACTATTACTTTATATGTCAAAATGAAACTGTCATTGAGTGTTGTGTCATAACAAAGAATGTTATGCCTGCATGAAGTCAGGTGGTAGAAGTCATAGTTGTCTTGCCTAAATACAAAAAATGGCAGAACAAACCAAAAGCTCCAATTTTTAAGATTCAGTCAAGACAACTATGAACTTCCGAAAACAAATGACTTTACTTTATCTGTCAAAATGGAATTGTCATTGACTGTTGTATACACAATTTTAGTTGTTTTGTGAAATCTGCTACACTCAATAGACTTTTTTTGTTTAATTTTCCAAGTTACTTTTAAGAAAGCGTTAAATTTTTGTGGTTCAGAAGGATTTTACAATAGCTAAAATTATTTCAGACTGACTCTGGAAACGGAGACAGACTCCTGCATATACACACCGAATCGATGGAGATCGGTGACTCGCCGGATAAAGATAACACCGGCCTCATCGTGACCGCGGTACTGATACCGATCGTGGTGTTAGTCCTAGCGGGGGCGATACTGTTCATGGTCAAGAAAAGAAACAAAGGCAGCTTAAATATTAGGTAGGTCATGTTATGAAGAAATTTATAATCTATATTAAAGACAAAAAAAAATAAAAAAAACATGAAGTTGCTGGGATTCGAACCCAGGCCGCTAGATTCAAAGAGAGAAGCAGTTAAAATCGTTTACACATCAGCCATATTGGAAAACAATTGTCTAAAACTTTCATTTTTTCCCACAGCCAACTTGTGATCAAAATTTTGAACGCAGCATTCATATGAATTCATTATCAATTCATTTCTTAATTTGTTTTTTTTTTCTTATGTGGAGCATGAGGTTCTACAATCCGACTTACCAAGGCCAAGCTGACGACGACAAGCCGATTCTTCAGCCGGGTCAGCACGAATACACAACCTCGCTCATTTTAACCCAGAAAGTACGGAGATCTCATCGAGCTTTAGTGGCAAAGAAGTTGAATGAAACCTGCTACTGATCAATTGTTTTATGTTTTGTGTTACCGTTTTAAGTATTTTAAGTGTATTGTGATTGGTATTCTAGCTGTGTAAGAGTAAAATTGTTTTGGTAACTAAAAGATTTCGCTCGTAGTTACTATTTGGCTTTAAATCGTTTCCCAAACACACGTGATTTTTACATGGTTTTATTTGTATATTATCTTCGTAGTGTTTTACATTTATGTATATATTATATATTAGTAGGCTTTTAATACATTTATTGTATGAATATAGTTATTAAAGAATTTCTTAATTTTATT